>VZQC01005070.1:0-21542 GCA_009823505.1 Rhizomys pruinosus | reverse complement strand
GCTTGTACTCACAAATTATTACCTATTGTTAAAAAAAATGAAAACAAAACAAAACAAAACAAAAAAGCAGAGAAAGATGCAGAAAACTTACGGCAGAATGCACGATCTGCGATGGGTAGGGGTGGGGTGGGGGCGAAGGGAAGGGGATATATGCCTGAACTGAATCGGAAAATGATGTATGAAATACACAAAGCATCAATAAAAATAAATTAAAAAAAAAAAAGCAGGGACCCCAAGGTATGGGGAAATGGAGGAAGGGTTGTGTAATAGTAAAAAATCATCTCGGCACGCAGGCCAGCAACACACAGGCAGATGTGACTCAGTTAAGCACAAGGTATGAGGAAGCAGGGAGGGAAACCTTATCTCAACACAAAGGTGGGCATGACTTAGTTAAGCACAAGGTACGCCTTATAGCGTACGTAACTTGGAGGCCTTATAGGATGGCGGTACCATGGTTCCTAAAGACAGATTTTAAGGGTGCATAAAACCGTGGGGCAGGGGTCCTTCAGGTGCACAAACCTACATGCAGACAGTACAATCATACACATACAAAAATAAATAAAAAATTTTAAAAAAGTGTTCAATGTCATTAATAATTAAGGAAATGAAAATTAAAAACACACTAGGGTATCATCTCACTCAAATAAGACTAGATAAGATCAAGAAAACAAAAGACACCAAATGCTGGAGTGGTTGTGGGGAAAGGGAAACACTCATCCACTGTTGGTGGGAATGTAAACTGATACAACCACTGTGGAAAGCAGTGTGGAGAACTCTTAAAAGACTAAAAATGAGCCAACCACATGACTCAGCCATACCACTCCTGGGTATATACCCACGAGATGCATCCTACCACAAAGATACACGCATGGCTATGTTTATTGGAGCTCTCTTTACAATAGCAAAGAGCTGGAACCAACCCAAATACCCCTCAATTAATGACTGAATAACAAAAATGTGGTTCATCTACACAATGGAGTTCTATGCAGCAGTAAAGAAAGATGACATCATGAAATTTGCAGGTAAATGGATGGAACTTGAAGCCATTATGCTAAGTGAAGTAACACAGTCCCAGAAAAAAAAAAAGGTGAATAGTTTCCCTCATTTGTGAATGTTAACACCAAATCCCCAGTTCGAAGGCAAACTGAGCAACATTATTGTTATATTTCATTGTGTCTGAAAGCAACTGTGCTATTATAATTTGAATCTCTTAATGGGCTCTAGAATTGACCTACCACTTGTATTCACACATTGGAATTACCATATATGGGTGGAAGATATGTATTCATATTCTTTTTTAAAATTTTTTTATTTACTATTTTTAATGTGTATGGGAGTACTATACGCATGTAGGTTGGTGCACCCGTGTCATGCAATGCCACGGATGTCAGAAGAGGGCATTGGATTCCAGTGGAACTGGAGTTAAAGATGGTTCTTAGCTGCCATGTGTGTGCTGGGAATTGAACCCGTGTCCTCTGCAAGAGGAGTGGGTGCTCTTAACCATTGAGCCATGTCTCCAGCACCATATTCCTATTCTAAAAGAAAAAAAAAAGAATGTAAAGCTATACTTCTTTTTACCTGCATGCAAGTTTACTGTTAAAATGTGAATCTCTAAATATGTTTTGGAATTAATCTATAGTTTATTTTCAGATTTTGTAATTTTGATTTATGTGTTGAGTGTATATATGCATATTTTGGAATAATATGAAATCAAATGGAACAAAAAAAGAGAGGAGTGAACAGAGCTTAGATCGGGGATTTCCCAGGACCACCTGAAGCACAGAATACAGACATTAACCTCCGGCAACCCATCCCCACCAACTGGAATTGCCGAGGGAGTGTCCAAGTGGATTCTTTGGAGAACCTTCAGATCAGAAATGGAAGAGCGAGTTAGAAAGCCTAACACTTAGACAAGTCAACACTCCATAATGAAGGAGAAAACCAAATAAATAAACAATGGAGGCATCTGAAGGAGGAAAGCAAAGCAAGCCTTCAGCACAGTGAAGAGGCATTTGGGATTCACATCTGAATAGAGGCAAAGGGAAAGTCACATGCCAGGGACTTGACAAAGGGACAACATCGGAAAGCTGCAGGATAATTCCACATCAAGCTCTACCAAACCTGTGGGAGATTCCTACAGTGGGATTCCCCTGGTCATGGCCCAGGACACAGATCTAGGAAGAACAATTGTGGACATACTCAACAAAAACAAAGACTATAAAGAACAAGTCAGAGAATAAGGGGAGAGAATGAAAAACTCAAGAAGGAACTAGAGAGAGAGAGAGAATGACAAATTCCGGAAGGAAGTGGAAACACTGAAAAGATGTCATGCTGAAAAAAGAAAAGGAAACCATCTAGCAAAAAAAAAAAAGCTACAGGAAGAGATTGATAAGATCCAAAAGGAAGTGGAAATACTATAGAAATCACAGGACGAAATGAAAACGGAAATCAAACACTCATCCAATCAAGAGGAAAGGAATGGAAAAAACCTCAGAAGTAGAACGGAGGAAGCAGAGCAAACAATATCAGACCTGGAAGATAACACAGAACAACTAAAAACCTCAAGTAAAGATTATGAAAAATTTTAAAATACACAAAAGTGGAACAACGTGGAACTGTAGGACACTATGAATAGATCAAACCTCCGCATCATAGGAACAGAGGAAGGAGAAGAATTCCAAGAGAATGGTATTGATCGGATCTTCAAAAGAATAATAGATGAAAATTTCCCCAAACTTAAAAAGACAAACCAATACAAATAAAAGAAGCACATGGAACTCCAAATAGAGGAGAACAGAAAACAAACTCTCCACGCCATATCATAGTTAAAATGCTAGACGCCCAAAACAAAGACAAAATTCTGAAAGCCACAAGAGAAAAACAACAAGTGACCTATAAGGGGAAACCTATCAGAATTACAACTGACTGCTCAGTGCAAACTATGAAAGCAAGAAGAATGTGGAGCAAAGCATTCCCAATCTTAAAAGACTATAGAAGCCAACCCAGGTTAATATATCCAGCAAAAATGTCCATTACAGTTGAAGGAGAGAGAAAAATCTTCCATGACATAAAAAAGATGAAAGAATACATATCCATAAAACCAACCCTTCAGAGAATACTTGAAGCAATTCAAGGGACAGAAGTAAGGAGCAACTATCCCCAGGCACGTAGAAAGAGAAATTAATAAAAGCATAACTGCAGAAGTAGAAACCTAGACCAAAAATGCAAATGGATAATAAGGTGAAAGGAAGCAACAAACACCTGTCAGTTATAACCTTAAATATTAATGGACTAAACTCCCCAATCAAAGACATAGATTGGGAGATTGGATTAGGAAACAGACCCCATCTATATGCTGTCTACAAGAAATACATCTATTTTATTTTACATTGTTCTGAAATATGCATATATACATTCCACACATAAGTCAAAATTACCAATTCTGAAAAAAAAAATTATGGGTTGATTCCTAATCACATTTAGAGATTCACATTTTAACAGTAAATTTGCATGCAGATATAAAGATGGGTAACTTTACATTCTCTCTTTTTTTTTAGAATATGACTATCTGTCTTCAATCCATATATGGTAACTACAATGTGTGAATATAAGTGGTAGGGCAACTCTAAGAGCCCATTTAGAGGTTCATATTGGAATAGGACAGTTGTTTCAGATACAATGAAATGTATAAAGTTGCTCAGTTTACCTGCCAAATAGAGATTTGGTGTTAGCATCCACAAATGAGGGAAATCATTTGCTTTTTTTCTTTCTGGGATTGTGTTACTTCACTTAGTATAATTGCTTCGAGTGCCATCCATTTACCATGGTTCTGGGTTTTTGGTTTTCTTTTTTTTTTTTTTTTTGCCAGTACCAGGCTGTCTTTATGACTATAGCCCTGAGCTGGATAGCTTTAGTGTCAACTTGACACACCTGGGTTGAGGGAGCCTCAATTGGGGAATTGGCTCCATTGGATTGGCCTGTGGCCACATCTGTGGAGTATTGTCTTGATGGTCGAGCAGTGTGGAAGGGCCCAGCCCACAATTAGTGGTGCCACCCTGGGCAGATTGTTGTATAGTATAAGAAGGCAGGCTGGGCATGAGCCAGAGGAGCAAGCCAGTGAACAGCATTCCTCCACGGCTTGCGCTTCAGCTCCTGCCTCCAGGTTCCTGCCCTGAGTCCCAGCCTTGGGCTCCCTAAGTGATGAACTGTGACCCGGGAGATGTAAGCTGAATAAACCCTTTCCTCCCCAAGTTGGTGTCAGTAAGAGTGTTTTGTCACAGCAATGGAAGAAAACTAGAACATAAAATGGTACCAGAAGAGAGGGGTATTGCTGTAACATACCTGACCTTGGTGTTTTGGGGAAGGATTGTGGAGGCGTTTGGAACTTTGGGCTGGGAAGATCACTGAATGCATAAAGATTGTTGCTGTGGAGCTTGGAGCAGTTTTGCTGAAGGATTTGTAGATGATGGAGGCCTGGTTTGTGAAGTTTCTAGTTTCAAAGAGAAGTAGAGATCATCAGGACTGTTTAATCTGTGGGTTCTTGTCAGTTGGGGCTGAAGAATCAGCTGTAAGTAACAAGACAACAGAACCTGAAATGAAATCTTTGTTTTACTTGGACAATTGATGCTGGTTAGCTGGGGCTGAAAAATCAGCTGTAAGTAACAAGAGACCAGCATCACTGTGGTGAAATCTTCTGGGAAGAATTTCTTCAGGGTCATCACACAGAAGCTGTGATCCAGAAGGGGCCTGAGCCTCCATCTCAAGCCAGAAGCAGGACTTGGTAGTGTGTAAGAGTCTCCTATATGGTTCTGGTGTTGAAATTTGAGTCACAGAGAGCAGCCGAGGCTTGGCACTGTGAGAGGTCAGGAAAGACCATTGGTGGAAGTGCACCTCGGTTGCAGTGAAGACCCCAGGATTGCAGGGGTCATGGAGAGAAGCTGGGGCTTGGCTTTGCACCAGGAGAGGTCAGAAGAGACCATTGGTGAAGGTGCTACCTCAGTTTCAGTGGTGACCCCAGCTTTTTGGAGATGCCAGGACCATGGGAAGACCACCAAGAGCAGCAGCAGGTGTGAAATGGAGTCAGCCTGGGCCTTCGAGAAGAGCTGTGTGTGCCATGGATGGCAGAGTCGCAGACGGGGAGCTGCTGAAACCCTTTGGAGCCCAGAAGATTGTGAGTGAGTCCCAGGTGTCCAGCCTTGAGCTACTTTGCTGGACTTAGGCTTTGTTTGAGTGTGCCTGATTCTTCCCTTTGAAATAAGACAGTATTTGTTTTGGATTTTACAGCAGCCTACAGTTAAGAAACTTTTAATAGACTGAACTTTTAAGCGTTTGGACATTTTAAGGACCGTGGGGCTTTTAAGGTTGTACTGTCTTAGGTTGTGATTAATGTTAACATCATACTTTGGGGATAAGAACTGGAAAGGTGGTAGTTTAATAGTAATGTGTTTTGTGTGTCAAGTTGACAAGGGGTCAATTGTGCTGGACAGCTTTCGTGTCAACTTGACACATCTGGGTTGAGGGAGCCTCAATTGGGGAATTGGCTCCATTGGATTGGCCTGTTACCATATCTGTGGGATATTGTCTTGATTGTCAAGCAGAGTGGGAGGGCCCAGACCACAATGAGTGGTGCCACCCTGAGCAAGTTGTTGTGTACAGTATAAGAAGGCAGGCTGGGCATGAGCCAGGGGAGCAAGCCAGTGAACAGCAATCCTCCATGGCTTGTGCTTCAGCTCCTGCCTCCAGGTTCTTGCCCTGAGTTCCTGTCTTGGGCTCCCTAAGTGATGAACTGTGACCCGGGAGATGTAAACTGAATAAATCCTTTCTTCGCCAAGTTGGTGTCAGAGTGTTTTGTCACAGAATTGGAAGACAAACTAGAACAAGCCCTGTAGTATAGCTTGAAGTCTGGTAATGCAATCCACCCAGTATTGCACTTTTCACTCAGGGTTGCTTCAGCTATTCGGGGTCTTTTGTTTTTCCATATGAATTTAAGGATTTTTTTTCTAAGCCTGTGAAAAAGCTCATGAGGATTTTGATTGGGATTGCATTGAATCTGCATATTAATTTGGGTAGAATGGACATTTTTACTATATTATTTTTTCCAATCCATGAGCATGTGAGATCTTTCCATCTTTTGACGTCATTTTCAATCTCCTTCTTCAGGCTTTTACAATTTTTGTTGTAGAAGTCTTTAGTATCTTTGGTTAGGATTATTCCTAGGTATTTTATTGTTTTTGAGGCTATTGTGATTGGGAAAGTCTCCTTATATTCTTTCCCCGGTTGCTTATTGTTGGTGTAAAGAAAGGCTACTGATTTTTCTAGGTTTATTTTGTATCCGGCCACTTTACTGAAACTTTTGATTGTTTCTAAGAGTTTTCTGCTGGAGATTTCAGCATCCCTTAGGTAAACTATCATATCGTTTGCAAAAAGGGATAGTTTTACTTCCTCTTTTCCAATTAGTATTCCTTTAATTTCACTTTCTTGCCTTATTGCCCTAGCAAACATTTCAAGCACTGCATTGAAGAGGAGTGGCGATAGTGGACAGCCTTGCCATGTTCCTACATTTAAGGGGAATGCTTCCAATTTTTCTCCATTTAGGATGATGTTGGCTGTGGGTTTCTTGTACATGGCTTGATTACACTGAGAAATTATCCCTCCAGTCCAATTTCCTCTAAGACTTTAAGCAAGATGGGATGCTGGATTTTGTCAAATGCTTTCTCTGCATCAATTGAGATGATTGTATGGTTTTTTGTCTTTAAAGACAAGATAAGCATGTTACCTTCAAGGATAGGAACCACCTTAAAGTGAAATGATGGAAAAAAATATTCCAAGTAAATGGTACCAAAAAGAAAGCAGGTGTTGTTATTTCAATATCAGACAAAATAGACTTCAAAGTAAAAGAAATCAAAAGAGACAAAGAAGGACACTACATTTTTTTCAAAGGAACAATTAACCATGAAGATTTCACAATCATGAATATATATGCACCAAACCCTGGTGCACCAAGTGGACCTCACAGACATCTACCGAATACTGCACCCTAAAACTCAGGACCCTACGGAACATTCTCCAAAATCGACCACATATGGGTCGGAAGTACATGACGGAAGAAACCTCCACAAATACAAAAATATTGACATAATTTCATGTGTTCTATCAGACCTCAATCCAATAAATCCAATATCAACACCAGGATAAGCCCTACTGTCTACAAGAACACATGGAGACTAAACAACATTCTCCTGAATAATGAATGGGTCAAGAAAGAGATAAAGAAAGAAATAAAAGCATTGCTGGAACTGAATGACAATGATAATACAACACAACACATATGAGATACTTTAAAAGCAGACTTAAGAGGTAAGTTTACATCCCTGGGTGCCTACATTAGAAAAACAGAAAGGGCACAAGTGAACAATCTAACACTGAAGCTAAAAAGACGTGAGAGACAACAATAGATGAACCCTAAACACAACAGACAGGAAGAAATAACAAAAATCAGAGCAGAAATAAATGAAATAGTAACAAAGAATACAATAAAAAAATCAATGAATCCAAAAGTTGGTTCTTTGAGAGAATAAACAAGATAGACAAACCTCTAGCCCAGTTAACCAAAAGAAAGAAGGAACAACTCCAAATCAATAGAATCTGTGATGAAAGGGGAAATATCACAACAGACAATGAAAAGATCCAGAAAATCATATGGGAATACTTCCAAAACCTATACTCTACCAAGTTGGAAACCTGGAAGAAATGGATGAATATCTGAAATTCTGGGAATCACAAAAGCTCAACCAAGAAGAGACCAACAGCTTAAACAGACCCATAATAAATGAAGAAATTAAAGATGTAATAAGAAACCTCCCAACTGAAAAAAAGCCCAGGCCCAGACGGTTTCATGGCAGAATTCTATAAAACATTTCAAAAAGACTTACAACCATTATTACTCAAATTGTTTAGAAGGATGCAAACAGAGGGAATTCTCCAAAATTCCTTCTTTTTTAATTATTATTAATTTTTTTATTTTTAAGGGATTCTACAATATAATGACACAGTTGTTTGCAGATAACATTGATGTTACTCAATATGTCATACAATTAGGTAATTGGTGCATTTTGCAAGTATCTATGTCCAAATTTTGAACAACCCAAGGTTCCCATAGTCCAGTTGGAGACGCTTGTATGCACAGGTATGTTGATCAATCAGGAGTCCAGACTATATTCCAGACAATCTACCACGCTTCCTCTTCCGCAGTTTGTTCCCTGGGATTTGGGAAAGGGGCACAAGTGGGTGAGAAGAAAACAGTCTAATTTCTTTGGAGTTGTCATTTTGAACTCCAGTCTGTTCAGGTTGTTTCCCTTCATGAAATGACAGCTTTCCCAGTGATACCCTTTTTAGTCATACTAACAAAGCACAAGCTATTGGATGTACAGGCATTTAAGCAGTACCAATTATTATGTCAAGCTAAGCTGTGAGCATAGACACAGATGCTTGGATTGTATGCTAATCCGCAAAGTGTGGTTTCTCTATAAAGGGTGACAAGTTCTTATTGTGGCTTATAACATCTCCTAACCACTAGAGAACATAAGCTTGTGGCATCCACTGTGAGCTATTCCTCCAAGGAGAGAGCTAATAGCCAAATAGATTTGGGATATATATAGACACTTGACTGCCGCAGAAAACAAAATTCCTTCTATGAAGCCAGCATCAGTCTAATACCAAAGCCAGGCAAATATACAACCAAAAAGGAGAACTATAGACCCATCTCATTACTGAACACAAATGTCAAAATTCTAAACAGGATTCTTACAAATCGCATCCAGACCCACATCAAGAAGATCATCCATCATGACCAATTTTGATTCATACCAGAGATGCAGGGATGGTTCACCATATGAAAATCAGTAAATATCATCAAGCATATAAATGGACTGAAAGACAAAAAGCACACCATCATCTCAATTGAAGCAGAAAAAGGTTTTGACAAAATCCAGCTTAAAATCATGCTTAAGTCCTAGAGGGAATTGGATTGGAGGGATCATTCCTCAATGTAATCAAAGCCATATACAGGAAACACACAGCCAATATCATCCTAAATGGAGAAGAGACAGAAGCATTCCCTTTAAAGGTAGGGACTTAGCAAGGCTTCCCCCTTTCACCACTCCTCTTCAATATAGTGTGTGAAACACTTGCTAGGGCAATAAGGCAAGAAAAGGAAATTAAAGGATTACTAATTGGAAAAGAGGAAGTCAAGCTATCCCTTTTTGGTGACTATATGATTGTTTATTTAAGGGATGCCTAAAACTCCACCAGAAAACTCTGAGAAATGATTAGGGGCTTCAGTAAATTGGCAAGATACAAAATTAACCTAGAAAAATCAGTAGCATTTCTTTATAACAAAAACAAGCAACTGAAGAAGGAATACAAGGAGACCTTGCCACTAACAATAGCCTCAAAAACAATAAAATACCTAGGAACAAACTTAACCAAAGACACCAAAAATCTCTACAACAAAATCTTTAAACCCCTGAAGAAGAAAATTGAAGAAGACATCAGAAGATGTAAAAACCTCCCATGCTCAAGGATTGGGACAATTAATAGTGTAAAAATGTACATTCTACCCAAACTCTTGTATAGATTTAATGCAATCCTAATTGAAATCCCCAAGAGTTTCTTCACAGTCTTGGAAAAAAAATCTTCAATTTCATTTGGAAAAACAAAGGACCTCGAATAGCCAAAGCAACCCTGAGTGAAAAGAGCAATACAGAGGGAATCACTATACCAGACTTCAAATTATACTACAGGGCTATAGTCATAAAACACCTTGGTACTGGCACAAAAACAGACCTGTTGACCAATGGAACAAAACTGAAGATCCAAACTCGAGCACATACAATTTCAGCCACCTCATATTTGACAAGGGGGCCAAGAAGACACAATGGAGGAAAGACAACATCTTCAGCAAGTGGTGTTGGCAAAACTGGATCACCACATGTAGAAGAATGAAATGAAACCCCTACCTCTCACCCCGTACAAAAGTTAACTCCAGATGGATTAAAGACCTCAACGTGAAACCCCAAACTCTGAAGGCGATAGAAGAAAAAGTTGGCAGCAGACTACAAGACATAGGCTTAGGAAAAGACTTCCTAACTTCGACAGCAGCTGGGCAAGAATTAAAGTCGACAATTGACAAATGGGACCCATTAAACTCAAAAGCTTCAGTACATCAAAAGAAACAATCAAGGAAGTGAAGAGAAAACCCACATAGTGGGAGGAAACCTTCATCGCAGATACATCTGACAAAGCATTGATTTCCAGAATATATAAACTACTCAAAAAACAAAGATGAAATAAAATAAATTACCCACTCAAAAATGGAGCAAAGAGCTAACAGAGACTTCACAAGTGAGGAAATAGAGATGCCTGAGAAACATCGTAAAAAGTGTTCAACGTCATTAATAATTAAGGAAAAGCAAATTAAAACCACTATATGATATCATCTTACTCCAATAAGACTGGTTAGGATCAAGAAAACAAATGATGTTAAGTGCTGTAGAAGTTGTGGGGGAACGGGAACACTCATCCACTGCTGGTGGGAATGCAGATTCCTACAGCCACTATGGAAATCAGTGTGGAGAACACTTGGAAGACTTGGAATGAACTTGCCACCTGACCCAGCCATACCACTCCTGGGCATGTACCCACAAGACTCATCTTACCGCCGAGATACATGTACAGCCATGTTTATTGCAGCTCTCTTCACAATAGCAAGGAGCTGGAACCAACCCAAGTGCCCCTCAACTGAGGAGTGGATAGAGAAAATGTGGTACATTCTCACAATGGAGTTCTATGCAGCGGTAAAGAAAGATGACATCATGAACTTTGCAGGTAAATGGATGGAGCTAGAAGATATCACACTGAATGAAGTAACACAGTCCCAGAATAGCAAATGAGGAATGGTATCCCTCATCTGTGGATGCCAGCACCAATTACCTAATTGTATGGCAAACTGAGTATCGTCAATATGATCTGAAAACAACTGTTTTCTTGTATTGTAGAATCCCTTAAAAAATAAACAAATAATTCTAAACAGGATACTGGCAAGTTGCATACAGACCCATATCAAGAAGATCATCCATCATGACCAAGTTGGATTCATACCAGAGATGCAAGGACGGTTCAACATATGAAAATCAATAAATATCATCAAGACAAAAAACACAGGATCATCTCAATTGATGCTGAAAAAGCCTTTGACAAAATCCAGCATCCTGTCACGCTTAAAGTCCTAGAGGGAATTAGATTGGAAGGATCATTCCTCAACGTAATCAAAGCCATGTGAGATGATATCTTAATGTGGTTTTGATTTGTATTTCCCTAATGATTAATGATGTTGAACATTTCTCAAGATGTTTCTCAGCCATCTCTAATTCCTCAATTGTGAAGTCTCTGTTCAGCTCTTTGCTCCATCTTTTGAGTGATTCATTTGTTTTATTCTTTGTTTTCTCTGTTTTTTCTTCACTTCTTTATTGTTTCTTTTCATGTACTGAAGCTTTTGAGTTTATTGAGGTCCATTTGTCAATTGTCGACCTTAATTCTTGCCCAGGTGCTGTCTGATTTAGGAAGTTTTTTCCTATGCCTATGTCTTGTAGTCTGCTTCCAACTTTTTCTTCTAGCACCTTCAGAATTTGGGGTTTCAGGTTGAGGTCTTTGAGCCATCTGGAGTTGACTTTTGTACAAGGTGAGAGGTAGGGTTTTAATTTCATTCTTCTACAAGTGGTGATCCAGTTTTGCCAACACCACTTGCTGAAGATGCTGTCTTTCCTCCATTGTGTCTTCTTGAACCCCTTATCAAATATGAAGTGGCTGAAATGTTATGTGCTCAAGTTTGGATCTTCAGTTTTGTTCCATTGGTCAACAGGTCTGTTTTTGTGCCAGTACCAAGGTGTTTTATGACTATATCCCTGTAGTATAGTTTGAAGTCTTGAGGAATTTAATTGGGATTGCAATAAATCTGTACAAGAGTTTGGGTAGAATGGATATTTTTACACTATTAATTGTCCCATCCATGAGCATGGGAGGTTTTTCCATCTTCTGATGTCTTCTTCAATTTCCTTCTTAAGGGGTTTAAAATTTTTGTTATGGAGATCTTTGGTGTTTTTGGTTAGGTTTGTTCCTAGGTATTTTATTGTTTTTGAGGCTATTGTGAGTGGGAAGGTCTCCTTGTATTCCTTCTTCAGTTGCTTGTTGTTGGTGTAAGGAAAGGCTACTGATTTTTCTAGATTAATTTTGTATCCTGACACTTTACTAAAGCTCTTAATCATTTTTAGGAGTTTTCTGGTGTAGTTTTTAGCATGCCTTAAATAAACAATCATATCATTGCCAGGGATAATTTGACTCTTTTCCAATTAAAACTCTTTAATTCCTTTTTCTCGCCTTATTGCCCTAGCAATTGTTTCAAGCACTATATTGAAAAGGAGTGGTGACAGGGGCAGCCTTGCAGTACTCCTAAGTTTAAAGGGAATGCTTCTGTCTCTTTTCCATTTAGGATGATATTGGCTGTGTATGTATATGTGTATACTTTCCTGTATATGGCTTTGATTACATTGAGGAATGATCCCTCCAACCCACTTCCCTTTAGGACTCAAGCATGAAGGTATGCTATATTTTGTCAAAGTCTTTTTCTGTGTCAACTGAGAAGATCCTGTGTTTTTCGTCTTTCAGTCCATTTATATGTTTCATGATATTTATTGATTTTCACATGTTGAACCATCCCTGCATTTCTGGTATGAATCCAGGTTGGTCATGATGGATGATCTGCTTGATGTGGGTCTGTATGCGATTTGCAATATCCTGTTTAGAAGTTTTGCATCTGTGTTCATTAATGAGATGGGTCTATAGTTCTCTTTTTTGGTTGTATCTTTGACTGGTTTTGGTATTAGAGTGATGCTGGCTTCATAGAAGGAATTTGGGAGAATTCCCTCTTTTTTATCCTTCTAAACAATTTGAATAATAATGGTTGTAAGTCTTTTTGAAATGTTTTATATAATTGAGCCGTGAAACAACCTGGGCCTGTGTTTTTTTAGTTAGGAGTTTTCTTTTTCCATCTTCAGTTTCTTCATATATTATTGGTCTGTTTATGCTGTCAATCTCTTCTAGGTTGAGCTTTTGTGATTACCAGGATTTCAGATATTCATACATTTCTTCTAGGTTTTCAAACTTAGTAGAATATAGGTTTTTGAAGTATTCCCATATGATTGTCTGGATCTTTTTATTGTCTGTTGTTATATTTCCCCTTTCATCATGGATGCTATCGATTTGGAGTTGTTCCTTCTTTCTTTTGGTTAACTGGGCTAGAGGTCTGTCTATCTTGTTTATTCTTTCAAAGAAGCAACTTTTGAATTCATTGATTTTTTTTGTATTGTTTTCTTTGTTTCTATTTCATTGATTTCTGATCTTTTTTTAATTTTTTTTCCCGTCTTCTGAGTTTAGGGCTCATTTGTTGTTGTCTCTCAAGTGTTTTTAGCTGCAGTGTTAGATCGTCCACTTGTGCTCTTTCTGTTTTTCTGATGTAGATACTCAGGGCTATAAACTTCCCTCTTAGGACTGCTTTTAAAGTATGCCATAGGTTTTGTTGCGTTGTATTATCATTGTCATTCAGTTCCAAGAATGCTTTTATTTCTTTCTTTATCTCTTCCTTGACCCATTCATTATTCTGGAGGGTGTTGTTTAGTCTCCATGTGTTCTTGTAGGTTGTAGGGCTTATCCTGGTGTTGATATTTAGCTTTATTGCACTGTGGTCTGATATAATACATGAAATTCTTTCGATCTTTTTGTATTTGTTGAATTTTTTCTGTGCCCCAGTACGTAGTCAATTTTGGAGAATGTTCCATGGGGTGCTGAGTAGAAAGTGTATTCTCTGGTGTTTGGGTGGAATATTCAGTAGATGGCTGTGAGTTCCATTCGGTGTATTGTATCATTCAGTTCAGATGTCTCTCTGTTTATTCTTTGTCCTGTTGATCTATCCAAAGGACTTAGTGGGTATTGAAATCCCCTACTATTATTGTGCTGGGGTTATTCTGTCCCTTGAGGTCCTGAAGATTTGTCCTTATAAAGTTTGGTGCACCAGAGTTTGGTGCATATATATTCATGATTGTGAAGTCTTCATGTTCAGTTGTTCCTTTGGATAATGATGTAATGGCCCTCTTTGTCTCTTTTGATTTCTTTTTCTTTGAAGTCTATTTTGTCTGATATTAAAATAGCAACACCTGCTTTCTTTTTGGTACCATTTGCTTAGAATATTTTCCCCTTCCCTTCACCTTAAGTTGGTGCCTATCCTTGAGATCGAGATGCATCTCTTGTAGATAGCATAGAGATGGGTTCTGTTTTTTAATCCAATCTCCCCGTCTATGTCTTTTAATTTAGTTTAGTCCATTAATATTTAAGGTTATAATTGAAAGATGCATGTTGCTTCCTTTCACCTTATTATCCATTTGTATTTTAGTCTCGGTTTCTACTTCTGCAGTTATGTTTTCATTAGTTTCTTTCTAGGTGCTTGGGGATGGTTGCTCCTCTCTTCTGTCCTTTGAATTGTTTCAAGTATTTTCTGAAGGGTTGGTTTTCCTGACATGTATTCTTTGATCTTGTTTATGTCATGGAAGTTTGTTCTCTCTCCTTCAACTATAATCGACATTTTTGCTGGTTATACTAACCTGAGTTGGCATTCATAGTCCTTTAACACTGGGAATGTTTTGCTCCATATTCTTCTTGCTTTCATGGTTTGCGCCGAGAAGTCAGTCATCATTCTGATGAGTTTCCCCTTATAAGTCACTTGTTGTTTTTCTCTTGTGTCTTTCAGAATTGTGTCTTTGTTTTGGGCATCTAGCATTTTAACTATGATATGGCATGGGGAGTTTCTTTTCTGATCTTGTCTGTTTGGAGTTCTATGTGCTTCTTGTCTTTGTATTGGTTTGCCTTTTTTTTTGTTTGTTTGGGAAAATTTTCATCTATCATTCTGTTGAAGATCTGATCAATACTATTCTCTTGGGATTCTTCTTCCTTTATTCCTACAATGTGGAGGTTTGATCTTTTCATAGTGTCCCATATTTCCTGATTGTTCCACTTTTGTGTATTTTTAAATTTTTCATACTCTTTATTTGAACTTTTTAGTTGCTCTGTGTTATCTTCCAGGTCTGATATTCTTTGTTCTTCTTCCTCCATTCT
The DNA here is from genome assembly GCA_009823505.1 of Rhizomys pruinosus. Classification (NCBI taxonomy): domain Eukaryota; kingdom Metazoa; phylum Chordata; class Mammalia; order Rodentia; family Spalacidae; genus Rhizomys; species Rhizomys pruinosus. Next base: position 6,323 of record VZQC01005070.1, on the reverse strand, counting down.
ATTTCTGAGGCTTTTTCCATTCCTTTCCTCTTGATTAGATAAGTGTTCTATTTACTTTTGCATTTCATCCTGTGATTTCTTTAGTATTTCCACTTCTTTTTGGAGCTTCCCAATCTCTTTTTGTGCTCCTTACTTTGCTGGTTGGCTTCCTTTTTCAGTGTTTCCACTTCTTTCCGGGGTTTGTCATTTTCTTCCTCTAGTTTTTTCTGTAGTTTGTCATTCTCTCCCTTTAGTTCTTTTCGAAATTTATCATTGTCTCCCTATAGGTCCTTTTTGAGTTTTTCATTCTCTGTCCTTAGTTCTCTGTTTTGTTATTTATATTCTTTAATTTCTCTGAGTAGGTCTTCAATTGTTCCTCTGCGTTCTTTTTCTTGGGTTACCCCCAGGGGGATCCCACTCTAGCAATCTCCTACAGGGTTGGTAGAGCTTGGTGTGGAATTATCCTGCACCTTTCCCTTGTTGTCCCTTCGTCATGTCCCTGGCATGTGGATTTCCCTTTTTTGCTTGTGCTTCAGGTGGTCCTGGCCAGTCCCTGATCTAACCCCTGCACACTCCAGACATGTATTCTTTCACCTTGTTTATGTCATGAAAGATTTTTTTCTTTCTCTTTCAACTATAATTGACATTTTTGCTGGGTATAGTAGTCTGGGTTGGCATCTAAAGTCATTTAGCACTGAGAATCCTTTGTCCATGTTCTTCTGGCTTTCATAGTTTGCACTGAGAAGTTAGCTGTGATTCTGATGGGTTTCCCCTTATATGTAACTTGTTTTTCTCTTGTGGCACCTCAATGTTGGCCATGCAGACTATAATCACTAATACTGTCTCTGGTAGTTCCTCTGCACCACAGCCCCACCAGGTTGGGGGTGGGGGGTTGTGTTGCTACTTTGGCCTATGAGCTGGTACCCTGTTGGCCAAACCTCCACAGGGGAGGAGGGGTGCACAAAGCACCAAGGCAGGTGGGGGTCACCTGGGCACATGCTGGTATTGTGCTGGCCACAAGTGTACATCCACTCTCTTAAATGGTCATTTTAAAGCATAACACTTTCAGAGAGAGAGAAAGGGAGAGAATTTTAGTACCTTTAATCATAATTTTTTCCTTTTTTAAGATTTTAGTTACTTATTTTTATTATGTATATAATTTTTAAACTTTTTATTTTATATGTGTGAGTGTTATGCCTGCATGTATATAATTTCACACATGTCATGCAGTGCCTATGGAGAACAAAAGAGGATATTGGATACCCTGGAACTCGCATTTTAGAAGGTTGTAGGCCACCATGTGGATGTTAGGATTTGAACCTGTGTCCTCTTCAAGAACAGCCAGTACTCTTAATAATGAAGCCATCTCTCTAGCCCTCTGTATTTTATGTATATAAACATTTTACCTACATATATGTAAGTGTGCCTGGTGCCTACAGAGAATAGAAGGTGTGGAATCACCTGGAACTGGAGTTATATATGGGTGTTAGCCACCATGTGGGTGCTGGGAACACACACACAGACACACAGACACAGACACAGACACACACACACACACACACATACACAGAAAACACTAAACAAATGTTTTTAAAAACTGCATGCAAAAGCAAAGAAAAAAATAACAGGATAGCTTAAAGTGGCCCTCAACAAAAAGAATATTATTGGAGATAATTCCATACCTGATTTCAAGTTATGTTTCAAAGCCATAGTATCAAAACTGTATGGCACTGTCACAAAAAGTGACATGCAGATCAATGTAATAGAATAGCAGACCCACATTCAGCTTGTGAACTGAGCAACTACTGAGGTTTCAGCCTCTTCAGAGTATAGACTGCCATTGTTTGACTACCCAGCCTGTACCACGGAGACCTGTACAGGAGGATCAAACAGGATGTGGTGCTTGCTGGACCTCATTTGGTGACCATGGGAAGGAAAACCCCAATGTGGAACACAAGGGCAGGACTGATGGTTGTTTGGGCTTGCCAAGGAGGAGCTTTCAAACATGACATCTTTCAGCCTAAAAAAAAAAGAAAAAAAGGAAATCATAAGCTGAAGATGCTAAAAGATATATGTGGCATGCATATATGCATATTTTGGAGTGATGCAGATTGAAAAGAACAACAACAACAATGACTGGGTCAAAAAACAGACTTAAATTGTGAACTTCTGCTCAAAACAGTAAACTTCTACATTGAAATTTTTAAAAGAGATAGAAAAAAATGAAAAATGTCTTTGATAGAATGCATGAGCTCTGGTGGTGTGGGGTGGGGGGCAAGGAATGGGGAATGGGTCTAGACTAGATTGGAAATTTTGTATGAAATGCACAAAGCTTCAATAAAAATTGGCTTAAAAAATATAATAGCAGACCCAAATGCAAGCATGCCCTTACAGCCTCCTCCATCTAATTTTGAAGATGTCAAAAATATACACTGAAGAAAAGACAGTATCATCAACAAATGGTGCTAGGGAAACTGGATGTTTACCTGTGGAAGAATGACACTAGATCCTACTCTCATGAAGACAAAAATCAACTCCAGAAGAATCAAAGACAGAAACTCTGCAAACTGATAGACAAAAAGGTAAGGAGTATTCTACCAGATATATGCAGGCATATGCAAGGACTTTATCTAAATAAGAATTCCTTTATCATTCAAGAAATGAGGGTAATGGTTGACAAATGGGACCTTATGAAATTAAAAAGCTTCTGTACAGCAAAGAAAATTATAGATTAAATGAAAAGGCAGTCCAAGTAGTTGGGAGTGATGCATATTGGAAACAACAACAACAACAACAACAACAAAAACAACAGAAAGGACTGCATCAAAGAACTGACTGAGACAGTGAACTTCTGCTCAAAACAGTCAACTTTCACATGGAGAATTTTGAGAAAGACTGAGAAAGAGATGAAAAGCATGTTTGGCAGAATGCATGAGCTCTGGTGGGGTGGGAGTAGGGTGGGGGACACGGGTCTAGATTTGATTAGTAATATAATCTTGTACAATATATATATATAATATAATATATATATATATAATATTAAAAAGAAAAGGCAGCCTACAGAGTTGGATAAAATTTTTGCCAGCTATTTATCTGTCAGAAGATTAATATCTAGAATACACAAAGAAGTGAAAATAAGAATAACCCAGCATCAGAAAGCAAACAACCCAACCAAAATAAAAATGAACCATGGGTTCTCAAAAGAAGAAATACTAATGGGAAATAAACATTTTAGAAAGTGAGCAACATCATTAGTCTTCAGTAAAATGCTAATTAAAATTATTCAGGGATTCCCTCTCATGGATCAGAATGGTTACCACCAGGAAAACAAGTTGACAAGCCAGCCCCCACCTCCAGAAGGCCCCACTCACACCATGCAGAGCAGGCAGACCACCAGCAGCTGGTCCCCACCCCCAGAAGGACCCAAGCACACCATGTGGAGCAGGCAGTCCACCAGCATCAACCCCCCACCCCTGGAAGGCCCTGCACATGCCATGCAAAGCAGGCAGATCACCAGCAGCCAGCCCCCACCTCTGCCTGGCCCACACACCCCAGAGAATTCCAGCTCTGAATCAACAGAGGTTCAGCTCCCAGAGGCTTGACAGAGCCCCACACACTGACCCTTCAGCCCAACTCCAACAGGAACGACTTGGCCCCCAGCAGCCCCACATTAGAAAGGCAACTGGTCCCTCCAGTAAAAAACTCAACAGTGAAAACCTGAAGCCTAGACAATCCAGCTCTTCATAACTAATAAGAAGAAAACAGTGGCAAGCTGAGCCAGGCAGTGTTCCAAGACCACCCAATGGAAAGGCCTATCCCAGGCAAGCCCACACAGCCAAGCTGAACTGGGCAGAGCTCTGAGATGACCCAGTGGAATAACCCAGCCCAGACAGGCCTGCACAGGCAAGCTGAACCAAGCAGACCACTGACACCACCTGGCAAAGTGACCCAGCCCTGCAAGCCTGCACAGCCAGTCCAGCAGCACAGATAGACTCACATCACAAGGGGCAAGGTTCAAGCTGACCCAATTGTTACCTGTCCTGGACCTCTGGAGAAATTCCAGACTAGAAGAGCAAGAACTAGTTGGTCCCTCCAGTGAAAATCAAAAGTGAAAACCTAAAGCCTAGACCAGCCAGCTTTTTATAACTAATAAGGAGACAACAAAGACACCAGAAGAAAACAAGCAAAGTTAGCCTACACCTCAAAGAACAAACACTAGAGATTCATAACAGAATACAAACAACAAAACAAAACCGCATGCCAAAAGCTCAACAACAACAACAACAAAAAAAAAAAAACCCAATAACTTGGGAAAACCAAATAATAAATCCCCACTAAATTCCACCGGTCCTATAGAAGACTCCTACAATGAGAACTCCCTGGAGGTAATCCAGAACACAGATCTTCAAAGACCTTTCATAACTATGCTCAAAGAAATCAAGCAATATAAAGAGCACACAGACAAAAAAATAAAAGAACTAGAAAGAGAGAATGATAAGCTTAATGAACTCACAGACAAATGAAGCAAAGAACTAGGAGAGAATGACAAACTCCAGAAGGAAGTGGAAATACTGAAGAAATCTCACGCTGAAATGAAAAAGGAAACTGAACACACAGACAAATGAATCAAAGGACTAGGAGGAGAGAATGACAAATTCTGGAAGGAAGTGGAAATACTAAGGGAAACTCAGGCTGAAATGAAAAAGGAAATTGAACACTCATTCAATCAACAGGAAATGATGAGAGAAACCCTCAGTAACAGAATGGATGAAGCAGAAAGTAGAATATCAAGACTGGAAGACAACATGGAAGAACTTGAATGCTCAAGCAAAGATTATTATTTTTTTAGACTTGCTCATTTTTATTTTTTAATAAAATATTTTATTGCTTATATATACATAAATGTATACATACATAAATATATACAAACATGAATACATGTATCACCTGAGTTGGAGGATTTTCTTTCTTTCTTTTTATTTTTGCTAAAAATATCATGTTTTCCTTAAGGAAGTGTTTGAAGGCTCCTCCCTGGAAAGCCCAAACAACCATCATTCCTGCCCCTGTGCTTTACACTGGGGTCCCTCCCTCCCATGGTCACCCAAATGAGGTCCAGCAAACACACATTCTGTCCTGATCACCCTGCACTAGCTTCCATGACACAGCCTGGGTCCACACTCTGAAGAGGCTGAGATCCCAGCAGCTGCTCAGCCCACAGGCTGGATATCTCAGCAGTCCCCATCTGGCATTGAAGGTTTGGAGGATTCTCGGAGAGACATGAGTCTTCAGTCCATATTAGAGGGCTGAAAAAAAAGATTATTAAAAAATTTAAAAAACAGAAGAGTAGATTAATCAAGAAGTGTGGAACACCACGAAAAGACCAAACCTCTGCATCATAGGGATAGAAGGAGAAGAATCCCAGAACGACAGTATTGACCAGATTTTCAACAGAATTATAGAAGAAAATTCCCCCAAATTGAAAAAAGACATACCCATACAAATACAAATACCAAATAGATAAAACCAGAAAATAAATTCCCCAGGCCGTATAATAACTCAAAACAAAGATAGAATACTGAAAGCCACAAGAGAAAAACAAGTTACATATAAAGTGAAACACATCAGAATTAAAACTGGCTTTTCTTTTTTTCTTTTCTTTTATTTGTTTATTTTTTAAGGGATTCTACAATATAATAGCACAGTTGTTTTCAGATAACATTGACGTTACTCAGTTTGCCATACAAATGGGTAATTGGTGCATTTTTTTAAGTGAGCCAAATTACTAAGCATAAGCAATGAATGTAAGTAACATTCATGTAAAACCAATTTTCAAGAATCTGTGTCCAAATTTTGAACAACCCAAGGTTCCCATAGTCCAGTTGGAGAAGCTTGTATGCACAAGCATGTTGATCAAATAGTCCAGTCTATATTGCTGTCATCTCATGATTCACCCCAATCTCTCCGCAGCCCTTACATTCTACCATGCCTCCTCTTCTGCAAGTTGTTCCCTAGGTTTTGGGAAAGGGGCACAATTGGGTGAGAAACAAAAGAGTCTATTTTCTCTGGAGGTGTCATTTTGGACTCTAGTCTGTTCAGGTTGTTCCCCTTCTTGGGTTGACAGCTTATCCAGGGATACCTTTTTAATCCTACTAACAAAGCACAAGCAATTAGATGTACAGGCATTTAAGCAGTACTAATTATTATGCCAAGCTAAGCTGTGAGCATAGACACAGATGCTTGGATGGTATGCTAATCCACAAACTGTAGTTTCTCTATAAAGGGTGACAAGTTCTTATTGTGGCTTATAACATCTCCTAACCACTAGAGGGTATAAGCTGGTGGCA
>VZQC01005068.1:2587815-2603078 GCA_009823505.1 Rhizomys pruinosus | reverse complement strand
TTCATTTTTTAGCTATACATGATTGATCCCTGAGTATAAGCCTTCCTTCATTATGCAACCCACATTTGCAGGGCTGTTGTGCCCAAAAACCCCACCAGCCCACCACTCCAGCAGGGGTGAGGGGTTGTATGTTCAATCAAGTTGATCAAATGAGTGTCCCAACTACACTTGTCTGTAGTTCACCATTCCAACCCCAATTGCAGGCCCTTAATTTCTACTATGCTCCCTCTTTCCATAGATTGTTTCCCTAGGCTCTAGGAGATGGGGCACAGGTGATGAGAAGCTAAAACTAGTCCACTCTCCTGGAGCTGTGTCTTGGTGACGTTGTCAATTCTGGCTGTTTCCTTCATGGGCTTGAACAGTTGTCCGGCATAACCTTTCGATCCCTACTAAATGAGCACACGCAAATTAGATATATAGGTATTTAAAGCAGGCACTAATTGTTATGGTGGTTACTTTGGTATATAGACACATGATGTTTGGATGATATGCTATACATGAATTACATTTTTCCTGTAAATATGACATGGTCTTTACGTGGGGCTCTTTAAACATCTCCTATAACCTGTAGAGGACTGTAGCTTGTGGCATCCAAGTCCATTGGGTATTCTCCAGGAGAGAGACGAGCAATAGCCAATTAGGTTTGGGATATTTATACAGGCATTTTTAGGCTTCCTCTGCTGTCCAAGCTATATTCCAGGCATGAGGGTGTGGCGGTGTTGGTGTTGACGGGGGGTCTTGCTTGTCATCAGGGAGGCACCTGTATTTTGCTTTATTGGTTTGAGTGGCCTACATTACGTTTGGAACACTCCTTGGATTCCCGTAGAGGTCTTCATCTGTACACTTGCATGTGTGGCTCCTCAACTACATTCCTTTTCCCACTGTTAACGTCAGTCTTGACAGCAGGCCTTTCGCTCTCTCTTTTTGCAGATATCCCAGTCTACGAGCAAGGAGTCCTTTTACCTTTTGTGGGGGCCTTGTATCCCTGGCCACACATTTTTCTTCTTTTCTCCCTTGGTAGAATAATCCCCATTGCGTTGATAGAGCATCTCCTGTATTATATTATTTTGCTTAAGTGCATTAGCTCTTAAGGACTTTAGTATCTTATTTGGTTCTGAATCAGAGAATAATCCATTTGTACAGTTCCTATGTCTAGTTAGCAATTTAACGCAGGGCAGTTGGTTACCATGTCTTTTATAAGAGATACCGTCTATAATCAGTTGTCTCCAATTTACGTTGAGAAGACGACCTCATCATCTCAATTTCTCTCTTGTTTCTTGTGGGAGAGGCAAGAAGATCTCTCATATCCAAACACCTTGCGGGCACCTAGAGGTACAGTCTTCATTAGGACTCAATTATAAATAGTTGTTAAAGTCGGATCCACAGAGGGTTCGATGGTTTTTAGTAACGAGGCTTTTTCCTTCGGATGTTCCGACAGGCTAACCTTTCAGTTGGCACTTCTTCTGGTACATTCCTACTCAATGCAAAAAGCTGACTCTTTTTCTTTTCTCGCCATTAAGCTGGTGAACATTTGTTTCTTGTTGGGACCCACACAACAATCCTTCCCATAGTTAGTTTTAGGATTTGAATTGCAAGGTTTTGAACTAAAAGGTTTTATGTCTGTCTTATCCCCCCCCTTTTTTTAAACCCAGGAAATTCTCCAGAAGACCCACCCAGTTGTATAAGCCGGAACTATTGGGTGGACTCCCAGGACAGCAGATTTCAGTCAAAATTCACGCATGTTTTTTGTTTTGGGTGACTACATATGATTGAACTTGGGAAAGCCACAAATTTAATTTTTTACGTTAAATATCTTACAAGAGAATGCTACAAGGTGTCTGTACCAACAAGAAAAATATGGAGGGAAACATTGTGTGTGCCCAATCCCAAAGTTATTGCCTGACACATTTGGATGTAAAACAAACGGACAAAAGATGTTAGAGACAACAGGTTTAGAAGTGGGGCGAATATTACATCATTGTGAACCATCACAGAAAAATGGGATTACCTTATATTTGATACTTACCGTTTTTATCAGAGCTCTGTAAACCACTGTTGTTTGATATTACACATATTTATTTAACTTTTACTTAAGTCCTAAGACCACCATGTTTCCTGTAGACAGGGTCTAGGCAAACCAAAAACTGAGTACTAGTTGAACTCACATCATTATATAGTATGCATTAAATCGAATATGCACCCGGTCCCTCTCTCCCCTCCCCCCATTTCCCGATTCCCATTTCAGTCCGTTATTGCTGATTGGCAGTCTTTCTGTTGTTGTTGTCTTTTACCTATGCTTTCCCTCTCTACGAGAATATTTTATATTGGGGTTTTTGGTCTACGCATTTCACATTATGAGGGAACACAGTGTGGTTGTGTTTTGCGTGGAACCGTGGTTACATTCACTTAACATACTATGCTTCCTAGCTACATCCATTTTACATGAAAGTCTGATGATTGTCCCTCTTACTGTCTGCATAGAACTCAATTGTAACATTGTACCCACATTTTCTCTATCCATTGTCAGTTGAGGGCACCTGGCTGGTTCCAGCTTTTGCTATTGTAACAGAGTTGCAGTTAACATAGTGTGCATGTATTTTGCAGTAAGATGGTCTTGTGGGTATATACCCAGGAGTGGTATGACTGGGTCAAATGGGCCGGCTCATTTTGAGTCTTTAAGGGTTTCCACACTGATTTCACATAGTGGCTGTATGAGTTTATATTCCAACCAGCAATACATGAGTGTTCCCCTTTCCCCACAACCTTTCCAGCACTGATAGTAGTGTTCCTGATCCTAGCCAGTCTTATTGGTAGGTGAGGTAAGGTGAATATCTCAAAGTGGTTTTATTTGCATTTCTTAATTATTAGCGATGTTGAACACTGCTTAAGAGTGTTTCTCGGCCATCTCTAATTCCTCCTCTGTGAAGTCTCTATTCAGATCTTTGCTCATCTTTGAGTGATCATTTGTTTTCTTTCTTCTTTGTTGTTTGAGTAGTTTGTATACTCTGGAAATTAATGCTTTGTCAGATGTATCTGCAGTGATGGTTTCCTCCCACTCTTTGGGTTTTTTTCACTTCCTTTATTGTTTCTTTTGATGTACAGAAGAACTTTTGAGTTTATGAGGTCCCATTTGTCAATTGTCGATCTTATTCTTGTGCAGTGCTGTCTGATTTAGGAAGTCTTTTCCTACGCCCTATGTCTTGTAGTCTGCTGCCAATTTTCTCCTCTATCACATCCAGAGTTTGGGGGGTTTCACGTTGAGGTCTTTTGGTCCATTCTGGAATTGATTTTGTACAAGGTGAGAGGTAGGGGTTTAATTTCATTTCTCTACAAATGGTGATCCAGTTTTGCCACACCCAGTTACTGAAGATGGCTGTTTCCTCCATTGTGTCTTCTTGGCCCCACTTGTCAAATATTGAGGTGGCTGAAATTGTATGAGCTCCGGTTTGGATCTTCAGTTTTATTCCATTTGGTCAACTGGTCTTTTTTGTGCCAGTACCAGGCTGTTTATACTATACCTGTAGTAGTTTGATGTGCTGGTATAGCGATCCCCCCTGTATTGCTTTTTTCACTCAGGGTTGCATTTGGCCAGTTGGGGTCTTTTTGTTTTCCAAATGAAATTGAGGATTTTTTTTTCAAGCCTTGTGAAGAAACTCTTGGGGGATTTTGATTGGAATTGCATTAAATCTGTACACTAGTTTGTGTAGGACATTTTATTATATTTATTTTCCCAATCCATGAGCATGGGAGGTTTGTCATCTTCTGATGTCTTCCTCAATTTCCTTTTTTCAGGGTTTAAAATTGTTGTTGTAGATATCCTGGTGTTCTTTGGTTAGTTGTTCCTAGGTATTTTATTGTTTTATTGCTATTGTGAGTGGGAAGGTCTCTTGTATCTTTTTTTTTTTTTTTTTTTGAAAGGCTACTGATTTTTCTATTTCAGATTTATTTTGTATCCTGCACATTTACAAAGCTCTTAATCATTTCTAGGAGTTTTCTGGCAGAGTTCTTAGCATCCCTTAGGTAGACAATCATATCATCAGCAAAAAAAGTTATAGCTTGACTTTCTCTTTTCCAATTAGAACTCATTTAATTTCCTTTTCTTCCCTTATTGCCTTAGCAAGGGTTTTCCAGACTATATTGAAAGGAGTGGTTGACAGGGGGCAGCCTTGCTGGTCCTACCTTTAAGGGGCATGTTTCTGTCATTTCCCCATTTGGATGATTTGGCTATGGGTTTCCTTTGTATATGGCTTGATTACATTGAGGAATGGTCCCTCCAGACCAATTCCCTCCAGGACTTTAACATGAAGGGATGTGTGATTTTGTCAAACGGCTTTTTCTCATCACTTGAGATGATGGTGTGTTTTTTTCTTCAGTCCATTTTATGTTTTGATTGATGTTTATTGATTTTCATATGTTGAAACCATCCTGTATCTTCTGGTATGAATCCAACTTGGTCATGGTGGATTATTTTCTTGATGTGAGTCTTTATGTGATTTGCCAGAACCCTGTTTAGGAATTTGGCATCTGTGTCATTAGGGAGATGGGTCTCTATTTCTCCTTTTTGGTTGTATCTTTCCCGGTTCTTGGTAGTAGCGTGTGACTGTGGCTTCATAGAAGGAAATCTTGGAGAAGTCCCTCCGTTTGTATCCTCAAACAATTTAATAGTAATGGTGTAAGTCTTTTCGAATTTTTTATAAAATTTCTGCCATGAAACCGTCTGGGCCTGCGCATTTTTCGGTTGGGAGGCTACTTATTACATCTTCAATTTCTTCCTGTACTATTGGTCTATTTAGGCTGTCGACTCTTCTTGGTTGATCTTGTTGATTCCCAGGATTTCAGATATTCGTCTATTTCTTCTAGGTTTTTCAAACTTCGTAGAATATAAGTTTTTGAAGTAGTCTCCCATATGATTGTTCTGGATCTTTTCATTGTCTGTTGTGATATTTCCCTTTTGCATCAGATTTCGATTGATTTGGAGTTGTTCCCTCTTGTTTTGGTTAACTGGGCTAGAGGTCTGCTCTATCTTGTTTTATCTCTCAAAGAACCAAACTTTGGATTCATTGATTTTTTGTATGGTTTTTTTTGTTTCTATTTCATTGATCTCTGCTCTGATTTTTGTCATTCTTCTTGTCGCTCCATTTAGGGTTCATTTGTTGTTGTTTCTCAAGTATTTTTACTGCAGTTGTTAGATCATTCACTTGTGCTTTCTGCTTTTTTAATGTAGGACTTAGAGCTATAAACTTCCCTCTTACGACTGCCTTTTAAAGTGTCCCATAGATTTTTCTGTTTTTTCTTATCATTGTCATTCAGTTCAGGCATGTTTTTATTTCTTTCTTTATTTCTTCTTGACCCCTTCATTTTCAGGATGGTGTTGTTTAGTCTCCATGTGTTCCTGTAGTATGTAGGGTTTATTTCTGGTGTGATATTGAGTTTAGTTCACTGTGGTTCTGATAGAATGCATAAGATTTTTTCAATCTTTTTACTTGTGTTGAGTTTTTCCCGTGTCCCAGTTATATCATCTATTTTTGGAGATTTTCCATGATGGTGCTGAGTGAAAGTGTATTCTTCTGGGGTTTGGGTGCAATATCGATAGATGTTTTTGAGGTTCCATTTGTTGTATTGTGTTCATTTAGTTCAGATGTCTCTCTGTTATCTTGTCCTGTTGACCTGTCTAGGGGATTAATGGGTATTGAAGTCCCCTAGTATTAGTGTGCTGGTTAATCTGTGCCTTGAGATCCTGAAGAAATGTCTTTATAAAATTTGGGCCATGGGTTTGGTGGCATATAATTTTGTTGGGAAATCTTTCATCATCCAATTGTTCGTTCTACTAGCATGCAAGGCCCCTTTAGTCTTTTGATTTCTTTTCTTCCCGGGGGGGGGGGCGGCGGATATATATGCCTGATCTAGCCCGCACCCCAGCAGCCTGCCCAAAGGTGCAGCCGCTCTGGCTCTGTCCCGACTCTCCGGACCCTCTGGCCCAGTGCCCGGTTCCCGCCCAAAAGGCCTCAGACCAGGGAAGAACCCAGCTCCAAAGCTACTTGCCCAGGTGACTTCTGGGTAGCCCGCCCAAAGCTGCAGCCGCTCTGACCCTGTCCCAACTCTCTGGACCCTCTGGCCCAGCGTCCAGCTCCCGCCCAAAAGGCCTCAGACCCGGGGCACTGAGGTGACCGGCCTCCCAGCCTGAGGAGTGGATGTCCGTCCGAAACCTTTGGGGTGAACGGAGCGCGGCAGGCGGGGAAGTGCTTGGAGCTCGCCCGGGTCCCTCAGCTACACACCCACCTGCAGTGGCAGAGGAAACTGCAGGGAAGGAGATGGGAGGTGGCGATGGGGACAAAATAATTCTTTATTGTTGGCATTTATCACGTATTTTTACAAAGAAAATGCATCTCAAAAAGTCTTATACTGCTAAATAAGTTATATTAACACTGAAGTTTATTTTAAATTGAAATTACAAGTTACATGGAATTTGCATGGGCATAGTTATGCCTGTCATATCAGTGGTGACCCTGAGGTCTTGAAAACTTGAGTGACTTATCTAGAAGTACTTCATTATAAAAAGTAATCACTTTAAGCAATGAAACAGAAAAGGCTGAAAATGATGAAGTGTATTAAGAATGTTCAGAATTTTAATTCAGATTCTAGTTGTGACAGAAACCACTGCTTGCTCACTAAAATATCATTCCATCTTTCCCTCTAATATTGAGATGGTGATTTGTATCCTTGTGTGTGTGTAGCTGGTAGGAGATTATCCTTCATGTTTATACATGGTCTGGGAGCTCCAACTAATCATGCCAATGTCTGCTAAAGGATGATACAATAGCTAATGTGCCCTGAAAGCTAACAGTTATACATGGTTTACAAGAGACTTAGAGATGGGTCTCTCCTATGTCTGCCGTTTATATTCTAGGTAAGAAACTCAGAGGGTAAACTTGTCTGTCTCCTTCCCAGAGAATGTATGCTTACACTCCAGACTGAAAGTCTTTATGTCCTCTGGGGGATGAGGCTGACCGTTTCAGCAGAATCCTCTGTACAAACACAGAACCTCATTATTTCAACATTTCTCTTCTGAGATGGAGCACATTCCCTGTATAGTAGAATCTGCTTAACAGCTATGTTGGCTTATGAAGAATTGGGACGTGTAATGGGCGCAGGTCATGAGTGACTACCTCTTTGGATCTATGATCCATAGATCTTGTGGCTGCTGCCAGCAATTTTCTGAATCATTGGCAAGATAACTTGTTACCTTATCCATAGTTTAAAATTTGAACCTATATGTTTTGAGTTAGCAGTTTCCCTAAAATTCCATGAGCCTAAAAGCATCAAGTAATCAGATTCTCACTAATGATCTCAGTCAGAGGCTAGTATTTGAGATTTTTGGCATATCTTCTTGATTTTCCTGTTTTCTGATATATGATACTGATAACTGAGGATGCTGCATCCTTCTTTACCTTAAGATTACTTTGATAATGGGGTAATGAAGATTAGGATGTAGTAACAAGAATAGGTAATCCCTAACCAACCAACAGACCATGAAAGAGAAGAGAGGCTCAATATTAAAGACTCAGGCTTTGTAGGCATCTATGCTACAATTTCCATGTCTTTCTCTAGCTTCTTTATAAACAACTAGACAAACGAATTTCAGCAAATCCCAAATCTTGTTTTTCTTTTTTTGTTGAAATTTTGAGAATTTAAAATAATATATTTTGATCATATTTAGATCTTGCCCCTTATTTCTACCCCTTTATCACCACCTGCAAATTTCCTCTACTCTGATATGTACATATATATTAGAAATTTACATGAAACCAAGGGACAGAAAACAGAGAAGTAAAATAAAAATAAATGACCAAGAGTAGTTTTGATGTGGTCTCCCTTGTTTTTCTCATCAATAGAAAGGAGACTTTGATATAATAATTAAACAAATAAAGAGATTAATATTTAAGCAGGGAAACATGAATATTTTTTTATTTTCAGATGCTGCAAATACTATAAATATTGTTTTCAAAATTCATCTAATTTGTACTAGAGGATTTGTGAGTTAGAAGAAAATCACATATATTTAAATTTTTAGTGTGAACATGACCCATTAAACCACTAATTAAAAATAAGGCATATTATTTAAAGGTTTGTTGAAGTGTACTTTAACAATAATATGTGAAGAGTTATCTGGTACATTAGCTTCTGAGTGGATGCCCTAATCAGCAGAAGAGGTAATGGGGCTCAACAAGTACTTGGGAAATCAGAATTTCATTTTAGTAGAGTTTAAGTTGCAGATGAAGTTGAATTCTATTCTTGCCCATTTTAATAGAAATGAAATGGCTTTCCCGAAGGGGAGATTGTCAACTAATGGAAGCTGCAGATTCAAAACTCCTAAGTGTTTTGCCCTTAGTTTTCTTTGTCTTTTTCTACTTTGCTTGGCATAACCTTGAATAGAATGTAAACATATGTTTACCTGTGTAGCCCATCCCTAGGTATTAGGACCAGTGATTATGACTCTTGATTCCTGTGGGTACTGGATATGTTTACCTGTGTAGCCCATCCCTAGGTATTAGGACCAGTGATTATGTCTCTTGATTCCTGTGGGTACTGGCCAAACAGAACAACCAAATGGCATGCTTTCCTTTCCCACCTGACTAGTTCTCACAGCTTGACGTGCCATCAATTTCAAGATTCTTCTAAACTTAGCAAATGAGTTTGACCATAACTTGGCATTGATGAGATTCCTTTCTTTTACTTTCTGGAAACGTGATTACTGAAGCAAATAACGTATTATGCTTCTTGCTTCTAAAATGAGTTAGGAGATAAGTGGAAAGTACATCAACTATTTTAGTTCTTCAAAAATATACTCTCTTGGGCAAAGCATTGTGCTGTCTGCTAATGAGTTTGAGAGCGTAATCTGACATTGATGTTCTTTATGCATCATTTAATTGTTTCATGTTTAATTGCATCACAACAAAGCCAACATCTGTGGTAATGAAGATATAAAGGATGTTTTGTAAACTCTGCAAAGTAGTATAGAGTCACAGAGCAGATTTCCCAAAAAGGGAAAAGTTCCATGAACTAGACTAACCATCTTGATTACACTGAAAAGAGAGGAGGCTATAATAAAGCCAAAGCCAGTAAATTAGCAAAGGACAGAATCTAATAGCCAACAGTAGACTATAACTGACCACATAAACCATTTATTTCTCTTGTCTCAAATGAGAAAAAAAAGTTTTACATCTATCTTTATTTTGCCAATGTATATTAGACATGTTAATAATAAAATGTCACAAAATTTCAACTAATTAGTAAACTACTTATTAATGTTCATTCTTGGATATTAACATGATTTAATTCCTTCCTCAGGAAACACTGAATTTTGTTTTATATGACCTATATATGATGATTTAAAGCTAGGATGCATTTTATCCACTTGGCATACTTTCATTAAAATGTACAGGGAAGAAATCTATAGTTGAGAGATAATGCATATTTGATGAATAGGAAAATAATTTTATAAGTTGTCTTAGATACTGCCTCAGTGCATGCAAAAATACCTTCACACAATGATACTCAATTTGGAAACAATAAGATATCCTGAAAGACAAGTTTTCATTGCCTTTATTTTTACAAGGACAAAGGATACTGTTAAAATTCCCTTCAAATAGCTGCAGTGTCCTCAGGAATATACTTAAAGATAAAGAGGTGATTAATTGATGTCTTTTCAAAAAGTTAGCATTTACATTTTTCCAGAGATGTGTTCCTATCTGAACACTCTTCCACTGGTGGCTCCTATAACTGGTTATTGTGTTCTCAAATGTACATTTCTATATAAAATTAAGAAATTAAATTATTTTGAAATGTTTTCTTGGGGTGCATAAAAGCTACAAATTGCTGCTGTTAGAGAAATCTTGAATAAATAGAAACACTTAAGCCTACTATCCCTTTGATTGAATAAACAACTCAGTGGGACTCTTTTACTGTCCAGCCACTGTGACAGGAGTACATAAAGCAGATTTCTTCCTTAGAGAATGCTTACAATCTAGAGCAGAAAATATCTGTTGAATAAAATTAAAAGCATGCTAAATATTTAATACTGTTGGAAACAACCTGAATAACTAACATTGCCTGGGAAGTTTTAAAACCATCCTGAATATGTTATACTTGACACTTGGTTAGAGGGCAGGATTTAGTAAGGCAAAGGTAGAGGAAGGGATCAAGAATAGTCTGAAGAAGAAGGAAGAGGAAGGCAAAATTCTGAAGCCAGTAAGAACAAAGTACATCCAAGAGAAAGAAAAAGTGTGGCCTGGTTGTTGCACAGATGGCAAGGGGTGTGTGGAGGATAGTATATCTATCAGGTTCGGTCTTCACCAAGTCTGTAAAAGGGAGTTTACAAAATTCTAGCTGTGGCAAGATTTTTCCAAATTAGCAAAGAGAGGTGTCTGTCAGTAGATGCCAGCCACCAGGTAAACACTTTCTCTCTTGTTTCATATTCTGGTAACTCAGACTCTCAACCTCCTCACAGCTAAACTGCACCATTGCACCATTTGAATAAAATCCACAGACTGGTTAAGTGATGTCATTTATACCTCAAGTTGCTTTGCCTTCTACTTGCTGTCTGGCCTATGGATAGAGCAGCTATCTTCTAACACGAAAACCACTTCCTGCATGCTTCTGATGGTGACTCAAAAGGTCAAAACATCCCAGGGGTAGGTGTTGGAGGATCTGAGTGTCTTGACATTGTGTATGGCACAAGTTATATGACTATGCAGATGCCTTCACCGCTGATACATCTGATGGAGCAATAACATCCAAAGTGTATAAACTAGTCGAAAAACAAAGGAAAAAGAAAACAAATGACCTACTCAAAAGATGGAATAAAGAGCTGAACAGAGACTTCACAAATGAATAAATAAAGATCGTTGAGAAACATCTTAAAACGTGTTCAACATCACTAATAATTAAGGAAATGCAAATTAAAACCACCTTAAGATTTCATCTTACTCCAGTAAGACTAGTTATTATCCAGAAAACAAAGGTTACCAAATGCTGGTGAGGTTGTGGAGAAGGGGAACAGTCATCCATTGCTGGTGGGAATGCAAACTTGTGCAACCCCTATAGAAAACAGTGTGGAGAACACTCAAGAAACTGAAAATGAGCCTACCACCTGACCCACTCATACCACTCCTGGGTATATACCCACAAGACTCATCCTATTACAGAGATACATGCATATCTATGTTTATTGTAGCTCTCTTCACAATATCAAAGAGCTGGAAGCAACTCAAGAGCCCTTCAGCTGAGGAATGGATAGAGAAAACGTGGTACATGTACACAATGGAATTCTATGCAGTGGTAAAGAAAGATGACACCCTGAACTTTGCAGGTAAATGGATGGAACTTGAAGCCATTATGCTAAGTGAAGTAACACAGTCCCAGAAAAACAAACGACAAATTGTATCCCTCATTTGTGGATGCTAGCACCATAGTTGAAAGGCAAGCTGAGAAAAGTTAATGTTATATTTCTTTCTATTTGAAGGCAACTATGCTGTTATAATGTGAATTCCTTAATGGACTCTAGAATTAACTGACCACTTATTTTTAGATTTTGTAATTGTAGTATATGTATGGAGGATATGTATTCATATATTGTAGTAATATAAAATTGAAGGAAAAATGTGAACTAAACATATTTTAGAATTAGCATACAGTTTATTTATCAGAGGTCATAATTTTGGTATATATGTGATGTATATATGGGCATATTTTGGAGTCATACAAATGGGAGGGTGCAACAACGACAAAAAGACTGGATCAAAGAACCGACTGAAACAGTTAACCTCTGCCCAAACAGTAAACCTCTGCAGAGAAAAAGTTTAAAAAGACTGAGAAAAATATGTAAGACATTTATGGCAGAATGTATGAACTGGGGTGGGTGGGGGGCATGGAAAAGGGAGTGTGTCTAAAGTGGACTGATAAATGACATATGAAACACACAAAACACCAATAAACACATTTTATTTAAAAAAAGAATTTTAAGCCTTAGTTGTGGAGTCCAACTTTTAATAAAATATGATTACATGGCCAAAAAAAACAAACCCAAGTTAGAATTTTCTGACAAATTCCATTTCTGACTGCATTTCTAACTTTCAGTGTCATAGTTCAGTTATTTATGGGTTGAATATGTTTTTTGTGAATATAGTCATATTCCCTCAGCAAACAATGCCTTCTAACAGCTGATTACCATTTCTGTGGTGGACTACCTCTGTCTTTCCTAGCCAATGTCCCTCTACACAGAACAAGTGCCATCTTCTCAGACAGTTTTTCCCCGTTCTTTCCTGGAAAAATTGTATTTATTCATTATTCAGTTATTTCCAAGGCTCCTGAAGAGCGCTGGCTGAGCAATGACCACTCATCACGTCTCTTACAATTCTTTGTATTGCCATCTTCCTTGTATGAGCCAGCACAGTTCTTATTTGTGTTCTATCTTGGGTGCCTGCAATTTTTTACTGTTAACTTGTTTACAATTAAGTGAATGTTTGCTGATCTCCAACCTACAATTAGATTTTAATTTAATGAACACTTATGCAGTGCTTACTACAGTCTAGACACCATTTTTTAAATTTATTTCTGTATGTGTATGAATGTACTATCTGCATGCAAGTTTGTGCACCCATGTCGTGCAATGCCGCGGAGGTCAGAAGAGGGTGTTGGACTCCCCTGGAACTGGAGTTCTCTGCTTTCCAGATGATGTATATAAAATTGGATGAACTTTTTACTGTTTTGCACTATTTTCTTTTTTGTTTTTAATTTTTTATTATTAAACCTCTTTCCATACATCATACATCATTTCTCAATCAAATTTAGAGTCACTTCTCTTTCCATGGCCCCCACCCCACCTGAGTTCCTGCACTCTGCCATACATGTCTTGCATCTTTTTCTGAGAATTTCTAGAGTTTATTTCCAGTTATTTTGTTGTTATTGTTCTCTCTAACTTGTATTGCATATATATTATAATGATATACATATATAAATATATACATACACATATCACTTGAATTGGAGGATTTTCTTTTCTTTTCTTTTTTTTTTTTGCTAAAAGATGTCATGTTTTCCTTAAGGAAGTGTTTGAAGGCTCCTCCTTGGCAAGCCCAAACAACCATCAATCTTGCCCTTGTGCTCCACACTGTGGTCTTTTCCTCCCATGGTTACCCAAATGAGGTCCAGTAGGCATGTGTCCTGACTTGATCTTCCTGTACTGGCCTCCATGATACAGCCTGGGTAGTCCAACAAGTAGCAGTCTATACGAGGCTGAAATCCCAGTAGCTGCTCAGTCCACAAGCTGGATATCTCAGTAGTCCCCGTCTGGCACTGAAGGTTTGGAGGATTCTTGGAGAGACATGAATCTTCAGTCCATATTGTAGGATTAAAATGCTGTGTCTCTATTTGGTGACCATGGGAAGAGAAAACCCCAGTGAGGAACACAAAGGCAGATGGTGGTTTGAGCTTGCCAAGGAGGAGACTTCAAACGTGACATTGTTCAACCTAATTAAAAAAATAATAAGCTGAAGATGCTAAAATCTATGATATATATGGCATGCATATGTGCATGTTTTGGAGTGGTGCATATTGGAAGGAATAACAACAAGAACAACAACAAGAACAACAAGAACAACAACAAAAGAACAACTGCATCAAAAAACTGACTGAAATGGTGAACTTTTGCTTGAAACAGTAAACTTCTGCATGGAGAATTTTGTATAAAATGAATAGAGCTTCAATAAAATATTAGCTTTGAAAAAAAAAAGCTGTCTCTCATGTCTTTGAAAAATGGCAAAAGCAGTGGCAGCCACAGAGTAGATGCACTTGCCAGTAAGAATTGAAGACAGGCCAAACAACAGTGCTCTCTCTTTTTTCTTTTTGTCTTTTTACTAAGATCTCAAGTTTTATATCTGAAGTACAATTTCTCAGGCCTTACTGATTATTCCTGGTCTTACTTTCCTTTTGGATGCTTAAGGCCACACAGTTAGCCCAGATTAAGCAAGATTTAAAAAAATTTTTTAAAAATTTATCTATTTATTTATTTACTTTTATGTGTATGAATGTACTGTCTGAAAGCAGGTGTGTGCACTCGTGTTGTGCAATGCAGCGGAGGTCAGAAGAGGGCGTCAGATTCCCCTGGAACTGGAGTTAAAGACGGTTCTTAGCCACCATGTGGGTGCTGTGGATCGAACCTGGATGCTCCACTAGATGGCCTAGTGATTAGGAGCAGTCAGCGCTCTTAACCACTAGGCCATCTCTCCAGTCCCTGGTTTTTGTTTTCTTAAGGTCAGTTGAGGTTCTGGTCCTAGGGGTCACTTGGGGGTTCTTTTTTTTTGGTGGGAGCCCCTGGCTCATTTCAGCTTTTCATTTACCAGTTCCATCCACTCAAGGACAAAAATAGGTCTTGGTAGACCAGGCTTACCTTTCTGAAGCATGAGCGGAATTTTCTCTTGGCTGAAGTCCCATTAGTGGATCCCCAAGATTTCCCTGAACAGGAAGATTGGTGACCCACATTTTCAGGACATTTCAGGAGATGCCCCCATGCATAGTCTCCTAAGACTTAGTTGACCTCTGAGTGCAAGGAAAAAAATTATCCCTTTGGTATCATTTGTTTTCTTGATCCTAACCAGCCTTATTGGGGTGAGATGATATCTTAAAGTGATTTTAATGTTCATTTCCTTAATTAGAAGTGATGTCAAACAATTTTTTTTAATTTTATTTATTTCTGTATGTGTATGAATGTACTGTCTGCATGCAAGTCTGTGCACCCGTGTCGTGCAATGCCGTGGAGGTCAGAAGAGGGTCTTGGATTCCCCTGGAACTGGAGTTCTGATGTTTCTCAGCCATCTCTATTTCCTCACTTGTGAAGTCTCTGTTCAGCTCTTTATTCCATCTTTTGAGTGACTTATTTGTTTTCTTCTTTGTTTTCTGAGTAGCTTATATATTCTGGAAGTTAATGCTCTGTCAGATGTATCAGCAGTGAAGGTTTCCTCCCACTCTGTGGGTTTTCTCTTCACTTCCCTGGTTGTTACTTTTGCTGTACAGAAACTTTTGAATTTAATAAGGTTCCACTTGTCAATTGTCGACCTTATTTCCTGTGCAGCTGTTGTCTGATTTAGAAAGACTTTTCATAGGTCTATGTCTTGTAAGTTACTGCCAACTTTTTTTTCTATCGCCTTCAGAGTTTTGGGTTTCACATTGAGGTTTTTGATCCTTTTGGAGTTGATTTTTTTTTTTTT
>VZQC01005068.1:2505591-2576425 GCA_009823505.1 Rhizomys pruinosus | reverse complement strand
CATGTCCTATGATTAAGGTCAATGGGAAACTCCAACAACCCAAACCAGACAGGACAATAAATAGCCCAGACCCTTCAGGGATGACGGTATGGGTCACTCCTCCAGGGAAAGAGCCAAGACCTGCAGAGGTGCTTGCTGATGGTGGTGGAAATACAGAATGGGTAGTAGGAGAAGGTAGTCATAAATATCAGCTGAGGCCACGGGACCAGTTGCAGAAACCTGGATTATAATAGATATTAACTTTTGTCCTATTTAGTTAAGAATGTGCATATATATATATATATATATATATATACATATATTAAGCAGATACTTGTGTTGTTCCCTTTTGAATGTGCAACTGAGATAAGTGTTAAGTGTTGTCACATTTAGGTTATTAGATACTGAAGTACTAAGTGTTCCTCAAGGACATTACCACCTACTCTAAGATATAATGCTTTGCTATTGCACATGAGACACTTATAACATGTTAGGTAGAATTATGACCTTGCCATTGTTTTCAATTGACATTTAAGCATAACATAAGGAGAGGCTATTTATTGGGTGTCAATTTGACAAGGGGTGGACTTGTGATGGTTAATCCTGGGTGTCAACTTGACTGGACAAAGGAACAAATAAGAGAAAAAGGATCTTCAGATTGAACCACCTTAACCCGGATGGCCCATCCCAAATGTGGGTATTATCTTCTGCTGGCAGGCAGTATTAAAAGCCAGGGCAGAGGGAGCTGGTCCCTTTTTTCCTGTGGCTTGCCTCTCTCACTGGTGAGTTTGTCTTGCTGCTGTGATCAACCCTACGGATCCCAGCGTGTACTGAGACCAGCAGATCTCCTGGAATCCATCGGGCCTTCAGCACCAGATTGGGACTACTGAGACATCCAGCCTTTTGGACTGAGCAGTTCTCTGGATTCTCAGCCTCTCCAGTGTGGCTCAGCTACTCTTGGACTCCTTGAACTCTGTCATGTGAGCAAATCAATAAATAGTATAAAGCTATATATTCATCCTGTTGCTTCTGTTTCTTTAGAGAACCCTAACTAATACAAGCAGTAAAAAAAAGACATCATGAATTTGCAGGTAAATGGATGGAACTAGAAGATATTATGTTAAGTGAAGTAACACAGTCCCAGAAAAACAAAGGACAAATGGTAGCCCTCATCTGTGGATGCTAGCACCAAATACCTAATTGTAATACAAACTGAGCAATGTTAATGTTATATTACCTGTGATCAGAAAACAACTGTGCTCTTATATTGTAAATCCCTAGACAGGTTATAGAATTAACCTACCATTTGTTTTCAGACTTTGGATTTTTTTATGGATGGTGGGTATGTATACATATTTTAGAGTAACATAGAATCAAAATGGAAAAATGCAAATCAAGAAATATGATATGGAAATAACATAACAGTTTGTTTTCAGGCAACATAATTTTAGTATAGGTGAGATGTATCAGGCTGGTGTAACTTAGCCTTTCTGGGTGCTTAATGACCATACTTAATATCCATACCAATTTGGCCGAGGGACCTAAAGGATAACTTTGTTCCTTGCCCTCAGCGGTCAACTAAGTCTCAGGGGAGAATGCATGGGGTATCTCTTGAAATGTCCTGCAAATGTGGGTTGCCAGTCTTCCTGTGTAGGGAGGTCTTGGATATCCACTAATGGGACTTTAGCCAGTGTCAAATCTATAAAGAGGAAAGTCTGTTCATGCTTCAAAAAGGGAAGCCTGATTTAGCAAGACCTGACTTCGTCCTCAAGTAGATGGAACTGGTAAATGAAATTAAAAGCCAAAAGGAGCCAGGAGCTCACTACCTCCCCCCTCTCCCCGCCAAAAAACCAATTGACCCCTGAGGACAGATCCTCAACTGACCTTGAGAAAAGAAACACCTTGGTTAATCTGGGCTAACCGTGTGGCTTTAAGCATCCAAAAGGAATGTGAAACCAGAAATAATCAGTAAGGCCTGAGAAATTGTACTTCAGGTATAAAACTTGAGATTTTAGTAAAAAGTCAAAAAGATAAAAAAGAGAGCATTGTTTTTTTGCCTGTCTTCAATTCTTACTGGCAAGTTCATCTACTCTGTGGCTGCCACTGCTTTTGCCATTCTTCAAAGACACAAGACACAGTTTTTTAACCTTCCAATATGGACTGAATACTCATGTCTCTCCAAGAATCCTCCAAATCTTCAATGCCAGATAGAGACTGCTGAGACATTCAGCTTGTGGACTGAGCAGCTACTGGGGATTCAGCCTCTTCAGAGTATAGACTGCTATTGTTGGCATACTCAGG
The DNA here is from genome assembly GCA_009823505.1 of Rhizomys pruinosus. Lineage (NCBI taxonomy): Eukaryota > Metazoa > Chordata > Mammalia > Rodentia > Spalacidae > Rhizomys > Rhizomys pruinosus. Next base: position 2,574,145 of record VZQC01005068.1, on the reverse strand, counting down.
CTGTATCATGGAGGCCAGTACAGAAAGATCAAGACAGGATGTGGTGCTTACTGGACCTCATTTGGGTGACCATGTGTGGAGGACAAGGGCAGGATTGATGGACTTGCCATGGAAGAGCCTTCAAACACTTCCTTAAGGAAAACATGACATCTTTCAGCCTAAAAAATAAAATAAAATCCTTCATTTCAGTTGATATGTGTATGTATGTATGTATGTATATATTTATGTATGTGTATATGTGTATAAACATATATATGTATATGTAGATACACATGTATATATGTATATATGTACATATATGTGTGTGTGTGTGTGCGTGTGTGTGTGTGTATTGAAGCAATACAAGTTGGAGAGAACAGCAAGAACAAAAAACTGGAAAAAGAAACAACTGACACATTGAAGTTTTCCCCAAAACAATAAGCCTCTGCTTTGAAAAAAACTCTGGAAAGACTCAGAAAAAGATGTAAGACATGTATGGCAGAGTGCATGAACTCAGGTCAGGTGGGGTGCATGGAAAGGGAAATGACTCTAAATTGGATTGAGAAATGATGTATGATGTATGAAAAAGTTCAATAATAATAAAAATATATTAAAAAAAACTTGAAGAAATCAAGCCTGTGCTGACCTGGAAGCTCCATCTACACCGGGTAGCATTCATAGTGTTGAAACATGCTGTGCCTGCTACCAGAGGGGAAAAGTAATCATTAGTCCTACCCAGCTGTGATCCCTGCATACTAAAATGATGCCTCACCTGACAACCTGGGCCTTCTAGTACAATAATAGCATGAATGTTATGGAGTAACCAACTACCATCTGATTGGATTTAAGGTCCACTCCCAGTGATAGAACCCTTACCTGGTCCTGGTATCAGGGTCAAAACCTGGGGCTAGATAGGTCATAGGCCTTAGGGGGAATCTGCTTCTAGTATTCTACTAACCTGACCTAGTATTAAGATGATGCCTAAGGACTGTAGATCAGGGCATCTCTCAACCCTCATCAGAGAAGCTTCTTCTTTCAATAGAAGGCAGTTATCACAGAGATGCACAACTGGTCAATATGCAGAGTAAAAGACTGCAGAGTGCTCAGGACCCCAAAGGACACTAATGTCACATGCCTCGCTCCAAGGTTCAGGGATCTTTACAGAAGATGGGGTGGGAAGATTGTAAGAGCTAGAGGTGGTGGATGACCATAAAGAAATCCTGCTTTCCAGACAGCAACTGCACATCTGAACTCACAGCAATTGTCACAGCATGCATAAGATCTACCCAAGCTAAAAGCAGACCAAATCCCAGCATGGAGTGGGGGAGATAGGCAGGAGGTCCCACCCTGAGCTGACCACCTATTGGCATTTTGTAGCTGAAGAGTCAGTTTTCTTTCAGGGTGTGACCCTTGCTTGACCACAGTCCAGGGCAGTTCCACATCCAAGAGTATTTGGACAATACATATTGGACTCATTAGGGAAAAAAGGAGAACACAAAGCTGAATGGGTAGAGGTGGGTTAGCTGGGGGGGATTTCACACTATATTATATGAATTTAACACTATATTATATGAGGTTCTCAAAGAATGAAGACAATTATTTAAAAAATGCAAATCATTGTCAATAGTCTTTGAGATGAAATCAGAATCCAAATTAAGAGGAGTCGACAACAATGCTGTTAGCAATGAAGCACACCAGCTTACTACACATTTAAAGAAGGGACTGTGAGTAGTTAAGATGAGAGATGAAAACAGTATTTACTGCAGGGTTTTTTAAATTTATTTTTTGGCCTTTTTGAGGTAGGGTCTCCCTGCAGCCCCAGCTGGCCTGGAACTCTCTATGTAGACCAGACTGGCTTACTGCTGTGTTTTTACAAAGAAGAACGTTGTGGAGTCAGGTGTGCTGGGATATCCAGAGGCAGAAGCAGGTGGATCTCTACGAGATGGAGCCCCGCCTGGTCTACATAATGAGTTCCAGGCCAGCTGGGGCTGCAGGCAGACCCTGTCTAAAAAAAGAAGAACATGGTAGTTATTACCCCAACCTTCACGTCGTGGTGCGTATGATCAAAGTTGTAGATGTGAAACTTCAGAAGCAGATATCCACACCAGGAGCCTAACACTCCATCTTCTTTCCTTTTCTTTTCTTTTCTTTTTTCTTCTCTTCTCTTCTCTTCTCTTCTCTTCTCTTCTCTTCTCTTCTCTTCTCTTCTCTTCTCTTCTCTTTTCTTTTCTTTTTCAAGATTTTTTAAAAAAGATCCCAAAGGAGCTGGAGTTGCAAGTTGTTATGAGCTGCCTTGTAGGTGCTGTGAACTGAACTCTGGTCTTCTGCAAGGGCAGTTTGTGCTATTAACTGCTGAGACCTCTCTCCAGTCCACTGACTCTCAGTATCGAGTCTCTATAAAAACATGCCATATTGGGGGGCTGGAGAGATGGCCTAGGGGTTAAGAGTGTTGACTACTCTTGCAGAGGACCCAGGTTCGATCCCCAGCACCCACATGGTGGCTGAGAACCATCTTTAACTTCACTTCCAGGAATCTGACACCCTCTTCTGACCTCCGTGGCATTGCACAACACGGGTGCACAAACCTACATGCAGACAGTGCATTCATACATATAGTAAATAAACAATTAATTAATTTAAAAATATTTTAAAAATACTTAAAAAAACATGCCATATTGGTTGTCTTAAGTTTGGTTTTTCTGGAGGGTAGACACCGAGATGCCACAATTTTTGCAGGTAGTTCAGTGGAATACTATTGGGGACAGGACCTTTGAGAGATTGAGGGAGGGGAGTTGAGACAAAGGAAGAAGATGAAGTTGATGAACTGGCCATAGAGGACATAGCTGATGCCAGAGGGCTCTCTAGTGCTTGTTTAACCTTTTAGAGTGTTCCAGAATATAAGTGAGAGCCAAGACAGGAGCCTGGCTTTGTACCCACATCAAACCATCTCTGGATGTGGACTGTCCGGGTTCATGGGAGTGCACTTGGATGATGCAAGGCTAAGCCGTGTGTGGCCAGAAGCTCGATCCTGAACCTGGACCACAGTATGATGATCATCACAGCAGATTTTATGAAATGGTTCTTTTAGGTTGGACAATTTTCTTAAATTAAAAAAAAATTTACTTTTTTTTTTTTGGTCTTTTTGACTCCCTGTAGCCTCAGCTGGCCTGGAACTATGTAGACCAGGCTGGCCTTGAACTCATGGAGATTCACCTGCCTCTGCCTCCCAAGTGCTGGGATGAAAGGCATGTGCCACCACACTTGACTAAAAAATTTATTTACTTTTATTTTATGTGTATGAGTGTATTACCTGCATGTATATAAGTGTGTGGCCACCAGGGGGCAACCAAGGGACTTGAATGAATATCACAGAACTGACAAAAGATTAGGGGACTCGAGCGGTTTCTTTTATTTCTTCTTCCACACACAAGTGATAAAGGCACAGAAAACTCTGTTTTTAAACTCTTACTCATTAGAGTTATAGCTGAATATTCATAGATCAGTGAATAATAATAAAATGGCTATAACAATTTAGCAAAATAAAATGAGCACGTCATCAGTATCTCCATGCTATGTCTACCTAGGAGGTCAATGGGCTTCATGAGAGACTGGAGGGGGTGGGACCAGCATTCCAGTGATGATGCATTCTTGCATAAACTTTCTCATGAGACAAAGCTCTCTAGACATACATGGTCAAGGTTCAGCTTACTGCACCAAGCATATTTTTAAAGTCATAGCAACAGTATTCCACATTCCCTACAGGACTGCAGTGCCCTCAGAAGATAGAAGTGGGTGCTGGATCCCCTGGAACTGGCATTATGAACAGTTGTTAGCCAACATGTGGGTGCTGGAATTTGAACCCAGGTCTTCTCCAAGTACAGCCAATGCTGTAAACTGCTGAACCATCTCTCCAGCTCCTGGACAATATCTCTTGATGGTGTGCTTTTCACCTGAGAACAGTATCTGGGAACATCAGTGTAGTGGTTTGAATGAGAATGTCCCCCATAAGATTTAGGAATTCAGACATTTTGTCCCCAGTTGGTGGCACTGTTTGGGGAGGCCTTAGGAGGTGTGGCCATGCTGGAGGAAGTACGTCACTGGGGCAGGCTTAGAGAGCTTAACAAGCCTTGCTAGTCTCCAGAGGCTCTTTCTTGACTTCCTGTGGTCATTGCGAGATGTGAACTTCCGCTTTCTGCTCCAGCCCCTGCCACCATGCCTCCCTCCACAATGGACTCTGATTCGCTGAAATAAACTCTTCCTTTTATAAGTTCCCTTGGTCATGGTGGTTTTATCACAGCAACAGAAAAATGACTATTACAGACAGAGGGTGCCCTTGCTCAGAAAGACCTTGTATGGCTATCAGACAATAGAACGTAGAAGCAGAAAAAAAAAATCAGATTACCTCTGCCCTCCTAATAGACATTTTAGTAATCTGTATTTATTCTCTTTTACTATCTGGAACAGTCACAACTGACCCAGCAACCTGAGAGATTTAGTGCATTTGCCAAATATATCTAATTCCCACCCATCATTGGCTTAGCTATGCTAATGTTAGACTGAGTTACTTGGGACCCAGAGTGTTTATCACAGAGTGATTATGAAACACATAGTGTTTATTCAATCACAGAGTGTTTATCAAGGAAAATGGCTGTTCACCTATGATTTGCCATGATTCAGTAGCTGAGGAAAAAGGAAAGTCCTATTCTGGAATAGTGAGTTAAGGAAAAAGAAGTTATTAGAACTCAGTAGGAATGTCGACACTGGCTGACTGCACAGCAGCCACATCTCATATCAATTTTCTTTCAGGGACAAAACAGGAGAAAAGTTGGGAGGAGATCATGGCTCCAAAGAGTATAGTGCTCCCTCCTCCTGTCTTCTCTGACCTCCCTCCTCCCTCCCTCCCTTCCTCCCTCCTCCTTCCCTCCGTCCCTCCCTCTTCCTCCTTCTTTCCCTTCTTTTCCTCCCAATTGTCCAAGTTAAAAAAAAAAACTCACTTAGCTTCCACCTTTCTTTCTGCAAAACTGGTCTCCAAACCACTCTTTTATTGATTCTGCCTCCTAGTGAATCTCTTCAAACAATTTTCTTTTTATTCGTGCTGCTCCTATTTCAGGCTTCTGTCACCCCCTCCATTGCTGTAGCAGTGGCTTTTTTTCCATCACAGCTTTGCCTTCTTTCCACACTTTTTAGCAATATGAAAAACATATAATTCTCTGAGCCAGCCATCCACATGGGGGTTGCTTCTGAGAGAGAAACACTTTTTATGGAACTAAGCTTTGGCATGCCTCGTGGGAAGCAGCCCAATCACCCAGACTAGGGAGAGGGCATCTCCCAGAGCAGGCAGGGGTGTCTGCAAGAACCAGAGCAGACTGTGTCACCTAGGGTGAGGGTGTCTGCAGGAACTCACAGGAGCCAGCATCATTCTAATAGTGGGGTATCACTCAGAGCCCCTAAGGACAGCCTGTGGAGGAGTGTGAGGAAGACAGTGGCCCAGTGGGGAAAGAGACACGTTCTGCCCAAGAGATGAGCAGACAGCCAGGGCACCTGGGAAAGGATGCCTCTGGCCTGCTAACTTACCATGTCTTCCTTAAGATGGTGTCAGTGTAGCTTCCAAAGTAAAACAACTACATGTATAAGATAAAAATTCCCCAACAATCAAAGACTTAGTACCAATGAAAAAATTCTTTGTATTTGGAACTGAAAGAGAGAATTGAATTTCCTGTTAGGATTGAGGTTGAAGGAAACCAGAGATTTGAGACCCTGAAAGAAATTAGAGGCTTCCATAGACCAGTCCATGGGAATAGAGAGGATTCTGTAGGTCTCTTCCCTCATGGGTTCAGGCTTGGAACAGATTCTGGTTACATAAGAGACTTACAAGAGAAAAGAAAACAAAAGTTTAGCAACATCTGTAAGTTGTATATAAATGGAAATCAACCAGGCAACAAGCAGCTCTCTAAAGAAGAAGCTTTAAATTTAAGCTTGTATAGTCTTCAACAAAGAAGAGCAAATATGTATAATATCAACAAAAACAAAATAAAAGAACCTTGAATCTCTGCTGTTGTCAAGTTGAAGGAGGACAAGTTATTGGCAGATAAAGGCTGTTAACAAAACTTATAAAAATTCCTGTGTTCTCATATCTTCGTGAAGGGTCCAAAGATATTAGTTAATTTACTGTTACTGTGATGCAATACCTGAGGCTGAATGCTTTTATAAAGAAAAAAAGTTTACTTAGCTCAGAATTCTAGAGGTCCAGAGACTCAAACTAGATGAAATCCCAGCATGGATGTGAGGAAACAGTGAGAACTCTGAACCTGAGGAAGTGTTAGCAAGTGATGGCTGCTGAGGGGAGGCTCGGTTGTGTAAGGATGAGTTTCTGGGCAGGTTAACCAGGCTCCAGCGGACAGACCTATGCCAAAGGAGATTTGGGATTTGGAAACACAAATTTGACACTATAGGCCTTAATACACACACACACACACACACACACACACAGACACACACACACACAGAGGAGTGCAAGAAATTGGGTGTGGGGGGTGGTATAGGGGATCCAGATATAGTAGGAGTTCTAAATATGAAATTTTCAAAAATCCAATTAAAAAAATCTCAAAAACGTAAGAAAAAAGTCTTTAGTGATTCCCTAAAGCTTCTGGATGAAATCTGCATTCTGACCAGTGAACACAAGGTTGGCCCTATGCACAGCCTCTTGCACTCTCCCCTCGACATCTACACTCTGGCCAGCAGCAGCTAGTGAGCACACCTGAGCAATCCTCTGTCCTGTGGGAATGGATGCTCGCAGCCCCCAGTTTATCTGGCCCTGCCCATACTTTGACAGATTTTAAAATATTGCTCCATCCCTTCCCTCCCACCGCACACATCCTCCCTCCCCTTTTTGTTACTCACCTGACATATGACCTGTCCACTTCTGCTAATCCAAGTTGAAAGTCAGAGGAAAGAGGTTTTTTCACTTTGTTGAACAATATTTCTTTGTATTCCTGCCAATCTTTTTGGGTAGCTGTGTATGGGACGAGTTTCACAAGTTGAAGAACCTTGCAGCCCTTAGAAGTCGTAGGAATGTGCTTGTCTGAAGATTGTGCTCATGAGATTAGGGATGTCACAAAGTCTTCAAACTCTAGTTCTGCAGATATGAAAAGACCATGGCAGTGCCTGTTAGGAGGCATCTACAGAATGCCCTCTGGGATCACATCACAGGGGACTTGATCCAGTTTCAGTGCTCAGAGAACTCCTCTGTCCTCAACTCCAGGTCTCTGGATCCACAACAACTAGAAACCGTTTTCAGTATTTGCAAAAAGCCCACATAAATGCCTCATTTCACAGGATAACACTGCCCATGCCAATTTAGAGTCAGCTTTCTTTGCATTAGCCTGGAGTTATAATTATACCTTGTGGAAATATTAGTTGTATCAGGCTGATAAGAAGCTTTGATCTGTACTTACATCTTTGATGAATAAAACGAATAAAACGTGGCAAATGAATTTAATTTACTTAAATGAAGTTTAGGAGATAAAAATCTTTCAAAGCATGAGGTCTCTGTGGAAATACAATAAAAAAAAAAAAAAGAATGCTCGATGGTGGAAAACTGTACTTTAAAATCTATTTTATCCTTTGGAAACCAGAAAGAAAAAAGCATGGCATTTGTGGACAAGAGCATAATTTGAATATTTCAAGGGGCCTTTCCATTTGTTCCTTTTTCTCTGCTGAGCTGGGAGGGAAATCCCCCAAGCACCATCTAAGCACAGCTTTCTCCGTCACAGCCCTCTCCATAACCTGGTCTCTATCATGCTGAAACCTGTCTTGTCAGCATGCATGATGACATCCGATGGCCGTCTAAAATAAAGGTATAAGACCGTGCAAGGAGAGGTTTCCCTGCCTGCTTGATTCATGTGAAAAGTCACACAAAAGAATCCTTTGTGTCTGTGGCTTCTGCACAGGGTCGGCAACGGCCACCACCACGTGGACGGTCACAGACGGGTCATGCGATATTGCATGTGGAGGCGGGGCCATCCTCAGCATAGCCAAGACAGAGACTTCAGTGGTCAATGCAGAGGCAGAGGACGGGGATTTGAGGGCTGTGTTTTAGAGGTGGCCTCAGAGTACAGCTTCCATTTCCTACCTGTGGGACCCAAATTCTCTCTCTCTTTTTTATTTATTTTTATTTTTTTATTTCTGTATGTGTATGAATGTACTGTCTGCATGCAAGTTTGTGCACCCGTGTTGTGCAATGCCGCGGAGGTCAGAAGAGGGTCTCGGATTCCCCTGGAACTGGAGTTCTGGAATTGGAGTTTCAGACGGTTCTCAGCCGCCATGTGGGTGATGGGGATCGAACCCGGGTCCTCTGTAAGAGCGGTCGGCGCTCTTAACCGCTAGGCCATCTCTCCAGCCCCGGGACCCAAATTCTCTACTAGGCTTTGTTTTCTTTTGTGAAGTAAGCATTTCTAAACCTGCTTTGCTAGGTTGTTTTAGCTTAATATAAGTAAAGTTCTTTAAAAATAGACACTTTAAAGCCAGGCGTTGTGGCACACGTCTGTAATCCTGGCACTCAGGAGGCAGAAGCAGTTGGATCTTTGAGAGCTCAAGGCCAGCCTGGTCTACATAGCGAGTTCCAGGACAGCTGGGGCTATAGTGACACACTGTCTCAAAAAGACAAAAAAAAAAAAAATAGACACTTTAGGGCTGGGGAGGCACACACATAGTTGGACTCCTGAACCCGTGGAAAGAGCCGGACGTGGTGGTGCACTTCGAATCCCAGTGCTGGGGAGCTGGTGACAGGCAGATCCTTGGGGCTCCCTTGCCAGCCAGCCTAGCCTGCTCACTGAGCTCCAGGGTAGTGAGAGAGAGGAAGACCCCGTGAGAGACCCTGTGTTAAAATACAAGGTAGATGGTTCTTGAGAAATGACGTTCAAGGTTGTTTTCTGGTGGATACATACACAGACACAGACACACAGACACACAGACACACACACAGATACACACACACACAGACACACAGACACACACACACACACACACACACACACTTTTTTCATGGACTATGGTGGGAGCTTGCCTGTGCTTCTCCCATGTTCCCTCTTCCCTGGTTCCCTGGCTCAAATCTATCACACTCTGCTCTTGCACGTAAATATTTCCCACTTTCTAAGCAGTCTCTGCTTCATAGCTTTCTGTTTTATCTCTTAAGATAAAGTGTAATTTCGAGTTGATCCTTATCTATTTCCCAGTTCTCTGATTTAAGAACAACTTGCTTCATTGTTCTCCTGGTGAGTTCCATTTGCCTCACTATAGATTGAGACATAACTGCTGTGACAACAGGGGTTCTTTCTGTGAAACCAATTCAAAGGATCACAGCTGGAGAGGAGACAGCCAGTAAGAACCCAGTGCAGGTGCATTTGCTGCAGAAGATGGTCTAGGCACGCAGCTCTTCCCGGGTGGGGTTTGGTGTGAGAGTTTCCTCAGAGGGGCCCAAGCCAGTAGACGCTTGATCTTGTGGCTATAATCCTCTTGGAACTTTTCCTGTGATTTTCCCATATGACAACATACTTCCAGAGTATGTGGTAAGTATTCCAAAGTTGTTTCATATTTCCATATTTGATTCTTCCAGATAAAGGTATCTGGGGCTTGTGCAGCTCAGCACTTCCTGTTTGCAGTCAAGATCACCAATCTGAGAGACATCAAGTAGTAGAGGTTGTGACCATAGCCACCTCTCTAACTTTGAGCTCACTACAATTTTTAAAGTGTTCATGTGTATGTGTGCACGTTTACATGTGTGTGGGTACATGCGAGTGTGTGTGCACTTTTGTGGGCAGGTATATTCATGTGGAGGCTCAAAGTGCCATCCTCAAAAACACGTGCCACCTCTTGAAGCAGGGTCTATCATTGGACTGGAGCTCAACAATTAGGCCAGACTGGCTGAGGAGGACCTCACCAGCTGGGATGACTGATAAGCTCCTGAGGAGACCTCACAGTGCTGGGATGACTGACAAGCTCCTGAGGAGACCTCACCAGCTGGGACGACTGACAAGCTCCTGAGGAGACCTCACCAGTGCCGGGACGACTGACAAGCTCCTGAGGAGACCTCACCAGCTGGGACGACTGACAAGCTCCTGTGGAGACCTCACCAGCTGGGACGACTGACAAGCTCCTGAGGAGGACCTCACAGTGCTGGGATGACTGACAAGCTCCTGAGGAGACCTCACCAGCTGGGATGACTGACAAGCTCCTGAGGAGGATGTTTGTCTCCGCAATGTTTTGTAGGTTTCCTGGGCATGTTCTTTTGGGAAGATTTTCTATTTGTATATGGTTCCACTGTAATAAATTGCCCTTATGGTTTTCTTAAATGACCCTGTCTACGGGTCATGTAATGATCAGGTACCCGAGAAGGACCCAAAACCTGTGGAGATGAGCAAGAGAAAAGAATGAGACTTTGCGAGGTTGTCAAAGTCTACTTTAGGAGCAAACCATCGTATTTATTTTGCAGGAAGGAAAGAAATGGGGAGGGGGTGGGTGAAACAGGGTCTGGCGTCAGAGGAGGGTCTGTTTTGCAAGATCACTGAGTTGAGACATCGGCTGGAGTATCTGGTGATTTTACTGCATGTTCGCACCCAGGCTCTTGAGAAAGGCTGTGACTTTTACTACACGTCCCACCCAGCTTTTGGAAAAAGGCTCAAGGTGACAATTCACAGAGTCAACTTCCTTGTAAGCAAGCTCAGTGTAACAAGCTAAAGCCTGCAGCTCCTTACATATCCCCCTTCTTTACATAAGAAGGTATGGATAAGTATCAGACAGAGTGGCATCTGCAGCCGATATTGTGACCGTCCCTGTCTTAGGTTGACCTCGTACAAGACCCTCTTCCTTACCCAGTCTTTGGACACCTGTCGTCCTCAGGGCTCCTGTCTTAGGTTGGTAAGAGGGGAGAGGAAGTTGCCGTCTTTGGGGCGGCCACCTGGGCTGGTACTCGTAAATTTTTGAGATAAGCGAGGCCAGTAGCTGAAAGCCTGAATAGGTACAGCTTTGGCTTCAGATCCTTTTACAAAAAGAGGGGAGCCCCACTTGTAAAGGTGGGTTTTCAGGTATCTATGTTCATATTCGAACAACCCAAGGTTCCCATAGTTCAGTCTCATATTGTTGTAGTCTCAAAATTCACCCCAGTCTCTCCAAGCCCTACATTCTACCACGCCCCTCTTCCGCAAGTTGGTCCCTAGGCTTTGGAGAGGGCACAGGCAGGTGAGAAGCAAAACAGCGTTTTCTCTGGAGATGTACTATGTTCTAGTCTGTTAGGCTGTTCCCTTCATGGGTTGACAGCTTATCCAGGGTACCTTTTTAATCCTACAACAAAGCACAAGCAATTGTAGTGTACAGGCATTTAAACAATTATTATGGCAAGCTAAGCTGTGAGCACAGACACAGATTTTGGATGTATTTTAACACAAGCTGTGTTTCTCTATAAAAGAGGAAAGTTTTTATTGTGGCTATATAATCTCCTACCACTAGAGGACATAAGTTAGTGCATCAAGCCATGAATATTCCTCAAGGAGAGAGCTAATAGCCAATAGATTTGGGATATGTATAGACACATGGCTGCCAGGTTGCACAGCACTCCAGGCATTTGAGGTGTAGCTGATACTGACAGAGGAGTCTTGCTTGACTCAAGGAGACCAAATATCCTGCTTTGTCACATTAGTGGCCATTGGTATTCTCTGGCATTTCAAAGGCCAACTGTACATTAGCAAGTGATGTCTTAAAATATTTTTTCATGCTTACACAGGTTTTTTTTTTTTTTTAATTTTTTTATTAATTTTATTCTTTTTTTTTTTTTTTTTTTTTGATGTTGTGTGTTTGTGTTGTGCAATGCCTGCGGAGGTCAGAAGAGGGTCTCGGATTCCCCTGGAACTGGGAGTTCCTGGAATTGGAGCTTCAGAGGTTTCAGCCCCATGTGGGTGCTGGGGATCGAACCCGGGTCCTCTGTAAGAGCGGTCGGCGCTCTAAACCGCTAGGCCATCTCTCCAGCCTACACCAGTTTTAACAACAGGGACTTATCACCTTTTCCTTGCTGATATCCCATTTTCTTACAGGCAAAAGGCCTTTAATAATTTGGGGGGCTTGGATCCCCAGCCAACATCTCCTTGGCAGAACAATCCATCGCTGACATCAGAGCTCTCCTATATTAACACATTGTGCTCAATTGTACCACTATAAATTACATTTATATTTAGCTTAGATAGAGAACCATCTCTGTACAGTTTGTATGTCTATAATCAACCAAAGAAGGCAGACACACCCGTTCTATAAGCATTTACAATCATAGCATTGGTTCCAATTTACAGTTGGGGAATGACTTCATTACCATCATGTTTTTTTTCCTTTTCCATATAAAGATGAGAGGGTAGGAAGGTTTCTCAGCATCAAAGGAAAACTTTATCAGAACCACATCATAAACAGTTACCCAAACAGAATTAGAGAGATGTCAGTATCTGTGACTCAGGCAATCTGAGGTTTCCTTTTCTTTAATGTCCAGATGGGTCAGCTCTCTGTTGGCATTTCTCAGTCTATCTTGCAGTATTTTCAGGCATTTAGGTTGGTGTTTTTACTGTGGGAACATACAAATCTCCCCCATTGTTAGCTTCAAAAATTAAAATTTATCAAAAGTTTGGAATATAGAGGGAAATATTATACCACCTCCCCCTTTTTATCAATAGATGACTAAATTGTTTACAAATACCCATAAACAGGAACCAAGGTGTAAGTTTTTATTCATCAATTTATCCAACTGTCTATCCTTGACTGTATGTTTATTTGGGAAGTAAACTCAGACCTAATTTCCTCAAATATCTTATAACATAAGGAAAATGTTACAAGGTGATATGCTAACACAGAAAATACAGAACATCTGTGCACCCCAACTCTCAAAGCAGTTGGAAATTTAATACAGATTATAAATAAAGACAATATAACATCTTACAGTTCTTTAATAGTTCAAATGGCATTAACCATTTAAACTTAGAACTTACAAGGTGGGAATTATAATGTGTTGGTCTTTATTTTTAAGTTTTTGNTGAACTTGCTTTGGGATGGGGTGGGGGTGGGGGGGGGGAAAGGGAAATAAGCCTGAACTGAATTGGAAAAAATGGATGAAATGCAAAATGCAACTCAATAAAATTAATTTAAAAAAATAAAAATAACTAATAAAAAAGATAATAATAAAAGCTCATGGTAGGAGCCTGGTGTAGGCTGCAGCCAGGCTAGAAAGGATGCTATTTACTGGCTTGTGTTGCTGGCTCGTATTCAGCTATTGTATACAATATAGAAATATTCGCCAAGAATGGCATTGCCCACAATGGCACAGGCCAGTTCAATGACAGGGAATTATTGAGGTTTCTCAGCTCGTGTATCAAGATGACATTAATCTATGCAGTAAGTCCTACAATTTGTTCTTTTTAAGGTCTATGAAGGTCATTAGTACTCAAAGTACAATGATTTAAACATGCAAGGCAAAAGTTTCTAACAAACATAGGCCATGAAACAAACCAAGATAATAAGGGGTTAAAAACAGTCCTTCTCAAATGAAGGCCTATGCACTTGTCCCCAGATTGAATTAGAGTTGAAAAGGAAAAAGGGAAGGGGGGCATGTCACATACCAGCAGCAGGCCAGATAATACTTAGGGCCCACCCAATTGGTTACATTCGCACTGTCATGTGGTCACAGAAAGTAAAACCTAATTTTTACCAAAGATATTAAAAGTAATATGAGCAAAGTAATACAGATATACAAACATTTTAGTAGTAGTTGGGTAACTCTATAGTCTGTTCACTTGAGGCTGTAACAGGTATATAGTACCTGGTGGTGGAACACAATTTCTTGTAAATGCCATAATTACATTATAGAATTCTTTAAAAGTGAATAGTACTTCATGCATACACTCATCAAATAAGGTTCTAATAAATAATTTGGCGATGACACTTTGTAGAGGTTGTGCTAAGCAAAGGCACATGCATTGTAATCATACAGACAGATCTTGATATGCTGTTTAACAATATCAAACACAGTACACACACCAAAAAGAAAAAAAACACCTTTAGAAACATTTAAAACAAGCAGCTCTGATTAATTGTGCGCCAAGGCTAAGATGACATCTGTACCTTTGGTTTTAAAACTTGATCTTCATTGAAATACTTTAAACAGTGATGGAAAACAGAATTATATATAATAATAAAGAATGACAATATCAAAGGTACTTGGCTGTTTCATTGGAGGGAGGGGATTGCAGGGGGGAGCAATGATGCCAGTCCAAGTTCCAGGATATGAATGAATCCAGGGATTTTTTAAAAGTTGTCTTTGGTCAGAAGGACAGTTACATACACAGGAGAAAAAAAATCTGTTAGTGAACCTAAGAGTCAAAAAAAATCAGTGGTCTTCAGAGTCTGGAAACAAGAAAAGTGGAAAGGAAAAGAAAATTTTTGTTGTACTCCCTGTGGAAAAATAATTTGGGGCGCAGAGGTAAACCTTCCGTAACCACGTTATAGAAACCTAGGAACCCGGGTTCAAATCAGGCCTTTGAAAAAAAAATTTTTGAGGCATGTCACAAGTAAACTTAATTTTTGTTTGTGCCCAACATAGAATAAAACAAGTATGAAGTGGCCACTTTGTTTTGACAAAAAAACACAGAACATGGACACATGACAGTTACAAAGACACAGTTGAAGAACGGTTATGACAAACGGTTATACACACAGACAGGTTTGGACCGACACATGACCCATACTGTATCCATTAAACTCTGGACAGTGGGAAATTTCGCTTTATCTAAATTGACCTTCCCGTCCAGGGCTGTAGACAATTATCAGTTTACAAAAATCACTTAGAGTTTTAGACATTTGCTTAGGTGGGAAATAGACTGTATGTCCTACTGTGCTTTGCAGCACAGCCTGTTCTTGTTCACCTGCAGAAGGTGGTGACTTGTAAGCAGGGAAATACTGGTGGCTTGTATATATTACCTGCTAATTTAATGAGAATATATTTAGTTAGTGGAAAAAATCAAAAAGATCCCAGCCAAGTGAAAGATTACTCTGAGGGAAAAGCTGGATGGTAGTGAGCAGGGTAGGTGTGGTCAGCAGACCTTCTTAATCTCAGATAGAGGCCTCTCCAAAAGTCCCAGCCAAGTCAAAGTTTACTGCCTGAGGCAAAAGCTGGGTGCAGGTTGGGCAGGGCATGGTCAACACACTTCTTTATCTCAGACCAGGGGCTTGTATCCTGAAGCAGACAAAATGGATTTTTTAATAAAATGGGGTTTATAAGGAAAAAAAAAAAAAAAAAAAAAAAAAAAAAAAAAACCTTAAAATTTAGGCAAGTTTTGTAAAACAAATATAAAAAACAAAATTGTGAAAGGATCCGAATAATGCCATTAAATAAATTGCAAGAGAATTAGATATAGAAATATAGCATTAGTTTTACAAGGTCTGATGTAAATTCAGCTTTCTGCCAAGTGGTCTTTGTTTGGCTCAGCAGAAATGGGGCCGCTGTGTGGCAGACTGGGGAGAGGAGGAGACTGTAGCGAAGAAGTAAAGTTTTTTAGCCTCAAGAAATAGTGAACGGCGTGGAGGCGAGTCCTCTAATGGGACGCGGCGTGGAGGCTACTCCTCTAAAGGGGCTGGTCAGGGACTCCAGGTCTGGAGTGTCTCTGAAGCAGAAATGGGAGGCTAAAATGAAGAAGAATTGGAGGGTAGACCGGCAGAGAGAAGGCGAGGGAGAAGGAAGACAGAGGAAAGCAGGAGAGAGTACCGCCTTTGCACGGGAAACCAGTTTTCAAGCCTGTGGATTCAACAATGAGGGGACTCATTGCTGAGGAGAGCAGAGGGGAAGGGGAGTACAGGGAGAATGAATGGAGAGGAGGAGAGACAGACAGACCGACAGAGAGAAGGGATGACTGGAGAAATACTCGGCTGGCAAGTCAGGGGTTGCAAAATGTCATGGCACCAATAATATTAAGTGTAAAAAAGCAGGAACAATAAAAAAGGCACAGGAGGCACAGGTCACTCTAGGAGCATGCTTTACTTACACCTGGGACTGCCAGCGTGAGCCGCCTGCAGACACTGGTGGGACCAGACAGCATGACAGGGGGCAGAGAGAAAAGGGTGGGACGGGGACAGAGAGAGACAGAGACGAGAGAGAGAGAGGCAAGAGGGAGCCTAGGTCGGCCCCCCAGGTCAAAAGCAGAGGTGGAGTTCAGGTCTAGTGTATATGGAGGGGGACGGAGTCTTGAGAGGAATAGAGAGAGGGACATGAGTGAAGGGCAAAGAATGCCTGTACACACAAGCATCTGACCATTTACCAGAGCGCCGCAGAAGTCTCTCAAAGCTGAAAATTCGGAGATCTAAGGTACTTAAAGAGTGTAGGAGAAACTCCAAGGTGTGAGGCCCAGGGCCTCTCTTTTAGAGTGTGAGGCTCCCATATTAGGAGTCAGAGGATGAGGAAAGGGGAGGAAAGAGAGGGAGGAGAGAGAGTAGAGAGGACGAGAGAGAGAGAGAGAGAAGAAGAAAGAAAGAGAGAGAGGAGAGAAGAGAGAGAGAGGTCTGGAGGAAGGGAATAATAGATTATTTTAGTCATCAGAAAGCACCCACCTCGTGCTAAGGCACGCCGCCCTCCTAGTTCTAAGTGGGTGCTCAGAGACCCCAGGTCTGTGTGACCAGTGTGGATCTCTGAAATGGGGCCTGCACGTCTGTGAAGTCAGCATCCCAAAAATCACAGAGGAGGCCAAATTCAGGTCCAGAGTCTGTCCCCAGTGTCCTGGTAATAGACAGAAACTGGACAGGGAAAATCGGAGGGAATCCTGATTTAGCCGGCACTCAGGGATTCAAAACGGAATGGAACAGGAGACTAAAAAGAATGGGAAAAGAGGATCGGAGAGAAGGCAGATGGAACACTAGGTAGAACAGGAAGTGTCAAGGCAGAGAGGGCAGCTAGAGGGGGCAGAACATACACAGGGTTACACAGAAGGTAGGTGTGGGAGTTAAGAATCTCCCCTCACTCAGGTGCCCATCCGGCTGGCCGCCCACAAGTTGACTTAGGAAGTCTTACCATGAGGGCCACACGTATAAACCCAGTGCTCGGTCTTCACGAGTGTGATGAGTGCCCAATGAGGTGGTGAAACGACTTCAGCGGAACCGCGGGTTGGGCCCATCAGATTCTGTAGCCCGAGATCTGTGGAACCGTAACATGCACTCAACTTTCACGCACAGTCACAGGGATAGAGTAGGGTAGGATAAGGAGAAAAGAGAAGGTACCTTTGGCCGAATGCTGGTGGGTGCTGTCGTAGCCTGCGCTCGGTATTCAGCTTACCTGCTACCCCCGAAGCTGCTCCAAGGGGGGGGGGGGGGGCGGGGAACAAAAGGCGATCGAGTCACCAGGCACCAGAATGTAAGGTTTATGCTGCTCCCCTGGAATGAAGGCACGAGGTCTAACTCTTCCGGAGCAAGTTTAATTTCAGAGTAGCCGGGCTGGGCTCAGGGGAAGAGAAAGCCAAGCACAGAATGCATCCTGGCTTGGGAATTTAAGGAAGGTGGGAGTGGGATTCAGTGAGATGGGGTGGGTCGGAATCTGGATCTGGCTTCCGAAGGGCGAGGGGGAGGTGGAAGATTCCTGAGTATCAGTGGTGGCCTGCTTTAGCATAGCCAAAGGCTAGCCTGGTAGAGCAGGTCTTGCCATGATCTGGCTCCTGGTCTTAGGTGTTCTGCATTCCAAAGGGCTTCTGGATCTCAACCTGACAGTCTCCTCAGGAGCTTGTCGTCATCCCAGCTGGTGAGGTCTCCTCAGGAGCTTGTTAGTCATCCCAGCACTGTGAGGTCCTCCTCAGGAGCTTGTCAGTCATCCGCACTGTGAGGTCCTCCTCAGGAGCTTGTCAGTCATCCCAGCTGTGAGGTCTCCTCAGGAGCTTGTCAGTCATCCCAGCTGGTGAGGTCTCATCAGGAGCTTGTCAGTCATCCCAGCTGGTGAGGTCTCCTCAGGAGCTTGTCAGTCATCCCAGCACTGTGAGGTCTCCTCAGGAGCTTGTCAGTCGTCCCAGCTGGTGAGGTCTCCTCAGGAGCTTGTCAGTCATCCCATCACTGGTGAGGTCCTCCTCAGGAGCTTGTCAGTCATCCCAGCTGATGAGGTCACTCCGTCAGGAGAGTTGTCAGTCATCCCAGCACTGTGAGGTCCTCTCAGGACTTGTCAGTCATTCCCAGCTGAGTGAGGTCCTCCTCAGGAGGCTTGTCAGTCACTCCCAGCACTGGTGAGGTCCTCCTCGTCACCGGACGGGGCTTGTCAGTCATCCCAGCTGATGAGGTCCTCCTCAGGAGGTTGTCAGTCATCCCAGCACTGTGAGGTGTGTTTTGCTACTCAGCCGAAAAGTAGTATATCAGTGTGGTGGTTTGAATGAGTGTCCCCCATAGGCTTTAAGTATTCAGACATTTTGTCTCCAGTTGGTGGCACTATTCTTGGAGGTCTTAGAAGGTGTGGCCGTGCTAGAGGAAGTATGTCACTGGGGGCAGGCTTAGTGAGTTTAACGAGCCTTGTGGTCTCCAGTCACTCTCTCTGCTTCCTGTGCTCATTGCGAGATGTGACCCTCGGCTTGCTGCTCCAGCTACAGCCGCCATGCCTCTCGCCACAATGGACTCTAATTCCCTGGAACCGTCAATCGTAGGATCAAATAAACTCTTCCTTTTATAAGTTCCTTTGGTCATGGTATTTTATCACAGCAACAGAAAGGTGACTAATACAATCAGACATTCAAAAGAGATTCCTTTCGAATTTGAACTCTGGAATTTTTAAAAGAACAGACATTTTGGAGCATTTTCATAGAGCATGTTAAGTAGCAAATTCCATTGAGAAAGTAGAGAAATTCTATGTGGAAAAATCTCCTTAATTCCTCCATCAGATCCAAGTCCTGAAAAGACATTTGCAAGAGACAGGAAATAGAGATGTCCTGACTGAGTCTCAAGTTTCTTGTCTGAAGATTTCCAATGATTAAGATGGGATGGAGCTTAGAAAGCCTTGAGAAAACACTTGTTATTATGATGTCCTAGGTATCAACAGTTAATTTGTATTCCTATGGAAACCTTCTAGCTGTAACCGACATCCTAGACGTTGACTAAAAAGATGTGTTAATTCTGGGCCCATTAAATTTCATAAGTGATTTTGGAACAGAACTTTCCATTTCTATGCCAAAAATAGATGATAGATATTTTTAGCCTTAATATACTTAAGGGCAGTTACCAATTTTCTACTCCTTTTATAGAAATAGTTTACTCTTCCTTTAAAATGACTAGAGCAGGTCCCTATCCTAAACAGCCCATACAATTTAAAGAGCTGTAAAATGAGCCTTGAAAATGAGTTTCTGTGAATGTACTTTCTTTCATGTCTTTCTCCACAAGATGTAAGTTCCCAAGGGCAGGAATTACTGTCCATGTAATAGTTTGTAGGCCCCACAGTGGTAACTACCACAAAATCTGCTTCTAATAACTATTTGCTGAATGCATGGCCAGAAAATTTTATCACTACACATTTTTTTAAATTACTTATTTTTATTATTTATATTTTATGTTTATGAGTATATCGCTTTCATGTGCATAAGTGCATCCATGTCATGCAGTGCCTGCAGAGGTCAGAAGAGTGTGTAGGATTCCCTGGACCTGGAGTTATAGACCACTGTTAGTCACCATGTGGTTGCTGGGAATTGAACCTGGGTCCTCTATAAGAGCTGCTGGTGCTCTTAACCATTGAGCCATCTCTTCAGCCTTTGCACTACACATCTTAATGAATAGACTTAGTTTTTTTGGTTTGGACATATTTCTTGTTTTACAGTTTCTGAAGGACATAATTGATAAACAGGCTCATTTAATAGTAAAGACAAGAGCCGGGCGTGGTGGCACACGCCTTTAATCCTAGCACTTTGTACTAGGTCACTCTGTGAGTTCAAGGCCAGCCTGGTCTACAGAGTGAGTTCCAGGACAGCTGGGACTACAGGGAGACCCTGTCTCGAAAAGACCAAAAAAAAAAAAAAAATAATAATAATAGTAACACTAACAGATTTTTTTTCTCCTGTGCTATGTAACTGTCCTTCTGACCAGAGACCACTTAAAAAATCCCTGGATTCATTCATACTCTGGTACTTGGACAGTGGCACATTGCTTCCCCTGCAATCCCTTCCCTCCAATGAAACAGCCTAAGTACCTTTGATATTGTCAGTTCTTTAATTATTATATATAATTCTGTTTTCCATCATGTGTTAAAGTATTTCAATGAAATAATAGTTTTAAAACCAAAGGTACAAGATGTCATCTTAGCCTTGGCAGCACAATTAATCAGAGCTGCATGTTTTAAATAATGTTTCTAAAGGCGTTTCTTATAAAAATCTCTTAAAGGAATGTGTGCATAAATGTGTGTATGACATTGTTAAACAGCATATTAAGATCTGTCTGTATGATTACAATGCATGTGCCTTTGCTTAGCACAACCTTTACAAAGTGTCATCACCAAATTTATTAGAACCTTATTTATGAGTGTATGCATGAAGTACCATTCACTTTTAAGAATTCTATAATGTAATTATGGCATATACAAGAAATTGTGTTCCACCTACCAGGTACTATATACCTAGTTACAGCTTCAAGTGAAACAGACATATATAGAGTTACCCATACATACTAAAATTGTTTTGTATATCTGTTATACTTTGTACATGTTACTTTTAGTATCTTTAAGAGAAATAAGGTTTTACTTCCAGTGACCACATGGACAGTCCGAATATAACCAATTTGGGTGAGCCTCAAGTATTATCTGCCTGCTGCTGGTATGTGACAATGCCCCCCCCCTTCCTTTTCCTTTTAAAAGCTATAATTCAAAATCTGGGGACAAGTGACATGGCCTTCATTTGAGAAGGTACTGTTTTTAACCTCTTTATTATCATGGGTTTGGTTCATAGGCTATGTTAGAATTTTTTGCCTTTCATGGTTTAAATCCATTGCAAATGACCTTTAAGACCTTAAAGAACAAATTGTAGGACTTACTGCATAGGTTTAATGTCAACTTGATACACCTGAGCTGAGAAACCTCAATAATTCCATTCATTGGACTGGCCTGTGCCCATTGTGGGCAATGCCATCCTTGGCCAGATATTTCTATATTGTATACAATAGGCTGAATATGAGCCAGCAACACAAGCCAGTAAATAGCATCCTTTTCTAGCCTGTGCTGCAGCCACTACCAGGCTCCTACCATGAGCTTTTATTATTAGTTAGAATCTTTTTGCCACAGCAATTAAGAATTTATTAACCATGCTTAAGTCAATGTTCAAGCTTTACTTAGGAGTTGTATGATAATTAAAGTACCAAATCAATTCAAAAAATCCTCTTGGAGGTTTAGCAACCACACTTAAAGCTCCAATCTGATTTGGCGAGAGGGATTTGATGGGACAATATTTTGGCCCCTACCCTCTGAGGTCGACTTGGGTCCTAGGGTCCGGCATCCACAACTTTGTGCATGTCCTGTGGCAGCGAGTCACCAGTCATCCCAAGCCAGGGAAGTCTTGGAGACTCACTTAAAAGGACTTCATCCTGCCAGTGTCCAGTCAAAGGAGAAAAGTCCATATAGAGGAGAGACTCCTCATGCTTCAAAGGGAAGCTCTGGTCAAGCAAGGCCTGACTTTGTCCTCACATAAATGGAACTGGTGAAGAGAGCCAGGCACAAGGCCTGAGTGACCCCTTAAGGACCAGAACCTCAACTGACCTTAACACCCAAACAAACTTCATTTATCTGTGCTAACTGTGTGGTTTTAAACACCCCAACAGGAAACTGTAATCTAAAGAAGAGAAAATGAAATAGGTTATCAGAGAAAATAGGTGAGAGACTACTGTGCCAAGTTAGGAATCTACTGTGTCATGTTAGAAAATATCTCAGAGATAGATGACAGATCTAATGTGCCATGCCAGAAAATACCACCTTTTATATTCTCATGGTTATGGCTCTCATTCTGGAGCCCTGTGTATTAAAGCTGGCCCTCAATCTAGAGTTCTGTGTACTAAAACTTTTTCCAATTTCTCAAACCAGGATACACATCCTTTTTCCCTCTGCATTCCCTAGACCGGGACCCTCCAATTGCTAATGCACCCTGTAGCTCCCTGTTGGTCCCTGCACTGGTATACTCATGTAAGACTCAATCAGCTTGTCCTTTCAGTGGCAGAGAAAACATCCACTAAGTACTGGCCACTATTGATCTGGACCAAACCCACTGGGCAGAGCACCCCAAGCAGCCAAAATGGGAAACTCCAGCCTGACAGCTGTTCCCCCAGGACTTCGCCCCTGATCAGCTCTGAAGCAGATACAGAAGACAGACCTCTGCCCTTTTTCCTATAGAAAAAAAAGGCTGGAATGTCAGGTTGTGAGATCCAGAAGCCCATTGGAATGCAGAGATACCTAAGACCAGAGGTCCTAGAACCTGCTCTACCAGGCCAGCCTTTGGTCATGCTAAAGCAGGCCACCACTGATTACTCAGGAATCTTCCACCTTGCCTTCCGACCCACCCCACCCTCACTGAATCCCACTCCCACCTTCTCCCTTAAATTCCCAAGCCAGACACCATTCTGGGCTTGGCTCTACCTCTCCCCTGAGCCTAGCCCCGGCTACCCTGAATTAAACTTTGCTCCGAAGAACTTAGACCTCGTGGCCTTTCATTCCGGGGGGAGCGCGCCATAACCTTACACTACTTAGCTGTAGGTAGAGACCCACACATTCACTAGAATTTTATGATTCTATTCAGGTTTCCTACTTAGTTATAGGACTGAACCAACTAGAATACTTTATGAATTATTATGAAACCCAGAAAATTATGAAAATCCAGTCTGATTTTCCATTCGTTTTTGCGATTTTACATTTATTGTTAAGTAAATACTCATTGCAGTAAAGTGTCTTCTGTTACATTTTAGTGTTGCCGCTCATTTTAGTACAGATGTTTTTCTGATATTTAGTCCTTTCAATTATTTTTAAATTTTTATTTATTTTTATTTTATGCGTATGAGTGTTTTGCTTACATGTTTGTTAAGTGCATCAGTGTCATGTAATACCCAGGAATGACAGAAGAGGCATCAAGTCTCTTGGAACTGAACTTACGGATGGTTGTTAGCTGCCCTGTGGGTGCTGGGATTCGAATCCTGGTCTTCTGCAAGAACATCCAGTGCTCAGTGCTCTTAACCATTCCATCAATGTCTTTTCTTATTCTTCCTACTCCAACTGTACCTGTATGTGAGTTTTGTCTTCAGAACTGAAGTTAATTACATCCTTAGATGGCCATGTCTCTGAAAAATAGAATTAAAATGTCTGTTATAAAAAGAAAAAAATGCCCTCTCCTGGCCTCCTCAGGCAAGCACACATGTGGTGCATACATACAGGCAAAACATTCATACACATAAAATAAAAATAAATACCCGGACATGGTGGCACATGCCTTTAATCCCAGCACTTGGGTGGCAGAGGCAGGTGGATCTCTGTGAGTTCAAGGCCAGCATGGTCTACAGAGCGAGCTCCAGGTCAGGTGGGACTAAAGGGAGACACTGTCTCAAAAAATAAAAAAAAAAAATAGAAAGAAAGAAGAGAGAAAGAAAGAAAGAAAGAAAAAGAGAGAGAGAGAGAGAGAAAGAAAGAAAGAAAGAAAGAAAGAAAGAAAGAAAAGAAAAAACTATTGAGTTTGATGGAAAGGATCAACTATAGTTTGGAGAAGGAAAGGAAAGGAAAGGAAAAAGAAGAGGAGGAGAGGAAGGGATAGAAGAGGAGGAGGGGAGGGGAGGGGAAGGAGGAGAGGAGAGGAGAGAGGGAAGGAGAGGAGAGGAGAGGAGGAGAGCGGGAAAAGACAGGGAAAGAACCCCATTTAGGGTATACAGTTTCCATTTGTCCACCAGAGGGAGGTATGTTAACTGGTAGGAATAGAGGTGAGGATGAAAGATTGTCCTAAACTGTCTACAGATATAACTACTTATTTGTTTATTTATTTATTGATCTTTTTGAGACAGGGTCTCCCTGTAGTTCCCAGCTGGCCTGGAGCTTGCTCTGTAGACCAGGCTGGCCTTGAACTCACAGAGATCCACCTGCCTCTGCCTCCCAAGTGCTGGGATTAAAGGTGTGTGCCACCATGTCCATCTATTTATTTTTATTTTATATGTCTGAATGTTTTGCCTATATGTATGCACCACATGTGTGCATTGCCTGAGGAGGCCAGGAGAGGGCGTCAGATCTTCTGGAACTGGAGTTAGGGATACTTGTTAAGCCATCATATGTGTGCTGGCAACTGATTCCTGGGTCCTCTGCAAGAGTAGCCAATGCTATTAACCACTAAGCCATCTCTTCAGCCCCTCACTTTTTTTTAATGGAGTATTCTAATATAACTAAAGTATCAAAATGCAAATGTATTACTTTATATTTCTTCACTTTATACAATGATAACACAGGTGGATCAGTTCTATTTATTTAGTGAATGTGTGTGGTGCATGGGTTATATGTGTGTTGTAGTACATGTGAGTATGCAGGTATGTACACCTATGTGTATACAGGTGGAGCCAAGAGCAGGCTGTCAGGTATCCTTTTCTATTGCTCTCCACTTTATTGTTTTGAAACAGTACCTTTCATTGAACCAGAAAAGCTCAATGCTTCAGCTAGGCTGGCTGGCCAGCCAGCTGTTGGGATCCATCAGTCTCTCAATGTTGGGATTACAGGCACATGCATTCATCCCTGGCTTTTTATATGGGTGACAGGGATTCAAATTTGAGTCCTCATGCTTGCAGAGCAAGTGCTCTTAGCCACTGAACCATCTTCCCAGATCAATCCTTTTGAAAGTATAAAAAGTATATTTTATTTGTACACAGACTGTTAGTACTTACTTGTAGTTAAAAATATTTTAGTAGGTCTGGGTATCACACACCTTTAATCCCTGCACTCAGGAGGCAGAGGCAGGTGGATCTCTGTGAGTTCCAGGCCAGCCTGGTCTATGAAGTGAGTTTTAGGGCTGCCAGGACTACATAGTAAGTAAGACCTTGTCTCAAAACCAAAAACAAACAAACAAACAAACAAACAAAAACCAAAACAAAACTCCAAATGTTTTATACTGGTACCTTCACTAGGAAGAAGAAAAAGCAAATATAATAGATGAAGCAAGAGAGTATTCTTCCTCTTTTCTGGAACCTCCTGGCTAGCCTCAAAGATTCTTTCTGCTTCACCTCTGAAGTGCTGGAATTACAGCATCTGTGTGCACTCAAACCTGGTTTTATGCAGTGCAGGACCCTGTATATGCCAGGGAATCACTCTATCCCCATCCCTAAGACTGACTTTTTTAAAATCCTGCTTAATTATACAAACTCATCATCAGTTTCAGTCAAGGATCTATTTCATCATGAATAAGTGAATTTTTTAATTATTTATTTATTTATGCATATGAATGTATTGTCTGCATGCAGGTCTGTGCACCCGTGTCATACAATGCCGCGGAGGTCAGAAGAGGGTGTTAGATTCTCCTGGAACTGGAGTTCTCCTGGAACTGGAGTTACAGACAGTTCTCAGCTGCCATGTGGGTGTTGGGGATCGAACCCGGGTCCTCTGCAAGAGCAGTCGGTGCTCTTAACTGCTAGGCTATTGCTCCAGCCCCTGATTTTTTTTTTTTTAATTTAAGCTTCAAAACCAAAAGTAATAACTCAAGTCTGTAATTCCAGCACTTGGCATGCTGAGCAGGAGGTTTGCTGTGAGTTTGAACCTAACCTGGATTTCACAGTGAGTTCTGGGACACTACCGAATCAGAGCTTTCTTCAAAAACCAAACCAACCAGCCAAACAACAGCAACAACAACAGCAACACACACACACACACACACACACACACACACACACACACAAAAGAGAAAAGAAGAAATTTCAACTGAAGAATTTAATTTGTTCCTAGCCAACTGTAGAGTAATTGCACAATGGGAAGCAAAGATTTCTTGTTTGGAAATGCAAAAAGAATATAGCCAAGGGGGGGGGGTGGACCCAGAGAACATAGCCGCAGCCTGGACTGGTGACTCACACTACTAATATCAGCACTTGGAAAGCGGAGGCCGGAGGATCAGGAGTTCATCCTTGGCCAGCCTGGGTAAAAGAGACCCTGTCTCAAAATCAAACTAAAGTAAACAGAATATAGTCAAAAACTGTAACATTTTTGGTCCTTGAAAGCTTTTTCTTACCTTTAAAATTGTTAGTCAAATATAAGGCTGCAGTAAAATATAAAGTTCAGCAGCTGTCACCTTCTGGGATCACAGTATTAAAATAGTGCAAGAGAACTGCAATAGGACTTAAGCTTATGGTTAAGTAATCTTTCCTGATTTATCTGTTTGTTTGTATTTGAGACAGTCTCCTTATGTAGTTTAGGCTGCCCTCAAACTCTTGATCCTCCAGGATTATAGATAGGGGTACGTCACCATGTCCAGCTCTTACCTTATTTTAATAACAATTTCTCTTTTATTCTTTAGTCAGAGTGCTACTTGGGAGCTTCGGGCGATTTTAATAATCAGCAAGGAGGCTGAGTTGGAATAAGAGGTTTCATGTTGACAAACTACCAAGAAATTTTGTTTTTGTTATATTGAGATAAGAGTGTAGCCCAGGCCAGCCTGAACTACCTATGCAGCAAAGGATGACTTTGGACTCCTTATTCTCCTGCCTGCACTTCCCAAGGGCTCAGAGTGCTTGCCAGAATTACCCTTCCCTCTCTCCCTCCTCCTTTACCTCCCTCTTCTTTTTTGGGGGTGGGGTGGATTTGAGACAGGGTCTCACTCTGTAGCCCAGGGTGACCTGGAACTCACTATATAGTCCAGGCTGCCCTTAAAATCATAGCAATCCTCCTACATAGTGCTGGGATTAGGAGTGAACCACGGTGACCAGTTTATTTCTTCAGTGTGTGATTCCTAGTTCATTCTAGTGGAAAACAAGGACTGGGCAAATGTTCACATGTCAGGATCTAACAGTTTCCCTTTGTAATGCCCTAATCGTTTCACAACATTTTTGATGAAAAATTTCAAGTTTGCGGCAAAAAATGGCGTGTGGTATATAGGAATAGGGAATATATAGGAATAACAACATATGAGAATCTTTTATGGAACTGGATTGTGTCATATTCAAAGTATTTATATAAAACACGTAATACTGTATGCGCATACGTGCTTTTCCCCACGCACATTCACAATACTGCGCACATTCACAATTAATGAGTGCTAATAAAGCTCTAGATTTAAAATGAAGATATGAATTCTAGTCTTTCCGGTATTTTATGTTTAGTTCTCCCTTCTAAAAAATAAGGATAATAACTGCTTCTTTTTCATTCTAAAAGTGTCAAGTGATGATCAAGAAGTTAAAATTAAGCTAGTAGTTATAACAATAAACTACGACTCCCAAAATGCCTAGAGAAAGAGGCTGGCGCTTGTGGGGGAAGACAGTTGCAGCTTCAGGGCAAAGGTGACTCCGCTAAATCTAGCTGCGGCGGGTGCAGCCCATTCTTGACCGATTTCTAATGCATCCAGGGACATGTAGTTCTCTGAGTGCCATAGCATGCCCTTAGGGTAGATCTCTTACTACAAGTCCCGTGATGTCAAGGGCTTGGGCAGTGCCTGCGTGCTGAAGCTGAAGGGATGTGTGGGTGGTGCTAGTGGCAGGAGGAGTAAAGATGGCGGCGCGGGGGCCTCCGCCTTCTGTTCACGCTAAAGCCCTCTGAGGAGGCGGCAGCGACCAGACTAGCTTACCAGCCGTCTGGTGGTGGTAGTTTCGGCAACAGCTGCTGAGGCTCGAGCCATGGCGGAGCTGGAGCACCTGGGAGGGAAGCGGGCAGAGTCTGCGCGAGCGCGGCGGGCTGAGCAGCTGCGGCGCTGGCGGGGCTCACTGACCGAGAAGGAGTCCGCCGAGCGCCAGGGCGCGGGGCGACCGCCACAGACGAGGCGCAGGAGCCCCAGGGTCCGCTTCGAGGACGGCGCCGTCTTTCTGGCCGCCTGCTCCAGCGGGGACACAGAGGAGGTGAAAAAGCTTCTGACAAGAGGTGCAGACATCAACACGGTCAACGTGGACGGCTTGACAGCCCTGCACCAGGTAGAACTCCCTTTCGGTGGTCCAGAGTTTCCTGCTGACCAGCCTGTGATCATGAGAGCCGCCCCACTCAGAGCAACCAGAGGGTCAGCGCAGGGCCCTTCTGCATGGACCATGCCACTTCTTTCAACTCGTTTTCATTCTTGGCCACCTTCCTTCACTCAGTCTTTTTCCGACCCCAGGGTTAGGGTCTTTATAAACCTGAAGGAATGGTGTCACCCCATGCCGGGTCAGTGTTTGTATTTCCCTCCACCTACGGATGTTGTCATGGTGACTGGTGATTTGGTCCTTGGTGTTATTCCTATACATTAGTTCTCTTCACTTCTGTCTCGTGTCTGTGCACCATGCCACTCATATGCGTAGTTAGCATCATTAGTTGATACCGTTTCAGAAAACTCAGTGTTCTGTTTGTGTGGCCGCGTTCTGGAATGTCTTGGGTCTGTTAACGAACAAATCCCTGTACTGTGTTAAGACAGGCAGATCTGAAACCACACTTGTTTTGCTGATTTGCAGTGTTTTCTCCCTGCCGTAGCTCTTGAAACACCATTGAAAATCGTTTTGGGTGTCTTCTTTTCTTGACAGCTGTGCTACTTATTTCAAGGGCAGAGTCACTTCTGTCTGATACTTAGGGAAGATTCTTCCAGTTTTATTTCTTTTTTTAAATTTTTATTTTTTTATGTGTATGAGTGTACTGTCTGCATGTAGGTTTGTGCACCCGTGTCGTGCAATGCGCGGAGGTCAGAAGAGGGCGTCGGATTCCCCTGGAACTGGAGTTAAAGACGGTTCTCAGCCGCCATGTGGGTGCTGGGGATCGAACCTGGGTCCTCTGCAAGAGCAGTCGGCGCTCTTAACCCCTAGGCCATCTCTCCGGCCCCCCAGTTTTATTTCTAAAGCCCTCTGTAGAAAAGGCTATCTTTTTTCTTTTTCTTTTTCTTTTTTTTCCTGGTCTTTTTGAGACAGGGCCTGGAACTCACTATGTAGAGCAGGCTGAATTCGAACTCGCAGAGATCTGCCTCGCTCTGCCTGCCGAGTGCTGGGATTAAAGGTGTGCACCACCACACCCGGCTAGAAAAGACTGTCTTAAAAAAAAAAGCGACTATGTAGATAGATGGATTGGGGGGATCCTAAGGGCTCTGTATCCAACAATGACACTTTTACTTATGCAATGATAATCTCTCTGTAGTGATTCCACCCTCTCACCAGTTATTTTGGTAAG
Organism: Rhizomys pruinosus; assembly: GCA_009823505.1. NCBI lineage: Eukaryota > Metazoa > Chordata > Mammalia > Rodentia > Spalacidae > Rhizomys > Rhizomys pruinosus. The sequence goes on along the minus strand of VZQC01005068.1, from coordinate 2,544,825 downwards.
CTCAGAGCTGTGCACCTACTCTTTTACTTTCTTTCTTTCTTAGGACTTCCTTTCTTTCTTCCTCCCTTCTCTCCCACCTTTTTAAAATATTTTTTAAAAAATTTTATTTATTTATTTATGTGTATGAGTGTACTGTCTGCATGTAGGTTTGTGCACCTGCGGAGGTCAGAAGAGGGTGTGGGATTCCCCTGGAACTGGAGTTACAGACGGTTCTCAACTGCCATGTGGGTGCTGGGGATCGAACCCGGGTCCTCTGCAAGAGCAGTCGGTGCTCTTAACTGCTAGGCCATCTCTCCAGCCCTTTTTTTTTTTTTTTTAAGACAGGATCTCATGTTGTCTAGGATGGCCAAGAACTCACCAGGTAGCTGAGGATGGGCTTAAACTTTGATCCCTCTGCATTTACTTCCCCTGTGCTGGAATTATAGCATGTACCATCATGCCCAGTTTATGCAGTGGTGGGGATTTGAACCCAGGGCTTTGTGCATGCCAGGCAAGCACCCTACCATCTGAGCCACACCATAAGCCCCCTTTCTTATTTTTCTTTTGCTTTCTGTGCAAAGTGATTATGTTCACATAAGAATCTACTGTTAAATAATAATTCAAGATTTTTTTAAGCCACTTACCTAAATATATTTAGCCAGTAGTTTAAAATTGTTCTGATTGCTCTCTTCATGTGGAAGAAACTTCTCTTTTCATCCTGTACCTAAAGTAGCAACCAGTATTTGTATAGTGCTTGATGTTTATGATTTTGCATGTCTTACTTTATGTGAATCTTCAAAATTTTTATTTATTTTTATGTTATTAGTGTTTCGCCTGCGTGTATGTGGTGCTCTATTCAGGGAGGTGAAAAGAGGGCGTCGGATCCCTGGGAACTGGAGTTACAGATGGTTGTTAGCCACCATGTATGTTGGGAACCTGGGAACCAAACTCAGTTCCTCTGCAAAAGCAATTAAGACCCAGTGCTCTTAACTGCTGAGCCATAGCCCCTACTATGCTAGGAACTGAATGCAGGGCTTTATGCATGCTAGGCAAATTACCAGCCGAGCTACATCTCCATTCTTTCACCTTAGTTTTTTTATTTTTATTTATTTATTTTTTTATGTGTATGAATGTACTTTCTGCATGTAGGTTGGTGCACCTGTGTCATGCAATGCCATGGAGGTTAGAAGAGAGTGTCGATTCCCCTGGAACTGGAGTTAAAAATGGTTCTTAGCCGCCATGTGGGTGCTGGGAATCAAACCCTGGTCCTCTGCAAGAGCAGTCGGTGCTCTTAACTGCTGAGCTGTCTCTCCAGCCCCCACCTTTGTTTTAAAATATTTATTTTTAAAATGTTTTAAATTTCCTGTGTGTGTGTGTTTTCTCTTGCATGTCAGGACACAGTATGGAATTTCATGTATATGTATGTAGACTATGTGTGTGCAGGTGTCATAGGAGGCTAGTAGAGGGTGTTGGATCACCTGGAATTGAAGTTACAGGGTGCTAGGAACTGAACCCAGGTCCTCTGTTAGCAGCAACTGCTCTTAACTGCTGAGCCATCTCAACAACTTTTCTACCTTAATTTTTTTTTTTTTTTTTTTGGTCTTTTCAATGCAGGGTCTCCCTGTAGCCCCAGCTGTCCTGGAACTCGCTCTGTAGACCAGGCTGGCCTTGAACTCACAAAGATCCGCATGCCTCTGCCTCTCAAGTGCTAGGATTAAAGGCGTGTGCCAGGCGCGGCTTACCTTAATTTTTGAGGCAGGCTCTCTTACTGAACCTAGAGCTCATAGATTCAGCTCAGCCTATTGGCTCGTTCCTGTCCCCGCCTCCACTGAACACTGAGCACTGGCATTACAGGTACGCAAAGCCAACCCCTCCTTTTTCTTCCCTCTCTTTCTTTTTCTTTCTTTTTCTCCTCCCCCTCCCTTCCTCTTTCTTTTTTGTTCATTTGTTCCTTCGTTCTCTTTCTTCTTGTCTTTTTGAGACAGGGTCTCCTTGTAGCCCCAGTTGGCCTGCAACTTGCTATGTAGAGCAGGCTGGATTCAATCTCACAGAGATCTGCCTACCTCTGCCTCTCCCGAGTGTTGGGACTAAAGGCATGTGGTACCATGCCTGGTCTCAAGCCCTCTTTCTTTTTTTTTTTTTGGTGGACACTGATTATTGAACTTAGGTTCTCACGCTTACTTAGCAAGCACTTAACTGGCTTAGCTGTCTTCTCAGCACCTGGAAAGATGGATTCTAGTTTAAAGATATTTTACTTACTTTTATTTTATGTGTATGTGTGTATTGTCCACATGTGTGTTAGTGCACCCTTACCATGCAATTCGTACAGAGGTCAGAAGGCGTGGGATCCCTTGGAACTGGAGTTACAGACAGTTGTTAGCCTCCATGTGTTTGTGTTAGGAATCGAACTGGGTCCTCTACAAGAACAGTCAGTGCTTTTAACTGCTGAGCCATCTCTCCAGCCCAGATTCTTATTTTTTAGATGTATCTGATATATAAAGAAAATTGAGACCTGGATTCTAGGAATAATTTTATGGTTTTATTGAGGATAGAGAAATGTGATTCAGCTTTCTATTAACCTCTGCCCCCAGTTGAGAAAGATAGGATCAGGACCTCACTGTATATAGCTGGCCTTGAGCTCTCCAGTCAACTCATTATGGCCTTGAACTTTTGATCTCCCTGATTTAGACTCCCAACTCCTGCCATTGTAGGTGTGGGCCACCATGTCTACATCTTTGTGAGTTCAAGGCCAGCCTGGTCTACAGAGTGAGTTCCAGAACATCTGGGGCTACAGGGAGACCCTGTCTCGAAAAGACCAAAAACAAAAGAAAACAAAAAGTATTGCTTTAAAAAAATTTTTTTTTAATTTTATTTATTTTGTATGTGTATGAGTGTACTGTCTGCATGTAGGTCTGTGCACCCGTGTTGTGCAGTGCCTCAGAGGTCAGAAGAGAGTGTCAGATTCCCCTGGAACTGGAGTTAAAGACGGTTCTCCGCCACCATGTGGGTGCTGGGGATCGAACCCGGGTCCTCTGCAAGAGCAGTTGGCGCTCTTAACCACTGTCCTGGAACTCACTCTGTAGACCAGGCTGGCCTTGAACTCACAAAGATCCGCCTGCCTCTGCCTCCCAAGTGCTAGGATTAAAGGTGTGCGCCACCACGCCTGGCCAAGTATTGCTTTTTTAAAAATCACTAGTTTATCAAAGCATTGTTTTCTAGTGTAACTAGTAACTTTATTTCTTTCATTTATTTCTATTTTAAATATTTTTTGTGTATGTATTTGTGTTTATGAGTGTGTGCATACTTTTTTTAATTTTATTTATTTCTGCATGTATATGAATGTACTGTCTGCATGCAAGTCTGTGCACCTGTGATGTGCAGTGCTGCGGAGGTCAGAAGAGGGTGTTGGATTCCCCTGGAACTGGAGTTCTCCTGGAATTTGAGTTTCAGACGGTTCTTGGCCACCATGTGGGTGCTGGGGATCGAACCCGGGTACTCTGCAAGAGCGGTTGGCACTCTTAACCGCTAGGCCATCTCTCCAGCCCCGAGTCTGTGCATATGTGTATGTACATGTGTGCCATGGTGTGTGTGTGGAGGTTAAAGGACAATTTACCGGGAGTCTGTCTCCTCCTCCTCCTCCTCTCCTCCTCCCCCCCTTCTTTTTTTTTTTTTTTTTTTTTTTGTTCTTTTTTGAAATTGTCTTCCTGTAGCTTCAGCTGGTCTGAAACTCACTATGTAAACCAGGCTGTCCTTGAACTCACAGAGGTCCACCTGCCTCTGCCTCCCAAGGGCTGGGATTAAAGGCGTGCGCCACCACGCCCTGCTCAGTTTTCTTCTTCTACTAAAGATTTGGGAGCTCAAACTCAGGTGGTTAGCTTGCTTGGCAAGAGCATTTTCCTACAGAGCCTTGTTTTTTTTTTTTTTTTTTTTTTTTTTTTTTTTTTTTAAAGTGACTGTGGTTAGCTATATTGTTTCAGTCCTTCCCACACATGTTTTTAATATATCCTCAGAATCATTCATCCGATGTCCGCCCTTCCTCCCATTTCAGTTGACTATGCCCCCCTCCCCTTTCCTTTCTGAGTTCTTCTCATGAGACTGGTTACTCTGGTGTCTCTCCTCTTCACTGACACCCCTGATTGTAAAGTGTAATCTCTAAGTTAATGTACTCTTCATATTCAGTGATCTCTTGAAGTAGGAGGGGAAGGAGATGATAGCTATGGATATTTTTTTGCATATGCAAATGTCCTAGAGCAATTCCTTTATATTTACAGGGTTGGCAGAGTGTTGAATTAAGTATATTCTGTATTAGACAAATCAGTTAAAAATTAGGCTGCTTGGGGGCTGGAGAGATGGCTAGTCGGTGAGAGAGCACGACGCTCTTGCAGAGGACCCTGGGTTCGATTCCCCGGCGACCCACATGGCGCTGAGAACCGTCTGTAACTCCAATTCCAGAAGACCCAGTTCAGACTCCAGTTCCAGGGGAATCGGACCCTCTTCTGACCTCCCGATTCCCCGCGGCATTGCACGAACACGGGTGCAACAGACCTGCTATGCAGGCAGTTACATTCATACACATCAAAAAAAAAAAATTACTGCTTAGGGGCTGGAGAGATGGCCTAGCGGTTTAAAGGCGCCAACCGCTCTGCAGAGGACCCAGGTCGATCCCCAGCACCCACATGGTGGCTGAGAACTGCCTGTACTCCAATTCCAGGAGAACTCCAATTCAGGGGAATCCGACGCCCTCTTCTGACCTCCCAGCATGCAAACACAGGTTTGCAACAGACTAAATGCAGACAGTACATTCGTACACATAAGTAAAAGAAATAACCTTAAAAAAAAAAATTAGCTGCTCAAAAGTGTTGAAGCACCTGTTTTTATTTTATGATGTTTTTTTAGGGGTTTTTTTTTTTTTTTTTTTTTTTTTGTCTTTTTGAGACAGGATCTCCCTATAGCCCCAGATGGCCTGGAACTCACTCTGTAGACCAGGCTGGCCTTGAACTCACAGAGATTCACTTGCCTCTGCCTCCTGAGTGCTAGGTTTAAAGGCGTGCACCATCACACCTGGCTTAAGGACGGTTCTTAGCCGCCATGTGGGTGCTGGGACTCGAACCTGGGTCCTCTGTAAGAGCAATTGGCGTTCTTACCTGCTGAGCCACCTCTCCAGCCCCTATTTTTATGATTTATTTTAAAGACAGAGTCTCACACTGTAACCCAGGCTGGCCTGGGTCACTGCTCAAGGTAGCCCAGGATAACGCAGGTAGCCCAAGCTAACCTTGAACTCACAGAAATCTTCCTACATTAGTTCTCCAGGTCCTGGGATTATACTTATGAACCACTTTACCTTGCATATTTCTATTGAGCAATCATTTCTTTGAATCACAACTAGGATCTTTATTGCTTAAGATTAACTTATCAACCAATTAACAGAGCTGCTTCTAGTGTAACTAGCAACTTTATTTCTTTCATTTATTTCCATTTTATTTTATTTTTTAAATTTTATTATTTTTTATGTGTATGAATGTACTCCCTGAATGTAGGTTTGTGCACCCATGTCATGCAGTGCTGCGGAGGTCAGAAGAGGGTGTTGGATTCCCCTAGAACTGAAGTTCTCCTGGAATTGGAGTTACGGACAGTTCTCAGCTGCCATGTGGGTGCTGGGGATCGAACCCGGTTTCTCTGCAAGAGCAGTTGGTGCTCTTAACCTCTAGGCTATCTCTCCAGCCCTTATTTCTATTTTAAATATATTTTTTGGGTGTATGATATGTGTTTATGAGTGTGTGCATATGTGTATGCCACGTGTGTGCCATGGCGTGTGTGTGGAGGTTAAAGGACAACTTATGAGGAGTCAGCCTCCTCCTCCTCCCCCTCCCCCCCCCTCCTCCTCCTCCTCCTTTCTTCTCTTCCTCCTTTTTTTTTTTTTTCCTTCATGATCCAAAGGCCTCTTATGGTACATAACAGATTGTCAAAATGTGAAACTGGAGCTACCAGTAACCAAGCCACCCATATTGCTACCAGTTCACTTGTGAAATGGAGAAAGAAAGTGATACAAGTGAATAATTTGTTTACACTATCCATCTGTTACATAAGCGTGCTATGCACTATCTGGACAATTGTATCTCCCCTTGGTTTTGACCATGGCCACTTGAACATCCATGGATTATTATTTTGTCATGTTGGAAGAAGTCCCTATATAAAGACAATTTAGTGGGAACACTTTTTCTCCTCTCACAAAGTCACAGTATGATTTTTCATTGTAGGTTGTAGTGCCTCGAAACTACTTTTGAGTTAGAGGCCTGTTTTGGGCACCCTTGCTGAGACCACAGGTGCCTAAGTCAAAGATAGCAAGCTCTAGGAGCCCTGTTAATAATGCTTGACATTGACTGGGGTAGAACTAGCTCAAGGGCTTGACCAGTGCTAATGAAAGCTCTGGGAACGAACATGGACACACTCTCCCTCTCTATTATATATATGTATATATATCTACACATATATATATAAAATTTCATATATATATGAAGTTAGCATACAAAGTGTTAGGTATCATAATGGCTTTTCCTTTTTATTTGATTGATTTTTTGTTTCTTTGTTTGTTTGTTATTGAGACAGGGTCACACTTTGTAGCACTAGTTGGCCTGCAGCTCACAATGTAGATCAGGCTGGCCAATAACTCAGAGAAATCTCCCTGCCTCTGTCTGCCTTCCTGATGCTGGTACTAAAGGTGTGTGCCACTACGTTTGGCTCATTTTTTGATACTGTAAATTAATTCATAATGATATTTTTAAACTATTGCTTTTCCTTCTCCATCATCTCTCCCATCCGCCTCCTCCCTCTTTTTTTTTTTTTTCCCCCTGTCTTCTTGAGACAGGGAGACCCTATAGCCCCAGCTGTCCTGGAACTCACTGTTTAGACCAGGCTGGCCTCCTGAGTGCTGGGATTAAAGGCAAGTGCCCCACGCCTGGCTCCTCCCTCTTCTTGTACCCTTCCTCTTTTGCTTTCTGTCACATGTGTTCTTTTGCATCCCCCCTTCCTTAGCACCTCTTTTTACCTTCTCTTAGTCTCCTAGTTTTTAAAAATTTCTGTTCCATGTGCATGGGTATCTGTTGGATTTCCCTATTTAGTGGGGTAGATTATCACTCCCCATCATTACTGCCTGAGGTTTATATTATTATTATTATTATTATTATTAGTAGTAGTAGTAGTAGTAGTTGTCGTCGTCATCTCAGATTCCATATTTGGAACCTGAGAGTGACCATAGACTAAAATTCAACTTTGGACATTCTTTTTTTGGTCTTTTCGAGACAGGGTCTCCCTGTAGCCCCAGCTGTCCTGGAACTCACTCTGTAGACCAGGGTGGCCTTAAATTCACAAAGATCTGCCTGCCTCTGCCTCCTGAGTGCTAGGATTAAAGGCGTGCACCACCACACCTAGCTCCCCCTCCCAGACATTCTTTTGTTTGAAATAGTTCTCACTATTCAGCCAAGTCTCCTTTTTGGAATTTTCCTGCCTCTGCCTTCTGAGTGCTGCGATTCCAAGCATGTGCTACCATGCCAGCTATCCCGGTCATTCTAGAACTGCCTCAGTCTGACCTTGTGACTTAGAGAAGTTAAAATGGCAGTGCCATGTTTCTCTGGAAGAGAAGTGAGAAATGGGGATGATGAGGGGAGGATAGGTGAGACAATTTCTCTTCAGCAGGAAACAGAAGACAAAGATGACAGTGTGTTCTGTTCAACAGAAGAGTAGTTGTGTGCTAACTTATGTATCAACATAAAACTTGTCTTCTAGTCCTTCTTCTTTTATTCTAGTTTTCTATAGTCCTTTCATGGGTCCTCATGAGTGACTTATGCCTTTTCTCAGGTATGATTTATTCTTCTTAGTGTCAGGATGTGTGGCAGTATGGGTCTCTGAAAATCTTGTTGGCTCTGTACCCCGTCGCCCACTTGCATCATTTTAGTAGCATACCCTGTTGAGCTGTTTAATATGATGCTTTGGACTGTGTTGGGCACCTGGCCTCCTGCTACATGTCAGTCCCAAGTTTCCATGCCTTTGTAGGCCTTAGCCCGATTTGAATATTAGACTGTTTTGGAAGTACACATGCAGTTAACTTTGATTTGTTCCCTAGTAAAATTTCTCCTTGTTCTTCTTTTGATTCATTTATTCATCCCCCCTTCTCTCTTCCCTCTTCCCCCCATCCTTCCTTCTGTGTGTGCATGTGTGAGTTTGGAAGTCAGAGGACAGCTTGCAGGAAGTTGGTTCTCTGCCTCTACCATGTGGGTCCCAGGATTGAACTTAGGTTGTCAGGTTTGGCAATGAGCACCTTTATGAGATGAGTTATCTTGCTTGAAACTTGTGTGTATTTTTTTTTAAGACAAAGGGGTTGTTTCCAAGTTTTAGTAACAATAAATCAAATTGCAATACATGTGTGAAGGATCTTGCTGTATAATATCTTAGGCTGACCTTGAACTTGCTATCTTTGTAACTCAGCCTATTTTGATTGAGTTCTAGGATTACAGGTTTATACCACCTTGTCTGGCCTAAGATAAATTTTTTTTTTTTTTTGGTCTTTTCGATACAGGGTCTCCCTGTAGCCCCAGCTGTCCTGGAACTCACTCTGTAGACCAGGCTGGCCTTGAACTCACAAAGATCCGCCTGCCTCTGCCTCCTGAGTGCTAGGATTAAAGGAGTGCGCCACCACGCCCGGCTAAATTTTATAGGTTGTAAAATTCATCCTTTTATTATAGAGCTCCATGTGTTTTGGTGCCAGTGTATAACCTCCACCATAATCAAGATATAGATGATTCCCGTTAAGCCCACACTTCCCATCTTCCTTCCTCTCTTCTCCCTTCCTTAACAGAGTGAATATAGATTTACTAAGGAAAAGTGAAAGAGAACTCCTAAGAGTGAGGGGGCTCAAAGGGAGGAATATTCTACCCCCATAATTTCTATGTGTTCCTTTGTAGACAAACCCTTCTTCCTAACCCCTGCTTGTGGCAGGCACTTACCAATTTTCTGTCCTTATAACTATGATCTATAGATGGAATCATATCAGTATCATACTGAGTTAAGCCTTTTGAGTCTGGTTGCTTTTACTTACCATGTTACCTTGAGACTTATTTGTATTGTTGCATGTGTCAGTTCATCAGTATTTATTGATGAGTGATAATCCACCATATAGATGTACCATGGTTTGTTATCCATTCATTAATTGAAGACGTTTGTGTTATTTCCAGCTTTTGGCAACAAAATGAATATTTGTATACAAGTTTTTTGTGGACATATATATTTAAAATATTTCATTTGGTTAAATCCCTAGGAATGAAGTAACTCAGCCCTGTGGCAGTGAATGTTAGCTTTATGAGAAACTGCTGGGTTGGAGAGATGGCTCAGCAGTTAGGAGCACTGGCTGCTATTGCAGAGCACCTGGGTTTGATTCCTAGCACCCACATAGCAGCTAACAGCCACCTGTAACTTTAGTTCCAGGGGATCCAATGCCCTCTTCTGACCTCCTTGGACACTGCACAACATGAGCGCATCTATCTACATACAGGCAGTAGACCCATATACATAAAATAAAAATAATAACAAAAATTAAAAAAAGAAACTACTAAATAGTTTTTCAGAGCGGCTTTACTCTTTTTTTTTTTTTTTTTTTTTTTTTTTTTTTTTTTGGTCTTTTTGAGACAGGGTCTCCCTATAGCCCCAGCTGTCCTGGAACTTGCTTTGTAGACCAGGCTGGCCTGTCTCTGCCTCCCAAGTGCTATGATTAAAGGCATGCACCACCATGCCCGGCCAGAGCAGCTTTACTCTTTTGTACCCTAGACAGCAATGCAAGAATTCAGGCTGCTTACATCTTGCCTTAGCTGGGTTGCCGTAAACAACAAGCATTCATTTCCTCCAGATCTGCAGCATAGAAGTTTTAATGTTGGGGTGCCAGCAGAATTCTTGGGGAGACTTCTCTTTCTAGTTTATAGGCAGGTGTCATCTGGCTGGATCTTCACATGGTAGAGAACAGAGAGACTAAGAGAGACTGAGGTCACATCCCCCCCTTTTTCCTTCCTGTTTCTTTGTCCATCCCTGTCCCTCTTGATATTGGTTAGGGTTTTAACATATAAATTGGAAAGATACATAGTAAACCATTCAGTTTCTAAGATCCTTGCCTGCATTTGTTAGTAGCTTTTTTATTTTTATTTTTTTAAGTCTTTTTTTAAAAGACTTAAAAGTCTTTTTTTTAAGAGTGGGTCTCACTGTGTAACCCAGGCTGGCTATACTATCCTGTCTCCACTCGCAGCTTCCTGAGTTCCGCCAGGCCTAGCTTAAAGCCATTTTCATAGATTTCTAGTAGTATGTTTGTTAAGTGTCTTAGAAATAACAATAAGTTGGGTGTGGTGGTGCACACCTTTAATCCCAGCACTCTGGGGGCAGATCTCCGTGAATTCAAGGCCAGCCTGGATGACAATAGTGAGTTCCAAGCCAGCTGGAGCTACAGGGAAACCCTGTGTCAAAAAGACACCCCCCCCCCAAAAAAAGAAAAAGAAATAATAGTAGCAGCTACTTTAGTGGTGATATTGCTGCAGGACTTTCATTGTTTAACTCATGTACTGTTCAATAAAACCCTCAGGAGATGGGACTTGCATCATCGAATGGTGAAGCAGAGTCTGCTCAAGGCCACAAAGATGAATAGCAGTCAGAACTTGTGTTCACAGAGTTGTGACTGTAAAGCCCATTCTTTTAATGCATACATTATGTTATAGTGCCCCTCCCTCCCTCCCTCCCTCCCTCCCTCCCTCCCTCCCTCCCTTCCTTCCTTCCTTCCTTCCTTCCTTTTTTCCTTCTTAAAAGCTGGGTAATGTAAAGCCGGGCATGGTGGCGCACACCTTTAATCCTAGCACTTGGGAGGCAGAGGCAGGCGGATCTTTGTGAGTTCAAGGCCAGCCTGGTCTACAGAGTGAGTTCCAGGACAGCTGGGGCTACATAGAGACCCTGTCTCAAAAAGACCAAAATGAAAAAAAAAAAAAGCTGGGTAATGTAGAGCATGTCTACAGTCCTAGCACTTGAGTTTGAGTCTAGCCTGGGCTACAAAGCAAAATCATGTCTTCAAAAAAAAAGCGAAACATAAAAAATTTTGAGTGGCTCAAAACCAACCTGGTTAGAGGTGAACGCTAGTAACATTTTAGTGTATTCCTTTCAGGTTTTTCTCTCTAAATGTTCCTTATCCTGAATATATGTGTAAACAATGTGTTTTTTACTTACTTCCCTTAATTTTCTCTGTACTCATTCTCCTATACCATTGAATATACTGAGAGAGTAAAGATATATATAATATATATATACTTATATAATATATATACTTCAATCATTTGCATATATACCAAGATTATTGTTTTTCTATTTACTTATTTATTTTTCTGAGACAGGGTCTCATTATGCAGCCCTGACTGGTCTGGAACTTGCTATGTAGACCAGGCTAGCCTCACACTCAGATCTGCTTGGCTTTGCCTCCCAAGTACTCCAATTAAAGGCATGCACGACTATATCCCACAATATTGTTTTCTTGTTAGAGATTTTAATTTATTTTTTTATTTTATGTGTGTAAGTACACCGGTGCTGTGCAGTACCCTTGGAGGACAGAAGATGGCTTCAGATATCCTGGAACCAAAGTTACAGATAGTTGTTAGCCACCATGTGGGTGCTGGGGTTCAAACCTGGGTCTTCTGCAAGAATAGCCAGTGCTCTTAACCACTGATACATCTCTCCAGCCCCTCTTGTTACAGATTCTATTAGATTTTTTTTTCTTTTTAAGTATTGCCTAGATGTATCGAAGTGTCTGAGGAGGTCAGAAGCGTTGGATCCCCTGAATCCCCTAGTTAAGGGCCTTTTGTTAGCCACCGTGTGGGGGCTGGGAATTGAACCCCAGTCCTCTGCAAGAGCAGCCAGTGCTCTTAACCACTGAACCATTCTCTCCTAGCCCAAGATTTTATTAGATTCTTAATTTATAACTAGTATTGAATGCCTGATGATAGGTTGTGTGTGTGTGTGTGTGTGTGTGTGTGTGTGTGTGTGTGTGTGTGTGTGTGTGTATATGTATGTATCAGATTCTGCCCTCAGAGAACCAATAGTTTGGTTTGGAAGCAGATGAAGAAAACACCCCAAGTTCTTAGAGTGCTAAATCTAAAATAAGCAAACAGGAATGTATTCTGAACTGGAGGGCCTAGTTAAGGCAGTCTGTGACAATAAAGCCATGGAGCAAAGTATTGGAATGAGTGTGGTGTGTAGGCAAAAAGCACTAGGGAATCATAAGGGAGGTGTTTGGATTGGAGACAAGAGTGGGGGTGCCAGTCCTAGAAGTCTTTGAACATCAAACATAGAGCCAAGGAGGTTTGATGGACTTCTTTTCTTGGTGGAAAGCTTTTGTGATATCAAGCAGCAGCTTTATACACCAAAGCCTCAGTTAGATTTCAGATTGAAAACCAGGGACCAGAATAAGGAACTAGCTAGGTGAATGATTATGAGGGAAAACAAAAGTAACATAGTTCTAACCTCTGAGTGTGAAAGAATTGTGATAGGCAGAAACAGAATTCACTGCATTACTGGACTGTGGCTGTCTGAAGACAGCAAGTAGAAATGGCCTCTAAGTCATGTATGTGAATCAAGGTGAGTCTCTTTCCTCCAGGCTTGTTTGCTCATGTTTATAACTGTATTAGTCACTTTTCTGTTGCTGTGATAAAACCACCATGACCAAGGGAATTTATAAAAGGAAGAGTCTATTTGAGCTTACAATAGACGGTTCCAGGGAATTAGAGTCTGTTGTGGCAGGAGGCATGGTGGCCGGAGCTGGAGCAGAAAGCCGAGGTTCACATCTTGCAGTGAGCACAGGAAGTCAAGAGAGAGCTTCTGGAGACTAGCAAGGCCTGTTAAGCTCTCTAAGCCTGCCCTCAGTGCTGTACTTCCTCCAGCATGGCTACACCTTCTAAGACCTCCCCAAACAGCACCACCAACTGGGGACAAAATGTCTGAATACTTAAAGCCTATGGGGGCCATTCTCATTCAAACCACCACATTCCACTCCCTGGCCCCATAGGCTCCTGACCATATAAAATGCAAAATGCATTTAGTCCAACCTTAAAAGTCCCATAGTCTGTACCAGGTTCAAATGGCAGCGGTGCAGGCCATAGTCTCAGCTACTTGGAGGCTGAGGCATTGGGATTGAAGCCAAGGTGTGGCTGAGCCACAGAGTGAGTTCAAAGTCAGCTTCGGCAATTTAGTGAGACCCTTGTCCCCAAATAAAAGTTAAGAAGAGGGCCAGGGGTGTATTTCAGTGGGATAGAGAGTACTTGCTTGGTATACAGGTGACCCTAAACCTTAATTCCATGCTGGAGAGGGGATGGGATTGAATATTGAAGTGGTGAGTAGAGAGGACGGGAGAAACACAGAATTCAGTGGTAGACAGAAGACACAGAAGTGCAAGCTTCAGCCACTGCTAGAGCTGACAGGTTGCCCCAAGACGTCACTGTCCTCATCCCTTGTGAATATTGTCATTCTCTATGGTAAAACGTTTTAGAGATGTGACCGAAATAAGGACCCTGAGATGTGAAGAGTAGTGGCTTATCTGGGAAAGCATGGGACCGTGAAGAGAAAGGCAGCTCATTGCACAGTGTACTTATGAAGTGTGGCCAGTACCCTGTACAGTGAAGATAGGTGCTGAAAAGTCTTTTGGAAAGGATGGGGGAAGGCAGGGGACTATAATTATTAGTAGGAAATTTGAAGAAGGAAGCAAAAGTCTGGGAACATTTTGAGGATGGGGCAGTGAGCCAAGAACGCAGGTTGCCTGTCAAAGCCAGGAAAAGCAGACGAGCAGGTTCTTCAGAGCCTCTAGAAGGAGTAAACATTGTTTACTTTATTTTTTATTTTTTTAATTTTGTTATGTGTATGAATGTACTGTCTGCATGTAGGTTGGTGCACCCGTGTCATGCAATGCCGCGGAGTCAGAAGAGGGTGTCGGATTCCCCTGGAACTGGAATTAAAGATGGTTCCTAGCCGCCATGTGGGTGCTGGGAATTGAACTCAGGTCCTCTGCAAGAGCAGTCGGCACTCTCAACCACTGAGTCATCTCTCCAGCCCCACTTTAATTTTTAAAAATCAATTAATTAAGCCGGTGAGGTGGCACATGCCTTTAATCCTAGCACTTGGGAGGTGGAGGCAGGCACATCTTTGTGAGTTCAAGGCCAGCCTGGTCTACAGAGTGAGTTCCAGGACAGCTGGGGCTATAGGGAGACCCTGTCTCGAAAAGACCAAAAAAAAAAAAATCAATTAATTAGCCATGTGTGGTGGCACATGCCTTTAATCCCAGCATGACACCTATTTACATGCAGGTAATACACTCATACATATAAAATAAAAAATAATAAAGAAAATATTTTTAAAAGTTAATTAAGACTACTTTTTTTTTTCTTTTTGGTCTTTTTGAGATAGGGTCTCCCTGTAGCCCCAGCTGCCCTGAACTTGATATATATACCAGACCATACCTTGAACTCAGAGATCTGCCTGCCTTTGCCTTTCAGGTGTTGGGATTAAAGGCGTGCACCACCACAGCTGACTGGAAATCAATTTTTAAGTCAAGTCCACTGAGACTAATTTCAGACTTCTGACCTCCAGAATACTTTATAGAGTTTTCATAAAATGCCTTTATCCTTGCTGGGCATGTTGGTGCACACCTTTAATCCCAACACTCAGGAGGCAGAGGCAGGCAAGTCTTTGTGAGTTCAAGGCTAGCCTGGTCTACATAGTGAGTTCCAGGCCAGCTGGGGCTACAGGGAGACCCTGTCTCAAGACCTCCCCTCCGCCCTACCCCCCCCCCCCCGTTCCCCCAAAAGGTCTTTATCCTGTAAATTAGTCTTTCTGTTGACTTCTGGAAAAAAGTAGACATTTTGCCAATATGAATGTAATTTAAATTAGGCTCTTCAAAAATCTATGACAAGACTCTTTGAAAGATGTTTTCTAGCTAGTTACAATGGTTTCATCATTAGTTAGGTTAAGAACATTTAGAGCCAGGTATGGTGGCCTTGCCACCAAGCCTGATGATCTGAATTCCATCTCCAAGATCTTCTGATCTCTCCTCACATGCCATGGCACACATATACACACAAGTAAATATAATACAAAAATGTAATTGTGAAAATTGTGAATAAAGTAGCTAATTTAGGTATAGTGTATTGATTGTTTCAAGGCTCAACATGATGCCCAAGCATTTAGATTAGGACCCTTCATGTGTAAATATGTGATGACATAAAGTGGAGTAAAACTTCTCTGCTGTATTTTTACATGCATTCCATTTGCTGTCCACCTCTCTAGGGCCTTGTGTGTACTTGGAAAGTGTTCTACCACTGAGCTACATTTTTCATCTGTTCCATTCTCTTACCTGAAGTTCTTATTTTGAAAATGTGGTTCTGGCCGCATTCCTCCTGAGCTGAGTGTTGGCCCAATATCGTAATTAAATTAAACCCTCCTTTAAAACTCCATGTTGAGGTGGCTCAGCGGTTAAGATCAGCAACTGCTCTTGCAAAGGACCTGGGTTTGATTCCCAGCACCCACATGGCAGCTAAGAACCATCTTTAACTCCAGTTCCAGGGAAATCCGTTGCCCTCTTCTGACCTCCGTGGCATTGCACAACACGGGTGCACAGACCTACATGCAGACAGTACATTCATACACATAAAAATAATAAGCCGGGTGTGGTGGCGCATGCCTTTAATCCTAGCACTTGGGAGGCAGAGGTGGGTGGATCTCTGTGAGTTCAAGGCCAGCCTTGTCTACAGAGTGAGTTCCAGGACAGCTGGGGCTACAGGGAGACCCTGTCTCAAAAAGACCAAAAATAAATAAATAAATAAATAAAAAAAAATAAAATAAAACTCCATGTGGTTAAGTGAGTGGTCTTTCTGCTGCGACTTTACAACATTTAGAGGTCCCACTGAGATTTAGAGGTGATCCTGAGGGGGTAATCATCGGAGACCCTCATTAGTGAGTCTAAGGCAAAAGTTAAAGTCCAGTAGCCTCAGAACTTTATAGGATCTGGAATGGCAGTGGCCCCTTAGCTGGGCCTCTTGGTCCAACTTCCCCTTTGGCTCAGGGGTCCTCAGCTGCCACTGAACCTGACCCCTGCTCTGCTGGAACTTTAAGAAACTCCCCTGGGGTCCCGCCCCACCCAAAGCCTGTGTATATCCTACTGCAGGCTACAGAAAAAAGGGATCCACCTTTTTCCAGATTTAAAGGAGCAACTACCTGGGGCAGGAGAGATAACCTAATGGTTAAGAGCACTGACTGCTCTTGCAGAGGACCCGGGTTCTATCCCCAGCATCCACATGGCGGCTGAGAACCGTCTGTAACTCCAGTTCCAAGAGAACTCCAGTTCCAGGGGAATCCGACACCCTCTTCTGACCTCCGAGGCATTGCACAACATGGGTGCACAGACCTGCATGCAGACAGGACATTCATACACATAGAAAATAAATAAAAAATTTAACAACAACAACAACAAAAAAGGAGCAATTACCTAAGAGGAAATTCACACCATGACTATCAAAATGCCTGAAAAGATCCTGAGTCCAGATACCATGGGCAAATGAACAAAAGGAGAAGCCCAATAATGGATGCTTTGGAACCCCCTCATTGAGAAATTCTAATGGACTTTTAAGTTGGACATTTAATTCACCCTGTTCATCTTCTGATTCCCTGCCTAGAAAATGTACCCAGCTGCTCTCGCCTTCACTTCTCCTTCATAGGCACCAGTCAAGGACCTTGTTCTCTGTATAGTTAAACTTTTTTGGGGGGGTCTTTTAGATAGACCCACTGAGCAAGGGGTACCCCAGTTGCCACCCCCTATGCCCCTTTTCAGCATGGAAGAAGTGAGAGCAGTTGGTGCCCTCTTGGTAATTGGGGTGACCTCCTCAGATGGTAATGTGATAAAAATAGGAGCTAAAAATTGGCTAGGCAGTTTAGGGTCAAGACCCTCCCACCCCCCACCCCCCGCAAAGAGCCAATTTCTTTCTCAGCTGGGAGCTGAAGACTTCCTGGATCTGCCAGTAAAGTTACCCTTCTGGTTGCTCTGACTCGTGCCCATGCATCCTAACTCACTTGTCATCTACTAACCAGCGGGTAAATTCTATCAAACTCATGGTGCTAAAGATTCAGTACACCCCCTCCCTAGCAGAGATCATTCCACCTCAGAAACACCTACTGAGGTCAGCTCTTATGAACTTCCTTCAAGGATTTGAAGATCTCATAACAACAGGGGGGAATGAAATAATGGATTATAAAAACTCAGGGATAGTGTTCTCAGACACCATTAAGCCATTTTCCCTGAGTTATTCTAGGAATGACTGGTTTGCTTGCTTTGCAAGCTTCCCCTTGATTGGTTAACTTTAACTGTTGTCTCTTGCCTCCGTAATTAGCTTGATGCTTTGTGCACTTCCCCTTGATTGGTCACTTTAACTGTGGTGTTAAACTCTGATTGGCTGGTGTACTTAAAAAAAGCCCTGTAACCCACACCTCCTGGCCACATTCCTCCAGAGTTGAGTGTTGGCTGGGCATCATAATTAAATTAAACCCTCCTTTTTTTTGGGGGGGGTCTTTTTGAGACAGGGTTTCCCTGTAGCTCTGGCTGTCCTGGAACTCACTATGTAGACCAGGCTGGCCTTGAACTCACAAAGATCCACCTGCCTCTGCTGCCCAAGTGCTAGGATTAAAGGCGTGTGCCTCCACGCCCGGCCCTAAACCCTCCTTTAAAAAAAAGGGGGGGGGACTGGAGAGATGGCTCAGCTGTTGAGAGTGCCAACTGCTCTTCCAGAGGACCCGGGTTCGGTTCCCAGCACCCACATGGTAGCTAAGAACCGTATTTAAGCCAGGTATGGTGGAGCATGCCTTTGATCCTAGCGCTCCGGAGGCAGAGGCAGGTGGATCTCTGTGAGTTCATGGCAGGCCTGGTTTGCAGGGTGAGTTCCAGGTCAGCTGGGGCTGTGGGGAGACCCTGTCTCAAAATAAATAAATAAATCAATAAAATAAGTAAAAATAAAAAATTCAATTAAAAAAAAGAAAATGTGGTTCAATAATTTGATTTCTTGGCCTCAGACAACTACCAGCCCTTTTTCCATTATGAAAGAATTTGGAAACTCTCCAAAGAAAACTCAGAAAACAAATAGGCATTGTAATTTGTGTAGAAGGAGAGCCTATTGGGGCTGGAGAGATGGCTCAGCAGTTAAAAGTACTAACTATTCTTACAGAAGACCCTGGTTCAAATTCCAGCACCTACATAGTGGCTACCAACCATCTGTAACTTCAGTTCCAGGTGATCCGATGCCCTCCTCTGTCCTCTGCGGGCATTGCATGACAGGGATGCACTTACATACATGCAGGCATAACACACATAAAAAATTACACATTTTTTTTTAAAAAAGGAGAGTCTATCTTCACTGGCACTGCCTCATAAGGGAGAAGGTAGGAGTAACTATCATTTAAGTGTGGCAGTTTTTAGACAGCCAACTGTGGGCAAACGATGGGCTTGTCTCAGAAAATCGAGCTGATGTTGGAGCATTCACATGGAGATTGGGTTGGCTGGCTTTGTGTATACTCTTTGAGGCTAAGAAAATATTTTCCTTTCTAACTGAGTGTGAATTTTACAGTGGATGCACAGTTTTATGAACTGTGCTGTATATATATATGTGTGTGTGTGTTTCATGGTAGGAAGCTTATGTTTTTTTCACCTTCTTGGCAACGCTTGTTTTAAGATTTTTTAAAGTTATTTCTATTTTTTTTTAAAAGTGGGTAGCCGAGGTATGAGATTTAACTTTGAAGTACTTTAACGGATTGTGTTTGAGACCTGTGAAGAGAGCTTCACTGCTCCATGAGTGTGTCTCATGTACTGATTTGCCTCCCCATATTTAGATTGCTACCCCCTGACTGTAAGTAGCATGAAAAATTAGGTCAAAAAAATGCTCACCTCATTATAAATCTCTTGAGGTAATGGAAAGTAATTGTGAAGGATGACTGAGTGGCACTCCAGCTGTTGGGAATCCTTCCACCTGTTGGAGAGTTCCTGTGGCACTGGGACCCATGTACAAGTATGTCATCAGTTGCCATGTGGAGTTAGTAGCTCGAGACTCTCACTGCTACACACTCTTCAGTGCTTAACAGGTACTGAAAACAGAACAAACATAGGTTTCCACTTTTCAGAGGAGAATGGAGAATACCTTGTTACTTGTGTGCTGTTGCCATTATCAGTCCATGATAGGATCACCAAGGCTCTGGGAGTTTTGTTTTTGAATCTGGTCTTACTCTAGTGCATGGACTGGTGTGAACTCGGCCTCAGGCGATCCTCAGCCTCACAAATAGTCTGCACATAAGCATGTTCCTGGGCCTGGATGTCTTTTTACCTAGAGAAATAACTTCCACATATAATGGATGTGATCTTTCTGTTCAGTATGTAAACTATTATTTTTTCTTTTTTTTTGGTTTTTTTGAGACAGGGTCTCCCTGTAGCTCCAGCTGTCCTAGAACTCACTATGTAAACTAGGTTAGTCTTGAACTCACAAAGATCCACCTGTCTCTGCCCCCCAAGTGCTAGGATTAAAGGTGTGTGCCACCACACCCAGCTGCAGTATACAAATTATTATAAGGTTATCTCTTTTTGTAATATCAGTAGAAATTTAATGTACCCCTGTGGTTTGAACCTTGAAAAAAATCTGAATCTTTTTTTTTTTTTTTTTTTTTTTTGAGACAAGGTCTTTCTGTGTGGCCTAGGCTAGCCTTGAACTCTTGCTACCTGCTCAAACCTCCTGAGTGCTGGAATTCCTAGGGTTGTACAAGGACTGAATGGTTTTTGTTGTGTCCCATTCCCCCAGTTCTGGGGTGCTGGGAGGATGGGGGGGACTGAATTCACTAAGTTGCCTAAGCTGACCTTTAACTCATTCTATAGTCCAGGGAGATCTTGAACCGGCAGTACTGCTTCACCTTCCTGAGGCGATTATATATATCTCCATCTCCATCCATCCCCATTTCACCAGGCTCATCTCAGAAATTGACATTTGTATAGCATCTTTGGTAAACTAAAGATTTGGAAGTCTGTTGTAAAAGTCATTGTATTTTCTTAATATAATTGTGATAAAGTATTAAAAATCAGACTCTAAACAGTTTAAGAAATGTCCATGAACAGTAAATAAACAGATCAAGAAGTAACAGTCACTATGTGTGGTAGCACTTGCCTTTAATCTCAGGTAGATCTCTGTGAGTTTGAGGCCAGCTTGGTCTACATAGCCAGTTATAGGCTAGGGAGGGATACATAGTGAGATGCTATCTCAGGAGAAAAAAACGTAACAATTAAGAGCTACAAAATAGGGGCTGTGGAGATGGCTCAGAAGTTAAAAGTGTTTGCGGCCAAACCTGAGGACGTGAGTTGGATCTCTGGGGCCCATATAGTGGAGCAGAGAACCAACTTCCACAAACGTACATGTGCACTTCTGTGGGGTGCATGTGAATGAATACACACAATTATAATAAAATGTACAAAAATTTTTTAGTACAAATTTTTTCCACTTAATACTAGCCACATCGATGCTGTGATTATGATCATGTTTACGACAAAAGAACCTGTCATAGAGTTAGAGAAATTATGGAGATTTTTGAGGAAATTAAATGGAAGAATGCATTTTACATGAGTGGATATGGTGGTTAATTTTGATTGTCAACTTGATTAGATTGAGAAGCACCTAGAAGATTACAGATCTCTGGTGTGTCTGTGAGGCATTTCCAGTGAGGATGAACTTAAGAGGGAAGACCATTCCATGTGGGAATGAAAGGGGAGGAAGGAGAGAGTTGGCTTGCTCAGAGGCTGTCTTGCTTTACTTCCTGTTTGTGGCGATGTCAGCTGCTGGCCCTGCTCTGCTGTGTCCTCCCTGCTACAGAACGTTGAAGCCTCTGAGAACAGGAGCCAAAATCAATCGGCCTCTGCTTATGTTTTGCTCAGGTTTTTGTTTCAACTTTGAAGAGTCTAGTATAGAAAACTAGTCCTGCTGGGCATGGTGGGGTGTGCCTTTGATCCCGACTGTGGGAGGCGGAGGCAGGCAGATCCCTAAGAGATCTAGGCCAGGCTGGGCTACACCGACCTGGGTGGGCTGTGACTAGCGAGACCCTATCAAAAGAAAACTAGTCCTAGAGAAGAGAAGAGGAGTTGTTTCTATACTCACCTGACCATATGATTCAGAAGTCTTTGAAATTGGATGGTGGGAGAATTTAAAAAACTGGAGATGCAGGCTAGAGAAGCAGAGCTCACTGGGAGGTTGTCAGAAGCTGATAGGAATGCAGAAGGCAAACCTGAGATTTCAGGTGCAAATGAGGACTCTATTTGAGAATTGATCAAGAAACCATTTGTTTATTTTGTGCAAGGATTGCTGAAAGTGAGCTTAAACATGATGATCTAATTATCTGGCCAAGGAGAATTCAAGGCAGCCCACCTTTGTGTATTGCTGGCAGCTTTTAGCTCATTTTATAGTGTGAAGTGTGAGCAAAAACCAGAACAAAAGGGTTTGAAAAACTGACAGATTACTCAGAAAAGGAGCTATTAGTTGGAGCCTAAGAAAGTCATGGCAAACTCCAGGTTGGGAAGAGTGTAACTCATTTGAAGCACTTTGCTTTTAGAAAAGAGCTTCAGGGTACCCTACTTGCATGTGGTCATCAAAGAAATGTTTACCTAGGTCAAAACACCCAGGCATTCAGAGGTTCCTACAGCCTTCATCCAAGGGGCACAGGAACTGTGCTCTAAGACAAACCTTGGCATTGTCCACGTGTTGCTGGTTTTGCAGGTATGCAGAGTACAAGGGTTATAGGATTGTGAAGACTTCCACTCAGATTTCAAAAACAGGTATGGGAGGCCAGGCAGTGTGTGGTAAGGTCAGAATCTCTTCCAGAGAGAGGCCACACAGGCTGTAGATGGCAATCTGTAGGAAAGGAGACCTACAAGACTCAGACGTCTTGGAACAGAAATCAAGATCCCTGTGCCCTGAGTCCATCTCTCCCACCCTTCCTCTCTCCTTTCTTCTCCTCTTTCTCATTTTGTATATATTATTTAATTGTGATTTTGTTTGTTTTGTTTTGAGACTGGTCTCTTATGGTCAGACTGGCCTTCAACTTGATCTGTGTTAAAGATGACCTTCAAAAGCCGGGCATGGTGGTGCACGCCTTTAATACTAGCACTTGGGAGGCAGAGGCAGGTGGATCTTCAAGGCCAGCTTGGACTACAGAGTGAGTTCCAGGACAGCTGGGGCTACAGGGAGACCCTGTCTCAGGAAAAAAAAAAAAAAAAAAAAAAAAAAGAAAAGGATGACCTTCAGGTGCTGCCCTTCCTGCCTCCACCTCCCCAGAGCTGGGGTTACAGGCATGTACCATACCATGCCTGGGTTTTCAGTGTGATTTTAATTTATCATTTCCCAGTGTTTAATGATATCTTGTACCCTCTAATATATATTGGTCATTTAGAGTTAAGTGTGAGTATGTATATGCATGTGTGTGGCCTTTTGCACATTAATTTTAAAAAATTATTTATGGGCATTGTGTGTGTGTGTGTGTGTGTGTGTGTGTGTGTGTGTGTGTGTGTATTTCTACATATGCGCTTATGCATGTGGAGGCCTCAGGAACCATCCACCTTTTTTCTTGAGACAGGGTCTCTCACTGAATAAGCTAGGTTGGCTGGCAAGGAAACCCCAGGGATCCACCTGTCTCCATCTCCCCAGTACTGGAATTGCAAGTCCAAGCATGCATCACCACACCTGATTGTGTGTGTGTGCGTGCTTGTTTATGTGCACATGTTGACTGATCGGCAAGCTCTACACTTGTTTTTTCTTAATGTGGATTCTGGGGAGTGAATGAAAAGCAAGACTGAAGTGGCCAGTTTGTTTTGATGGAAACAGGATAAGACAATTTTAGACATACATGACTGAATTATGTGAGATCTCAACACATAAGAAAATTTATAGACACATATGACACAATTACATGAAATCTCAGCACACGGAAAACATGACATAATTACATGAAAACTAGGTGTACCCAACAATCAAGGCGTTTGATTATGATGCTCTTTTGCAAGTAATACTTTCTCTTTTAAACCTGGACAGGGTAAGAACACTTTCTCCAGAATCCAGGAGCTATGGGCTGTTCTCCCTTCTCTTCTGGTAGTTATAAGGCTGGGTTTTAGGATTCAAGTATCCTCCATCATGACTCAGGAATTCTTTCCCAGCATGGCCTGATGTCAAGCCACTTGGCTTCAGAGAAATTTCTCAATTTAGACGGTTTTATCTTAGTGCCATAATCTCCTGCATAGCCCAGGTTAAAGTTGTCCAGCATCACCTGGAGGACAGTCTGGGTCTGACACTTGGACTGGGAGGAAGCCGTTTGAAATTTCATATATGTGCATAGGAGCAGGTGGAGAGCACTGGTCTCTCCCTAATCCAAATGCCTTCCTGGCCACCCACCTCTTGGTGACTTAAGAGGTCTTACCTTAAGGCTACACATATAATCCCTGTGCTTGGTCACCCAAAGGTGAATGCCTGTTTAGGTTATACAACCTTAGCAGAACCTCAGGGTGAGGCCCACTCAGCTTCCATGGCTCTCCAGAGCCGTGGAACCACTCTTCTCACTGTCACATTCATGCACAATCGTTCAGTTGTTCCCTTGTTATTCCTACCAAATTCTTGTTCTACCTAGAAGAGGCCAGAACTTTGGAATCGTATGGAGGTTTTAACTGTGGTCCCCTTTCCTTCCTTCCTGACTGGAGGCCAGTGTCATCTTGGGATCACATCAAGACTTTGTATGTAGCCTCCTGTGGGGAATCATCCTGTGCCAGGTTCCACCTGTCTCTCTAACCTGGGAGGGTCCTTACCTTGTTGGATGTCCATTTTCAGTCTCTATCTTGCTTTACCTGGCTAGAGGCTCCAGTCTGGGGCCCTGCAGCTCTCTCTGGTCTCCTGGAAGACCTTGTGGTCTTACCTCTATTTGCAACAACTGACTTGTGTCTATTTCTTTTCTCATCATTTTCTCTTTAAGGAGTGGGGACCCCCCCCACCCCCACTCTCCTTCCCTTCTATTGAAGGCCACCAGAAACTTCCTAAATGCCTTATTGTCCTTTGTTCTTCTCCTTTCGGACCATTTAATACCTTGTTTACTTTCGTCCTTTGATTTCCTAGGTATTTTACCCTCTGGCTTCCCAAGCGAAGCTTCTTTTTTCTCGTCCTGCTCTTGCTTCCTGCGTCGCTCTTCTGTCTTCTTCATGGCTCACGTTCCCCCGAGTTCTGTCTGCTGCTCCACTGTCTATCCTGTCTTCATTTGTAATCTTACCCACTCCATGACCTCCTCTGTCTCTTGTATAATAGTGATTCCAGATCTTTCCACCCGTGGCAGTTTTCCTGGACTCTGGACACATTTCTGACTTCCTGCTGGACATCCTGATCTAGAGGTCCTGCACACTTATTTGGCCCCAGTACTTCTGGGTGAACCATTCTTGCCCATCACAATGCAGCTATTTTTCTTTCTGCATTTTCTTTTTGGGGAAAAAAAAATATAATCAACCAGTCTCACTTGAAGTTATTTGTTCCCAGATGACAATTCCAGGATTGACTCCTGCCTGATTACACAGAAGTCACCTTGGTGGATGGGGACACATGTTGAATATACATCCTCAAGCCCTGTCTTCCTAAATGCTTGATTGAAAAGGTCTGCATAGCACCAGAAATTTTATTTATTTATTTATTTACTTATTTATATACTTATTTATGAGTGTGTTGGCTACATATACGTAAATGCACCCATGTAGTGCAGTGCCTGTGGAGGCCAGAAGAAAGTGTTGGATTCCCTGGAACTGGAGTTACAGACCGTTGTTAACCACCATGCGCTTGCTGGAAACTGAACCTGGGTCCTCTGCAGGAGCAGCCAATGCTGTTAACTGCTGGGCCATCTCTCCAGCTCCCACACCAGGAATTTTTTATTTTAATATTCTTCCAAGTTTGGGACTGCCAGTGAAAACTAGAATTTGTTCCCTGCTGAAGTTTAAACCTCAGCCTCTGAAAAGAATTTTGTCCTTGAAGAAGCTTGTATCTGGTATCAGCACTGGATCTTAGGACTTGTTGCTGGGATTTCCGGCCCTGTATTCAAGTTAACTGTTCCCTTAATATATGTTTAATACCCTATGTATATCTTGATTTAAGCCCTTAGTCCATGTGGTTCGGTCACCTGGTGGCTGAGGTGAACATACCATGGAAGAGAAGTCCCCAGTCTGGTGGATCTTTGAGTGCAGTACAGCGATCTGTGCAGGGTATTAATGACAGAGCAGGTTGATCCAGGATTTCTCAAGACTGGCAAGGTTCCTAAACCAGTTAGCACTTGCTGGTCTAATGGGGTGGGAAAGTCGGAGCTTTAGGACCCAGGTACTGTTCTGGTGTTTCCCTCCTGACCCATGGGTTGTAACTTGCCTTGAGTTGGGAACTTTTGCATTTACACCTGTATATTTATTCATCCTTTTATGTAAGGTTTTTCTGTACTCAATTCTTGAAGAAATTGACAAATTTTGGTTTTCTATTGTTCAGTGAGAACATTAGGCCTCAGCAACATGTTGTCATGTAAAGAAAAAATAAAGTGCTGCAGTACACTGAAAAAAAAAAAAAGTCCCCCTGTCCTAGTTTGTCTTCTATTGCTGTGACAAAACACTCTGACCAACACCAACTTGGGGAGTAAAGGGTTTATTCATCTTACATCTCCTGGGTCACAGTTCGTCACTTAGGGAGCCCAAGGCAGGAACTCAGGGCAGGAACCCGGAGGCAGGAACTGGAGCACAGGCCATGGAGGAATGCTGTTCACTGGCTTGCTCCTCTGGCTCATGCCCAGCCTGCCTTCTTATACAGTACACCACAACCTGCCCAGGGTGGCACTACTCATTGTGGGCTGGGCCCTCCCACACTGCTCGACCATCAAGACAATACTCCACAGATGTGGCTATAGGCCAATCCAATGTAGCCAATTCCCCAATTGAGTCTTCCTCAACCCAGGTGTATCAAGTTGACACTAAAGCTATCCAGCACACCCCCTAAGGCTCCTATGTTGAAGGCTGGGTCCTCAATGCAGCAGTACTCAGTAGGAAATGATTGGATCGTGATGGCCTCTGACCTTACCAATTCATTGATGGGTTCATAATTTGATGGGCTGTCGAGAGGTGATGGAAACTTAGGGGCTGGAACCTTCTTGAAGGAAGTGGGTCCTTGTTAAAATGAGTGAGTTCTTGCTGAGGGAGTGGGTCCTTGCTGAAGGGATGGGTCCTTGCTGAAGGGATGGGTCCTTGTTGAAAGGATGGGTCCTTGCTGAAGGGATGTGTCTTTGCTGAAGGGATGGGTCCTTGGAGAGGTTTAGGGACACACACACACACACACACACACACACACACACACACACACCCATTATGATAGTTTCCCTCACCACAGTCCTGAAACAAGGGAGTCAGCCATCATGTACTAAACCCCCTGTAATCATGAGCAAGATGATTTTTCTACTTCGTTGTTTTTTAATTTTTTTTTTTTTTTAAGACAGGGTCTCCCTTTAGCCCCAGCTGGCCTTGACCTCACAGAGATCCACCTGCCTCTGCCTCCCGAGTTCTGGGGTTAAAGGGGTGCGCCTCCACACCTGGCCTAAGACAGTTCTTAGCTGCCATGTGGGTGCTGGGAATCCATCCCTGGTCCTCTGCAAGAGCAGTCAGTACACTTAACCGCTGAGCCATCTCAACTCTTTGGAAAAGATTGCTAAGATTACATAAAGGCAGGGGAATCAAAATTTGTTAGATGGGGCTGGAGAGATGGCTCAGTGGTTAAGAGTGCGGACTGCTCTTGCAGAGGACCCGGGTTTGATTCCTAGCACTCACATGGAGGCTAAGAACTGTCTTTGACTCCAGTTCCAGGGGAATCTGACGCCCTCTTCTGACCTCCGCTGCATTGCACGACACGGGTGCACCAACCTACATGCAGACAGTACACTCATACACATAAAAAATAATAAAGGAAAAAAAAGTTAAAAAATTTGTTATGTTCCTTCAATCTGAGAAATCATAATCTTAGCATGTTTGGGAGAAGCAGTGAAATCATTTGAGGTATTTAACCAGTCTGAGAACATTTTTTAGGTTTTTTTTTTTTTTTTTTTTTGGTCTTTTTGAGACAGGGTCTTCCTGTAGCCCCAGCTGTCCTGGAACTCACTCTGTAGACCAGGCTGGCTTGAACTCACAAAGATCCGCCTGCCTCTGCCTCCCAAGTGCTAGGATTAAAGGCGTGCGCCACATTTTTTAGTTTTTATGAACACAGTTTGGCAGAGGGAATCATCCCATTACTTCCCTCGGGGCTCTGAGCCTTACAGGGTAAAGGCGACCTTTCTAGACCCAGCGCTCATGCACTGGGAAAACTGACCACCTACACCAGTTTTTGTTTTGTTTTGTTTTGTTTTGTTTTGTTTTGTTTTGTTTTGTTTTGTTTTGTTTTCCCTTGAGAGAAGGTTTTACTACATATCACTATCTGGCCTCAAATTCAGAGGTTTCCCTGCCTCTGCCTCCCAAGTACTGGGATTAAGGGTGTGGGGTATGTATCACCACACACAGATATGATTGGGCATCATTTTATTTATTTATTTGTTTGTTTGTTTATTTATTTTTATTTTATCTGTATGAGTATTTCACTTGTAAGTGTACTCAGGTCATGCAATACCCACAGAGGCTAAAAGAGGGTGTCAGATGCTTGGAACTGGAGTTATTGACAATTGTTAGCTGCCATGTGGGTGCTGGGAACTGAACCCAGTTCCTCTGCAAGTGCTGTTAACCACTGAGCCATCTCTCCACCCTCCCCTCTTGATTGGGAATCTTGATTAGTTGTTATATTTTGGTGTTGACTTACTAGGCAAGGGTCAGAGGGTCCCAGTTTTTCCTATTTTCTTCCCTTATTACTTCTGGCTTCATAAGTTTCTGGTAATGTTCTAGAAGTATTTTTTCTGGGTTCATTGAACTTTATTAACACTATTTAAGAGAATAGGGCTCCTTAAGCCCCTCTCCTTCTGGGGATCTGGGATGGAAATTATGAGGGGAAATAGTGTGTTGGGTGCTAAGTTGGGACAGGGACTCCCCATTAGCCAAGGCTAATGAATGTTCTTACTGGAGGGACTGGGAGGTCCAAGGCTTTTTACTCCTTGGAGGCCATGTGGACCATGAGATCCAGGACCTTGTTACTATAGCCAAATTCATCTGTCATACCAGGAAATGAACTTGACCCAGTGGTTGTCAAGGGCAATGGCAGCCTCAGGATCACAAGTAGAATAGTGGGTATTGTTGTTAATGTCTCAGGACACAGGCTGGTCCTCAGTATAGCCCAGAATGCTCTTTAGATAGCCGTCTGATGCCTGCTTCACCATGTTCTAGTTTACTTTCAATTGTTGTGACAAAGCAGTCTGACCAATACCAACTTGGGGAGGAAAGGGTTTATTCATTGTACATCTCCCAGGTTACAATTCATCACTGAGGAAGACCAAGGTAGGAACTCAGGGCAGGAACCTGGAGGCAGGATCTGAAGCACAGGCCATGGAGGAATGCTGCTTACTGGCTTGTTCCCCTGGCCCATGCATACCCTGCTTTTTTATATAATACACAACAACCTTTTTTATACAATATGCTACACTCCCAGTGGGCTGGGCCCTCCCACATCATTCAACAATCAAGAAAATACCCTATAGACATGGCCACAGGCCAGTTCAATGGAGGCAATTCCCTAATTGAGGTGCATTCTACCCAGATGTGTCATGTTGACATTGAAGCTATCCAGCACATCATATTTGGCACCTTTTTCCAGGTGGCAGGTAAGATCTACAGTGGATACATTGAGTAGGGGGAGGGTAGGAATGTGGAAGGAATGCCAGTAGGTCTCCTGTTCAACTCTGGAGTGTTCACAGCCTTGGCAGCACCAGTGAATACAGAGATGATGTTCTGGGCAGCTCCACTGCCGTTACTCCAGTTTCCACAGGGGCCTTCTGTGGTCTTCTAGGTGGTAGTGATGGCCTGGACTGTGGTCCTATGTCCCTTGACAATGCTGAAATTGTCATAGGTGATCTTGTCCAAGGATCTAAATATTTGGTGGTGCAGGAGGCCCTGCCGATAATCTTGAATAAGTTGTCATACTTATAAAGTTCATGCATAAAGAATATGGGGGCATCACCAGAAGGGGCGGAGATGATGACCCTTTTTAGCTTCACCCTTCTCATGGGCCCTGGCTTTCTCCATGGTATTAGAGATACTAGTAGACTCCACAAGCTTGGCAGGATCTCCCTCCTGGAAAAATGGAGATGGTCTTCCCAGTGATGACAGGCTTTCTATTCTCAGCCTTGACTGTGCCATGGAACTTTCCATGGGTGGAATCATACTGGAATATGTACACCATGTAGTTGAGGTCAGCGATGATAGTATATCCACTCAAAGGCAGCCCCAGTGACCAGGCACCCAATATGCCCAAACCTATCACTCCAGCCTTCACTGCCGTGTCTCAAGGATGAAGCTAGCACTGCAGGGGAGATGTGGTTGTCTCCGGAATGAAGAGAAGAGATTTTTAAAAACTGAATATTTGTGACTTTCATATAATATAATATAATATAATATCTATATTATATATATTTTTTTTTTTGTAATTTTGAGTCAGGGTCTCTCCTGTAGTCCAGCTGGCCTGGAGCTTACTCTGTAGGCTAGGCTTGGCCTTGAACTCACAGAGATCCACCTGCCTCTGCCTCCCACTGCTGGGATATTAACGGCGTGCGTCACCAGCCCAGCATAAATAATATTTTTATATTTTATGTAGTTGTGTGCTATTATACATATCATATTTCAGTCAACTTCCGACACATTCCCCCCATGCCCCCCACCCCTCCTGAGTTCATGCAGTCTGCCATACATGTCCCGTATGCCCTTCTGAGTCTTTTCAAAGTTTTTCAAAGCAGAAGATTATTTTGGGGGGGAAGAACTTTACTTCTTCTGTCGGTTCCATGTTGTTGTTTCCTCCAGTCCGTATTGTTTCAACATATGTATGTATGTGCGTGTATATATACATATATATATATATATGTATATATGTATATATGTCACGCATACTAAAATCATGTCATCTGAAAATAAACTATATGTTATTTCCAGATCATATTTTGTGATTCACATTTTTCCCTTTTAATTTTATATTACTCTAAAATATGCATACATGCCCTCCACCCATATACCCAAATTATAAAGTCTGAAAATAAATAGGTTAATTCTAGAGCCTGTTAAGGGATTCACATTCTAAGAGCACAGTTGCTTTTAGATAAAGAGGAATATAACATTAATGTTACACAGTTTGCCTTACAAGTAGGTACTTGGTGGTAGCATCAACAGATGAGGGATACCATTCATCATTTGTTTTCCTGGGACTGTGTTACTTCACTTAGCATAATATCTTCTAGTTTCATCCATTTACCTGCAAAGTTCATGACGTCATCTTTCTTTCCCGCTGCATAGAACTCCACTGTGTAGATGTACCACATTTTCTCTATCCACTTGTTGGTTGAGGGGCACTTGAGTTGGTTCCAGCTCTTTGCTTTTGTGAAGAGAGCTGCATAAACACGTATGGGCATGTATCTCTGCAGTCGGATGACTCTTGTGGGTATATACACAGGAGTGGTATGACTGGGTCAGATGGTAAGCTCATTTTGAGTCTATTATGGGTTCTCCACATTGCTTTCCATAGATGTACGAGTTTACATTCTCACCAGCACTGGATGAGTGTTCCCCTTTCCCTATAACCTCTCCAGCATTTGGTACCATTTGTTTTCTTGATCCTAGCCAGTCTTATTGGAGTGAGATGATATCTTAAAGTGGTTTTAATTTGCATTTCCTTAATTATTAATGATGTTGAACTCTTTTTAAGATGTTTCTCAGCCATTTTTACTTCCTCACTTGTGAAGTCTCTGTTCATTCTTTATTCCATCTTTTGAATGATTCATTTGTTTTCTTTGTTTTTTTTTTTTTTAATTTTTTTAATTTTTATTTATTTCAGTATGTGTATGAATGTACTGTCTGCATGCAGGTGTGTGCACCCATGTCGTGCAATGCCGCAGAGGTCAGAAGAGGGTTTCGGATTCCCCTGGAACTGGAGTTCTCCTGGAATTGGAATTTCAGACAGTTCTCGGCCGCCATGTGGGTGCTGGGGATCGAACCCGGGTCCTCTGTAAGAGCGGTCGGCGCTCTTAACCGCTAGGCCATCTCTCCAGCCCCTCTTCTTTGTTTTTTGAGTAGTCTATATATTCTGGACATTAATGCTCTGTCAGATGTATCAGCAGTGAAGGTTTCCTCCCAGTCTGTGGGTTTTCTCTTCACTGTTTCTTTCACTGTACAGAGGTTTTGAGTTTAATGAGGTCCCACTTGTCAGTTGTTGACCTATTTCCTGTGCAGCTGCTGTCTGATTTAGAAATTCTTTTCCTACCCCTAGTCTTGTAGGTTGCTGTCAACATTTTCTTCTATCACCTTCAGAGTTTTGGGTTTCACATTGAGGTCTTTGATGGATTTGGAGTTGATTTTTGTGCAGGGTGAGAGGTAGGGGTTTAATTTTATTCTTTTACAAGTGGGTTTTGCCAACACCATTTGCTGAAGATGTTGTCTTTCCTCCGTTGTGCCTTCTTGGCCCCTTTGTCAAATACGAGGTGGCTGAAATTATATGTGCTCAAGTTTGGATCTTCAGTTTTGTTCCGTTGATCTACAGTTCTGTTTTTGTGCCAGTACCAGGCTGGTTTTTTTTTTTTTATGATAGCCCTGTAATATAGTTTGAAGTCTGGTATATTGATCCCTCCCTCTATTGCTTTTTTTGCTCAGGGTTGCTTTGGCTATTCGGAGCCATTTGCTTTTCCATATGAATTTAAGGATTTTTTTTCCCAAGCCTGTGAAGAAACTTGGGGATTTTAATTGGGATTGCATTGAATTTGTATATTTATTTGGATAGAGTGGACATTTTTACTATATTAATTTTTCCAATCCATGAGCATGGGAAGTCTTTCCATCTTCTGATGTCTTATTCAATCTCCTTCTTCAGGGGTTTAAAATTTTGTTGTAGAGATCTTTGTTGTCTTTGATTAGGTTTGTTCCTAGGTATTTTATTGTTTTTGAGTCTCTTGTGAGTGGGAAGGTCTCCTTATATTCCTTCTTCCATTGCTTGTTGTTGGTGTAAAGAAAGACTACCGATTTTTCTAGGTTAATTTTGTATCCTGCCATTTTACTGAAACTCAATTGTTTTTAGGAGTTTTCTGGTGGAGTTTTTAACATCCTTTAGGTAAACTATCATGTCATCTGCACAAAGGGATAGCTTGACTTACTCTTTTCCAATTAGTACTCCTTTATTTTCTCCTTTAATTTCCTTTTCTTTTTTTTTTCTTTTTTTTTTGTNCTTGAACTCACAGAGATCCACCTGCCTCTGCCTCCCAAGTGCTGGGATTAAAGGCGTGCGTCACCACGCCCAGCATAATATATATTTTTAATATTTTATTGAAGTTGTGTGCATTTCATACATCACTTCTCAGTTCAATCCAGACTCATTTCCCCCCATGCCCCCCACCCCTCCTGAGTTCATGCAGTCTGCCATACATGTCCCGTATGCCCTTCTGAGTCTTTTCAAAGTTTTTCAAAGCAGAAGATTATTTTGGGGGGGAAGAACTTTACTTCTTCTGTCGGTTCCATGTTGTTGTTTCCTCCAGTCCGTATTGTTTCAACATATGTATGTATGTGCGTGTATATATACATATATATATATATATGTATATATGTATATATGTCACGCATACTAAAATCATGTCATCTGAAAATAAACTATATGTTATTTCCAGATCATATTTTGTGATTCACATTTTTCCCTTTTAATTTTATATTACTCTAAAATATGCATACATGCCCTCCACCCATATACCCAAATTATAAAGTCTGAAAATAAATAGGTTAATTCTAGAGCCTGTTAAGGGATTCACATTCTAAGAGCACAGTTGCTTTTAGATAAAGAGGAATATAACATTAATGTTACACAGTTTGCCTTACAAGTAGGTACTTGGTGGTAGCATCAACAGATGAGGGATACCATTCATCATTTGTTTTCCTGGGACTGTGTTACTTCACTTAGCATAATATCTTCTAGTTTCATCCATTTACCTGCAAAGTTCATGACGTCATCTTTCTTTCCCGCTGCATAGAACTCCACTGTGTAGATGTACCACATTTTCTCTATCCACTTGTTGGTTGAGGGGCACTTGAGTTGGTTCCAGCTCTTTGCTTTTGTGAAGAGAGCTGCATAAACACGTATGGGCATGTATCTCTGCAGTCGGATGACTCTTGTGGGTATATACACAGGAGTGGTATGACTGGGTCAGATGGTAAGCTCATTTTGAGTCTATTATGGGTTCTCCACATTGCTTTCCATAGATGTACGAGTTTACATTCTCACCAGCACTGGATGAGTGTTCCCCTTTCCCTATAACCTCTCCAGCATTTGGTACCATTTGTTTTCTTGATCCTAGCCAGTCTTATTGGAGTGAGATGATATCTTAAAGTGGTTTTAATTTGCATTTCCTTAATTATTAATGATGTTGAACTCTTTTTAAGATGTTTCTCAGCCATTTTTACTTCCTCACTTGTGAAGTCTCTGTTCATTCTTTATTCCATCTTTTGAATGATTCATTTGTTTTCTTTGTTTTTTTTTTTTNAAAAAAAAAAAAAAAAAGAGAGATGTGTGTTTCTCCCTTTCCCCTCATTTTCTTTTTTTTTTTTTTTCACCTTATTTTCTGTTTGCATTCTTGGTCTAGGTTTGTATTTTCACAGTTACACTTTTATTAATTTATCTCTCTCTCTTCTTGGAATAGGTGTTCCTTTCCTCTGTCCTTTGGATTGCTTTGAGTATTTTCTGAAGGGTTGTTTTTTTGGACATGTATCCTTTCATCTTCGTTATGTCATGAAATATTTTTCTTTCTTCTTCAAGTATAATTTTGACATTTTTGCTGGGTATAGTAATCTGGGTTGGCATCTATAGTCATTTAGTACTGGGAATACATTGGTCCATGTTGTTCTGGATTTCCTATTTGCACTGAAAAGTCAGCTGTAATTCTGATGGGTTTCCCTTTGCATGTAACTTGTTTTCCTCTTGTGGCTTTCAGAATTTTGTCTTCGTTTTGGGTGTCTAGCGTTTTATCTATGATATGGAGTGGGGAATTTCTTTTCTGATCTTGTCTATTTGAAGTTCTATGTGCTTCTTTTATTTGTATAGGTTTGTCTTTTTTCAGTTTGTGGAAATTTTCTTCCATTATTCTGTTGAAGATCTGATCAATACATTGTCTTGGGATTCTTCTCCTTCCTCTCTCCCTAGGATGCAGAAGTTTGGTCTTTTCATAGTGTCCCACATTTCCTGATTGTTCCACTCTTGTGTTTTTAAAATTTTTCATAATCTTTGTTTGAGCTTTCTAGTTTTTCGTTTCTATCTCCAGGCTTGATATTCTGTTTTCTGCTTCATCCAATCTGGTTCTGAGGCCTTCTCCCATCCTTTCTGTTGACTGGACGAGTGTTCGATTTCCTTTTTCATTTCATCCCATGATTTCTTTAGTATTTCCTTTTGGAGCTTGTCATTCTCTTCTTGTAGCTCCCCGCTTCACTGGTCTGTTTCCTTTTTCATTTCAACATGGGATCTTGTCAGTGTTTCTATTTCCTTCTGGAGTTTGTCATTCTTTCCCTGTAGTTCCTTCCTGAGTTTTTCATTCTCTCCCTTTAGTTTTCTGATTTGTTCTTTATATTCTTTGATTTCTTTGATTATGTTTATGATTGTTCATCTAAGATCTGTGTCCTGGGTTCCTTCTAGGGAGATCTCATTGTTTCCTACATGTGTGTTTGTTGTCTTCTCCTTGGTTTATGGAGAGCTGGTTGTGCTAGGTTTACAGTTTTCACTTTTGGTTATATATTGGGAGGTTCAGCTAACTCTTCCCTTTCTGGTCTGGAGGTTCTCCAGAAATCTGGAGGTAACAATCAGGTTGGTTCCCTGCTGAGTGTGCACCTGCTTTATGCTTGGATGTTGCTACAGCTGTTCTCAATAGGATATCCTCAGTGTAGCTCAGGAAGGTTGGGGGGGCAGGTTGCTGGTACCTGGTGGGGTCCAGCTAGCTGGGCGACTCCACCCTGCCAATGTGCACACTGGGCCAGGTGTGTCTGGCTGGCAGGCAGCAGGCCATGATGCACCTACCTGGTATTGTGCTTACCTATTCCCCAGGTGCTGTGCTGCCTCCTCTCTCTGGACCTTGTGGCTGTCCGGATGACTCCTCATATATATTTTGATTGTATGTAGATCTCCTCCGCTTTCCACACCTTCCCTTACTACCCCACCTGCCTAATGTACTCTATTATATATACTATACTATATATAGTCTAATACTAGTATATAATACTATATATATATATATATATATAATATCAATAATTAGTATATGTTACCACGATCTTAAAATATACATATATGTGTTTATATAAGGTCCTCTGTAGAGTCAAAGTTTGTGTCCCCAAGTGTTCTTTGGTGTGGTGCTATCCACTGGAAACGTTGGTGACAACACAAGATTTTACATTTTTTTTTTTTTTTTTTTTTTTTCTCTTGAGAGGGGTCATCTTTACCAGCTGGCTGGTTACTCACTCTGTAAACAGGCTGCCTTGACCCACGATCGCATCGCCTTCTTGCCTCCGGGTGCTGGATTAGGCGTGTCCACACACCTGGCTAAATTCTTAAGAGAACTGAATCTCCATGCTCCAGCAGACCCACCAATTGTCAATAGTTTCTCAGTAGAACCTTTTTTTAATCTACATTCCTCATGTCTAGTGCTGATTTTGTTTCTGGTGGGGGTTGAGAAGAGGTTAAGGCATGGCGCAGATTGTGTATGCTGTCCACCATGCGATGCTGGAAGTTCATAGAGTAACTACAGCTGTCTGTAAAAAAAACTGGTTCCTCTTGGTCATCATCCAGTCTCTCCACCCCTTCTGCAATGATCTCTGAGCCTCGGGAGGCAGAAGCTTGATGTAGGTGATATAGGTGTTCTGTTGATATAGGTGTTCTGATGATATAGGTGTTCTGTTGATATAGGTGTTCTATTGATATAGGTGTTCTGTTGATATAGTGTGTAACTGTAGTTAGAACTCTTAGTTCTGGTTGGAATTCTTGCTCCGTGTCTGTTGCCCGTATTCTATGACTCGTGTGCTCTTGTCTGATAAGGTGTTCTATTGAACTAGGTGTTCTGTTATATATAGGTGTTCTGTGTCTAGGTTTTCTGTTAGCTATCGGTGTTCTACTGCTGATACGTGTTCTATGGCATCGTGTTCTAGTGCATAGGTGTTCTGGTTCTATAGGTGTTCTGTTGATCTAGGTGTTCTATTGATATGTTAGTTCTATTGACTGTCGGAGTTGCTTTGTAGCTAGTGATTCGATATATATGTGTGTTCTAGGTCCTTTGCTGTATAGGTTGTTCTGGTAGATGGATCGGTGTTTCTATATATTTCTATATGATATAGGTGTTATCTATTTTGATTGATATAGGTGTCTTGTGAATGATATAAGGTGTTGATTATGATTAGGTGTTCTGTTGATATGGTTTTTTGTCTATGTGGATATGTGTTTTGATGTAGATAGTTTAGGTGTTTTGATATAGGTGTTCTGGTGATAAGTGTTTGTCTAGTGTTATTGCATATAGGTGTTCTATTGATGATATAGGTGTTCTGATGATATAGGTGTTCTATTGATATAGGTGTTCTATTGATATAGGTGTTCTGTTGATATAGGTGTTCTGTTGATATAGGTGTTTCTATTGATATAGGTGTTCTATTATGATATAGGTGTTCTATGATATATGTGTTTGTGATAGGTGGTGTCTCTTTATGATAGGTGTTGCTGATTTGATGAATAGGTGTTTCTGTGATTGTGACTTATAGGCGTGTGTTTTAGTATGAAGTGTCATATAGGTGTTTCGTTATAGTTTGATATAGGTGTTCTGTTGATATAGGTGTTCTATTGATGATATAGGTGTTCTATTGATGATATAGGTGTTCTATTGATATAGGTGTTCTGTTGATATAGGTGTTCTGTTGATATAGGTGTTCTATTGATGATATAGGTGTTCTATTGATATAGGTGTTCTGTTGATATAGGTGTTCGGTTGATTGATAGGTTGTTATCTACGGGTTATCTGATGATATAGGTGTTTTATTGATGATATAGGTGTTCTGTTGATTAGTGTCGTTGATTGGTGCATTGATATAGGTGTTGTTGTTGATATAGGTGTTGTGTTGATATAGGTGTTTCTATTGATGATATAGAGTGTTCTTTGATATAGGTGTTCTGTTAGATATAGAGTGTTTTATGATGATGTAAGGTGTTCTACTTGATATATGGTGTTGACTCTATTGTTTGCCTCGTGTACTATAGTGATTCGGTGTTATTTCTTTGAAGTTGATAGTGGTGTTTGTCGGGTGATTGTAGCTCTTTCGTTATCTAGGTGTTCATTAGTGTATGTTCTTTATTTATAGGTGTTCTGTTGATATAGGTGTTCTATTGATGATATAGTGTTCTGTTGATATAGGTTTCTGTTGATATAGTGTTCTATTCAGGATGATAAGGTGTTGTTTCGTTGATATAGTGTTGATGTTTGATATAGGTGTTGTGTTGATATAGGTGTTTTATTGATGATATAGGTGTTCTATTGATATAGGTGTTCTGTTGATATAGGTGTTGTGTTGATATAGGTGTTCTATTGATGATATAGGTGTTCTGTTGATCTAGGTGTTCTATGATGATGTCTGATGTTCTATTGATATAGTTGTTCTGTTGATTAGGTGTTCTATGATGATCTAAGTGTTCTGTTGATATTAGGTATTCTTTGATATAGATGTTCCTATGCTGGACATAGTGTGTTTCTGTTGATATAGCTGTTCCATTGTTGATTTATAGGTGTTCATGAGGGAATAAAACATTCTGCAGCCTCTGTTCTCTTGCATGTTGGCTAGTGTGGATTTCTGTGCTTCATCACTATCTGTACATACGGAAATTTTCTCTGGTGAACAGGTCAGAGATGCATTTTAATCTATGGGGTTTATAACAGTCATTCGGGAGTTAACTGAAATATCCGATGAGCTTAGCCAGAAAAACTATTGGTTAGACTCTTCCCCAATTCCCTGTGACTGTCTAGCCTTGGGTCCTGGGCCCTGCTATTAATTCTGACGTATGAAGTGACACCTAAATGCCCGGCGTCGGGTGGCGCACACCTTTTAATCCTAGCATTGGGAGGCAGGGCAGGCGGATTCTTTGTGAGTTCAAGGCCAGCCTGGTCTACAGGAGTTCAGGACAGCTGGGCCTACAGGGAGACCCTGTCTCGAACAGATTTAAAAAAAAAAAAACAAAACAAGAAAGACAAAAAAAAGACTGAAAGAAAATAAAGAACCTTGGTTGATTCCCACCCATATCTCCATGGCACTCTTTCAGTGTTAGGCATCGCCTTCAGGCCATGTTTGTTGTTTGTTTGTTTGTTTGTTCATTTTTGTTTTAGAGACAGAATTTGTTGGCTTAACACTCAGACTTTTGGTGACCCTCCTGCCTTTTTCCCACCCATCGTCCTGGGTGGTAGGCTTGTAGGTATGTTACAACTGCTTTATTATTATTACTTTATTTTTGGTCTATTAGACGGGACAGGGTCTCCCTGAGGCCTCAGCTGTCCTAGAACTCACTCTGTAGGACCAGGTGGCCTTGAACCACCAGAGAGCCTCGTCTCTTATCCTCTGCTCCCAAGTGCTAGGATTAAAGGAGTGTGCCACCCACGCCCTCGGCCAATAAATGTTATTTTTAAATTATGTTCCGTCTTCCTCTTCTCCTTTTCTTCTTTACTTTTCCTTCCACCTCCTTCCTCATTTTCCTTTTTTAGTTTTTTAAATTTTATTTATTTATGTATGTGTGTATGTATTGTATGTGTCTGAATTACCTGTCTGCATGTAAGGTTTGTGCACCCGGGTGTGCAATAACACGTAGTAGGAAGAGTGTGTCAGATTCCCCTGGAACTGGAGTCTCTGCCGAATTGAGTTCAGATGGTTTTCAGCCACCATGTGGGTGTAGGGATTTGAACCCGGGTTCTAGCGGTTAAGAGCGC
>VZQC01005068.1:2437059-2493081 GCA_009823505.1 Rhizomys pruinosus | reverse complement strand
GCTGGATGAAGTGCATTGTTGGGGCAGGCTAAAGTGAGTTTTTAACAAGCCTCGTGGTCTACAGTTGCTCTCCTCTGCTTCCTGTGCTCTTGTGAATGGTGACCCTCGGCTTGCTGCGCCACAGCTCCAGCTCCAAGCCAACCATGCCTCCTAATTGCCACAATGGACTCTAATCTCTGGAACTTGTCAATTTGTAAGCTCAAATAAGCCTTTTATAAGTTCCTCTTGGTCATGGATATCCACAGCAACAGAACAACGTGAACTTAATACATAGAGATCTTTGGTGTCTTTGGTTAGGTTTGTTCCTAGGTATTTTATTGTTTTTGAGGCTATTGTGAGTGGGAAGGTCTCCTTGTATTCCTTCTTCAGTTGCTTGTTGTTGGTGTAAAGAAAGGCTACTGATTTTTCTAGGTTAATTTTGTATCCTGCCACTTTGCTGAAGCTGTTAATCGTTTCTAGGAGTTTTCTGGTGGAGTTTTTAGCATCCCTTAAGTAAACAATCATATCATCAGCAAAAAGGGATAGCTTGACTTCCTTTTTTCCAATTAGTGCTCCTTTAATTCCTTTTCTTGCCTTATTGCCCTAGCAAGTGTTTCAAGTACTATATTGAAGAGGAGTGGTGACAGGGGGCAGCCTTGCTGAGTTCCTACCTTTAAGGGGAATGCTTCTGTCATTTCTCCATTTAGGATGATATTAGGTGTGGGTTTCCTGTATATGGCTTTGATTTCATTGAGGAATGATCCCTCCAATCCAATTCCCTCTACGACTTTAAGTATGAAGGGATACTGGATTTTGTTGAAGGCTTTTTCTGTGTCAATTGTGATGATCGTGTGGTTTTTGTCTTTCAGTCCATTTGTATGTTTTATATGATATTTATTAATTTTCGTTATGTTGAACTATCCTTGCATCTCTGGTATGAATCCAACTTGGTCATGATGGATGATCTTCTTGATGTGGGTCTGTACGCAGTTTGCAAATATTTTGTTAAGAATTTTTGCATCTGTGTTCATTAATGAGATGGGTCTATAATTTTCCTTTTTGGTTGTATCTTTCCCTAGTTTTGTTTTTAGAGCGATGCTGGTTTCATAGAAGGAATTTGGGAGATTTCCCTCTGTATCCTTCTGAACAATTTGAGAGTAATAATGGTTGTAAGTCTTTTTGAAATGTGTTCTAGAATTCTGCCATGAAACCATCTGGGCCTGGGCTTTTTTTAGTTGGAAGGTTTCTTATTACATCTTCAATTTCTTCATATATTATGGGTCTGTTTAAGCTGTTGATTTCTTCTTGGTTGAGTTTTGGTGATTCCCAGTATTTCAGATAATCATCCATTCCTCCTAGGTTTTCAAACTTAGTAGAGTATAGGTTTTTGAAGTATTCCCATATGATTGTCTGGATCTTTTCACTGTCTGTTGTGATATTTCCCCTTTCATCATGGATTCTATTGATTTGGAGTTATTCCTTCTTTCTTTTGGTTAACTGGGCTAGAAGTCTGTCTATCTTGTTTATTCTCTCAAAGAACCAACTTTTGGATTCATTAATTTTTTTGGTATTGTTTTCTTTGTTTCTCTTTCATTGATTTCTGCTCTGATTTTTGTTATTTCTTCCTGTCTGTTGCATTTAGGGTTCATTTTTTGTTGTCTCCCAAGTGTTTTTAGCTGCAGTGTTAGATCATTCACTTGTGCTCTTTCTGTTTTTCTAATGTAGGCACCCAGGGCTATAAACTTCCCTCTTAGGACTGCTTTTAAGATAGCCCATAGGTTTTGTTGTGTTGTATTGTCATTGTCATTCAGTTCCAGGAATACTTTTTATTTCTTTCTTTATTTCTTTCTTGACCCATTCATTATTCAAGAGTGTGTTGTTTAGTCTCCATGTGTTCTTGTAGATAGTAGGGCTTATCCCGGTGTTGATATTGAGCTTTATTGCACTGTGGTCTGATAGAATGCATGAAATTATTTCAATCTTTTTGTATTTGTGGAGGTTTCTTCTTTGACCCAGTATGTGGTTGATTTTGGAGAATGTTCTGTGGGGTGCTGAGTAGAAAGTGTATTCTCTGGTATTAGGGTAGAATATTTGGTAGAGGTCCATTTGGTGTATTGTATCATTCAGTTCAGGTGTCTCTCTGTTTATTCTTTGTCCGGCTGACCTGTCCAAAGGTCTCAGTGGGGTACTGAAGTCCCCTACTGTGAGTGTACTATGGTTAATCTGTGCCTTGAGGTCCTGGAGAATTGTCTTTATCAAGTTTGGTGCACCAGAGTTTGGTGCATATACATTCATGATTGTGAAATCTTCATCATCAATTGTTCCCTTGATAAAGATGTGATGGCCTTCTTTGTGTCTTCTGATTTCTTTTACTTTGAAGTCTATTTTGTCTGATATTAAAATAGCAACACCTGCTTTCTTTTTGGTACCATTTATTTGGCATATTTTTTCCATCCTTTCACTTTAAGGTGGTGCCTATCCTTGAAGGTAAGATATGTTTCTTGTAGACAGCATATAGATGGGTTCTGTTTCCTAATCCAATCTCCTAGGCTATGTCTTTTGATTGGGGAGTTTAGTCCATTAATATTTAAGGTTATAAGTGAAAGATGTGTGTTGCTTCCTTTCACCTTATTATCCATTTGCATTTTTAGTCTCGGTTTCCACTTCTGCAGTTATCCTTTTATTAATTTCTCTTTCTGGGTGCCTGGGGATAGTTGCTTCTTTCTTCTGTCCTTTGAATTGCTTGAAGCATTCTCTGAAGGGCTGGTTTTCTGGACATGTATTCTATCATCTTATTTATGTCATGGAAGATTTTTCTCTCTCCTTTAACTATAATTGACATTTTTGCTGGGCATAGTAACCTGGGTTGTCATCTATAGTCCTTTAACACTGGGAATGTTTTGCTCCACATTCTTGCTTTCATAGTTTGCACTGAGAAGTCAGTTGTAATTCTGATGGGTTTCACTGTATATGTAAGTTGTTTTTTTCTTGTGGTTTTCAGAATTTTGTCTTTGTTTTGGGCATCTAGCATTTTTTATTTTTTTTTTATGCATATGAATGTACTGTCTGCATGTAGGTTGGTGCATCCTGCAATGCTGCGGAGGTCAGAAGAGGGCATCAGATTCCCCTGGAAATGGAGTTAAAAACGGTTCTTAGCCGCCATGTAGGTGTTGGGAATCGAACCCTGTTCCTCTGCAAGAGCAGTCGGTGCTCTTAACCGCTGAGCCATCTCTCCAGCCCTGCATCTAGCATTTTAACTATGACATGGTATGGAGAGTTTCTTTTCTGATCTTGTCTGTTTGGAGTTCTATGTGCTTCTTGTATTTGTATTGGTTTGTCTTTTTTTAGTTTGGGGAAATTTTCATCTATTATTCTGTTGAAGATCTGATCAATACCGTTCTCTTGGGATTCTTCTCCTTCCTCTATTCCTATGATGCGGAGGTTTGATCTTTTCTTAGTGTCCCACAATTCCTGGTTGTTCCACTTTTGTGTATTTTTAAATTTTCATAATCTTTACTTGAGGTTTTTAGTTGTTCTGTGTTATCTTCCAAGTCTGATATTCTTTGTTCTGCTTCCTCCATTCTACTTCTGAGGCTTTTTCCCTTCCTTTCCTCTTGATTAGATGAGTGTTTGATTTCCTTTTTTCAATTCTTCTTGTGATTTCTTTAGTATTTCCACTTCCTTTTGGAGCTTCTCAACCTCTTCCTGTAGCTCTTTGCTTCGCTGGTTTGTTTCCTTTTCTATTTCAACATGGGATCTTTTCAGTGTTTCCACTTCCTTCTGGAGTTTGTCATTTTCTTCCTTTATTTCTTTCTGGCTTTTGTCATTCTCTCTAGTCCTTCTTGAGTTTTTCATTCTCTCCTCTTAGTTTTCTGACTTGCTCTTTATATTCTTTGATTTCTTTGAATATGTCCATAATTGTTCCTCTAAGATCTGTGTTCTGGGCCATCCCCAGGGTTGGGAATCTCCCACAGGGTTGGTAGAGTTTTGTGTGGAATTATCCTTCACCTTTCCCATGTTGTCCCTTCATCCTGTCCCTGGCATGTGGGTTTCTCTTTGCCTGTATTCCAATGTGAATCCAAATGTCTCTTCACTATGTCGAAGGCTTGCTTTGCTTGCCTCCTTCAGATGCCTTCGTTGTTTGTTTGTTTTTCTTCTTGC
Source organism: Rhizomys pruinosus (assembly GCA_009823505.1). NCBI lineage: Eukaryota > Metazoa > Chordata > Mammalia > Rodentia > Spalacidae > Rhizomys > Rhizomys pruinosus. Next base: position 2,488,941 of record VZQC01005068.1, on the reverse strand, counting down.
TTATGGAGTGTTGACTTGTCTAAGTTTTAGGCTTTCTATTTGAAGTCTAACTCACTCTTCCCTTTCTGTTCTGAAGGTTCTCCAAAAAATCCACTTGGACACTCCCTCAGCAATTTCAGTTGGGGGTGAGGGAATGCTTTGCTTAGCTGGCACCCAGGTACTCTGTGCTTTAGGTGGTCCTGGGAAATCCCCAATCTAAGCTCTGAGTACTCAAGTCTCACAGTGGCAACAGGCCCACCTCTTATACCAGCTGGCAGGGAGACTCCTCCCACAAGACGATGATTGAATTATCCAACAGACAGACCAATAAGATGCTTATCCAACAACCCTGTGATAGAATTATCCAACAATCCGCCTGACTGATGTGTCAGGCTCCTACCTGTGCTTCAGGTGGTCCTGGGAAATCCCTGATCTAAGTTCTGTGCACTCAAGTCTCACCCATAATAAGATTCTTAAAAATCTTTTGCCATTCATTTATTTTTGCACAAAATGTATAAATATGTCACCAGCTTTTCTTAACTTAAAAAACTTAAAAGACACCAGATGAAAACTACCTTTTGCTGCCTTCTTTTAAAACTTTTTGTAGGGAAATTTGTTTGTTTTTTCCCTTTTCTGATGAATTCTGGGGAAAAAAAACCCAAAGTTGTAAAAGATTACAAATATATACTTTACAATTTGTTTTCTCAGCGAGATAATTTTATACAAGTTTATGTCATCTTATGCTCTTCAGAAATATGGAATGCTTCACGAATTTGTGTGTCATCCTTGCACAGAGGCCATGCTAATCTTCTCCATATTGTTCCAATTTTAGTATATGTGCTGCTGAAGCAAGCATGTTAATAACTCTTTTTTTTTTTGGTGTTTTTGAGACAGGGTCTCCCTATAGCCCCAGCTGTCCTGGAACTCACTCTGTAGACCAGGCTGACCTTGAACTCACAAAGATCTGCCTGCCTCTGCCTCCCAAGTGCTAGGATTAAAGGCATGCGCCACCACACTGGCTTAAAGATGGTTCTTAGCTGCCATGTGGGTGCTGGGAATCGAACCCCAGTCCTTTGCAAGAGCAATCTATGCTCTTAACCGCTGAGCCATCTCTCCAGCTCCCCCCCCCCCTTTTTTTTTTAAAGTCAGAGTCTCACTATGTTGGTGAGACTGGCTGGATGTCACAGAGATCTGCCTGCCTCTGCATCCTAAGTGCTGGGATTAAAGGAGTGCCACTACACACTGCGGTGTGTCTCTCTTAAAGCCCTGTCAGTAACCTTTTATTGAGTTGTTGAGGACAAACTATCAGTTAGGCTTCCGTCAAAACATTTTTTTTTAAATCAAAATATACTCCTATGTTACTAGATTTACTTCCTTTAAAAAAAAGAATCAATGTAAAGAAAAGGGCAGTGGTATATAGTGTTACATTGGGAGTTAAGAACCAGGCGATACGTTTGCTTGTCACAGATTTAAGCTCTCTCATAAGTCTCATAGAACAGAGTGTCAGGAAATTGGATTAGTACTGTGTTATTCCTCTTGTCACCTTCTGAACACTACTTCTCATGATCACTTGTAGAATTAATATTCTTTGATTCTCATGCCATTTGGTAATGCCACTTTCCTATCCCCTCATTCATCAGAGATGTAACTACCTCTCCACCTCATGTTACCATGAGCCTGGCCAGAACATGGGCTCCTTGGTTTTTTACCTTCTACACGTTGCATGACCCATTCCTCCACCAAGCTCTTTTGTCCACTTGTGATCACACCCACCCTCAACATGTTCCCCAGAGCAGCTGGCCCTTTGATAAAAATATGCCAAATTGATTCCCATTATAATGACTTTTTTTTTTTTTGCTTTTTGAGAACAGGGTCTCCCTGTACCCCAGCTGTCAATGGAACTCGCTCCTTATAACCAGGCTGCTTGAACTCACTCATAAGAGATGGATCCGCCTGCCTCTGCCTCCCAAGTGCTGGGATTACAGGCGTGCGCCACCACGCCCGGCTATAATGACATTTTAAAAAATTATTTTTTTTATGTGTATGAGCATATAGCCTGTGTGTAGGTAGGTGCACCTGCATCATGCAGTTCCTGCAGAGGTCAGAAGAGGGTGTTGGATCCTCTGGAACTGAAGTTACCTATGATTGCTAGCTACTGTGTGGGTGCTGAGAATTGAACCTGGATCCTCTGCAAGACCAGTCAGTGAGTACTCTTAACTGCTGAGCCATCTCTCCAGCCCCCTTCCTTTTCTCTTTTGTTTTTTTGAGACAAGGTATCCCTGTAGCCCAGCTATCCTGGAACTCACTATGTAGTCCAGGCTGGCCTTGAACTCAGAGATCTGCCTGCCTCTGCCTCCCAAGTGCTGGGATTAAAGGTGTTAATCTTTAATTAGGCCCATGATGCCTGGCCCTCTAGCCTCTTATAAGTACATTTTTATTGGAGCTTCCAAGAATTCTTTGCCCCATTTCATTTCTTTGTAGTTCATCAGAATTTCTTATTTTGCTTAGATTCTCTTTAAAATTTAGTTCTCATATCACAAGCCGGCCTCAGATTTGCTATGTAGCAGAGAATGACCTTGAACCTCTGATCTCTTGCCTCTGCCCCCTAGGTGCTGGGATTACAGCATGCCTGATTTGTGTGTGTGTGTGTGTGTGTGTGTGTGTGTGTGTGTGTGTGTGGACAGGGTCTCACTATGTAGCACTGACTGGCCTGGAACTCACTGTGTAGACCAGGCTGGGCCTAAATTCAGATACCACATGCCTCTGCCTCCCAAATGCTGAAATTAAAGATGTGAGCCACCACTCCCAGTTAACTTTAGGACTTTTTTTCAGGGGGAGATAAGCACTCTACTAATGTAGCTAACTCTCCACCAGTACACTCTTTGGGTATTCTGTGTTCACTTCAATAACACTTTTCCTCATCCATAAACTGTTTTTCTTCCCTGAACTTATTTGGCAGAATTTTAACCAAATGAAACTGACTCTTGATTTCTCCAGTTATACCTAAGTGGGTAAAAACATCGTGAAAGAGAGGTTTTTTTTTTGGTTTTTTTTTTTTTTTTTGGTCTTATTGAGACAGAGCCTCCCTGTAGCCCCAGCTGTCCTGGAACTCACTATGTAGACCAGGCTGGCCTTGAATTCACAGAGATCCTGAGTGCTGGGATTACAGGCATGTGCTACCATGCCCAGCTAAAAGAGAATATTTTTACCATGCAAAAATTTACAGTTGCTGCTGGGCATGGTAGCACTTGGGAGGCAGAATTTGGGGTTATCTTCCTAGCTTTGCCTCCCTTACGTTGGGATTCCAGACAACCACACCACCACCACCACTACAACCACCACAGAAATCAAAACTAAAAACCCAAGAACAAACTGAGTCTGATGTTATTGTTTCTACAGCAGCCAGTGGAGATTTTACAAATGTGACATTAACTTAGAAAATCGAGGGACTAAGAAGCACTTTGTATCTCCTCACTGTCATGTTGGTATTGCCTGTTGGGGCTACAGGGAGGCTCTGTCTCAATAAGACCAAAAAAAAAACCAAAAAAAATCTTTGCTAAGCTCTCTTTATAGCTGTGTAGCATTTGACTGGTTTTGAAGACATTAAATTGCCTTTTGGATCTGGGTGTGGTGGCAAGCACCTTTAATCCCAGCACTCGGGAAGTAGAGGTCGGGTAGAGGTGGGTGGATCTCTGTGAGTTCAAGGCCATCCTGGTCTACAGAGCGAGCTCCAGGACAGGACAGCTGGTACTAAAAGGGAGATCCTGCCTCAAAAATACCAAAAAAAAAAAAAAGGAAAAAAATTGCCTTTTGGAAAAGTTTACCGTTTAGCCTCCTCCTTAAAACAGCTTAGAGTTTTTATTTTTTATATTTCTTTAATTTTATTTATTTTATTATTACGTGTACAAATGTACTGTCTGCATGTAGGTCTGTCCACCCATGTCATGCAGTGCTGCGGAGGTCAGAAGAGGGTGTCGGATTCCCCTGGAACTGGAGTTAAAGACCGTTCTCAGCTGCCATGTGGGTGCTGAGGATCGAACCCAGGTCCTCTGCAAGAGCAGTTGTAGTTCTTAATTGCTAGGCCATCTCTCCAGCCCCCGAGCTTAGAGTTTTTAAAAAGACAGTATGCCAGGTATGTTGGTTAGCTTGGTGTTACCAGACCCAGGAAACTTCTGTCAGAAAGATCGTGTTGTGTCTGGCACAGGATCAGTTGGGCATAGCAGCATGATGTGTCTGGCAGGGGTATAGACAGAGGGTAGAACAGCCTAGCTTGGTAGGAGTGGCAAGAGCCTTAGCTTCCTGAGTAACCTCTAGTTTAGGATCCTGACTCAGGAGAAAGCATACTTTGTTCATTGACTATTTCCCAAGAGCATGACCAGAAAAGGGCTCCTGTTCCATTAACTTCTATTTTTGGCTTATATTCATTGGTTACTTTCCTATTTCCCCCACTACAATACCATATTTTCTATAAACTGAGATTGGAAATAGGCTTTTAAATTACTAAATGCTGGGACTATATCAGTGTGTGGGTTCATAGATGTCTGTTACCAACTAATAGCACCAGGATAAACTGGATATGTCAACATGGTTGGTTTTATTCAGAGTAGGATGTTATAAATTATTTTCATATTTAATTTAATTTTATTCACATATGTCAAACATGGAGATTATTTTAGTTTTTAAGGTACCAGATTACTTTTTTTTTTTTTTTTGGTCTTTTTGAGATGGGGTCTCTCTGTAGCCCCAGTTAGCCTGGAACTTGCTATGTAAACTAAGTTGGCCTTGAACTCATAGAGACTCACCTGCCTCCATGCCAGGAGAGATTGCTTTCTATTTTAATAACACTACTAAGCAAAATTTTGTGTGTGTATGTGTGTGTGTGTGTGTGTCACACTGTGTTAGGTCCCTGGGGATACAGTTACTATCATAATCTTCATAGAAGGAATGTGAATGAGAATTGATCGATCATAGATAACTACAGTAAAGTATAATACACTGCAATTAATGATGGAAACACTGGTGATGGTGGCTTACTGTAAGGGTACTGAGAGCAGTTACAGCAGGCTTCCCAGAGAAAGTGATTTTTTTTTTTTTTTTGTCTTTTCAAGACAGGGTCTCCCTGTAGCCCCAGCTGGCCTGGAACTTGCTCTGTAGACCAGGCTGGCCTTGAACAAGGATCCACCTGCCTCTGCCTCCCAAGTGCTAGGATTAAAGGCGTGCACCAGAAAGTGATTTTTAAACTAAGCCTTGAGGGTCATGTGGAAGCTCTGTTCCAGACACAGAAGATGACATGTATGGATGTGTGAAGGCATTTGGAGAGTTGTTAGAAATTATGGGGCTCAAAAGATGGCTCAGTGGTTATGAGTGTATACTGTTTTCCCAGAGGACCTGACTTGGTTCCCAGCACCCTCTCCAGGTGGCTCACAACTGCCTGTAACTCCAGCTGTAGGATATGGGACACCCACTTCAGACCTCCGTGGGCATATACACACAGACATATACATGTATACATAAATCAAAATAAATCTTAAAGAAATAAATTATTGTGGAAGTGATTTATGACAGCCAATAACAATACATGTAAGTTGCATTAGAAGTCTTAAGGGTGCTAGGGCAGGTATTAGGCCATATGGGTGTTCATAGTAATTCCAAAGGATAAGTATTGCTATTTCCATTTTATTGATGAGGTAACTGACTCAGAAAGAAGCTTAATAATTTATACTAGGTCTCATTTCTCTTAAGTTTTATAGCTAGCATTTGATTTCAAACCCTGGTCAGTGCTCTAAATTAGTGACCTCTAGTGTGTAGGCTGAATCTTGCCTACTACCTATTTTGCTCTCTTCTTTTTAGTATATAAAACTAAACTCTAAATCTTTATTAGCATTGCTTTCTTTAAGAAATAACATGATTACATTGAAAAACTTTGTATAGGTTGGAGAATTGGAAAGGGAGTGAATGGCAAACTCACATTACAGGAACAGTGACAAATTTCACATTATTGTTGAAGTGTGGTAGTATAGTTTTGTCAATAAATAATTTTCCTGTATATCTATAATTTTTGAATGTTTTGTTCTTATTACTATTGTCTTGTGTATTGTTTATTTGTATGGTATAGTCTGCAAACTAAAAATGGTCTTTTCATTTTAATTAGTTTAGAAAAATCAAAAGAACTATATTTTGTTTCAGGACATATAAAACATACATGAAATTCAAATTTTAATGTCTCAAACTTTTATTGGAGCACAGCTACTATAAGTTTAGTATTGTGCCTGGCTACTTTTATGTTACAATGACTGGGTGTAGTGTTTGTGAGAGCCTTTGACCCCTAAAGCCTGAAATATGTTGTTTGGCTTTTTACAGAGAAAGTTGACCAACTCACACTGTAAATCAATGTGTTATATTAACTCACAGTTTGCTATTTATGGTGGTGGTGTTGTTGGGCTTTTTGAGACAGGATCTCCCTGTATTCCCAGCTGGTTTGGAACTTGCTATGTAGATTAAGCTGACCTTGATCTCACCTGCGTCTGCCTTCCAAGTGCTGAGATTAAAGGCATGTGCCACCATGCCTAATTTGCAATAATAAGAAAGTAAGGCTGGAGAGATGGCTCTCCAACACAGGCTGCTCTTGTAGAAGGCCCAGATTTGAATCCTAGCACCCCTGTGGTGGTTAATATCCATCCTAACTCCAGTTCCAGGGGATATGATGCCCTCTTCTGTCCCCTGTGGGAATTGCACAGCACCATACATGCAGGCAATACATATACACATAAAAATTTTTAAATAATAATAAATAAAATATTAAAAATAAAATGAAAAGTATTTATTGTTTACATTTCTTTCTTTTTTATTTATACATATATTTTTTATCAAATCTAGACCCGTGTCCCCACCAACCCCCAACCCCTCCAGAGCTCATGCATTCTGCCAAATATGCTATTCATTTCTTTTCAGTCTTTCTCAATATTCTCCATGGGGAAGTTGACTGTTTTGAGCAGAAGTTCACTGTTTCATTCAGTTCTTCGATGCAGTCCTTTCTGTTGTTGTTGTTGTTGTTTCCAATGTGCATCACTCCCAACTGCTTTGGACAAAAGCTCAAGGGGCCATGCACAGGAAATACTTACAACTAGGACTGTGTTACTTCACTCAGCATGATGTCCTCTAGCTCCAGCCATTTTCCTGCAAACCTCATGATGTCGTCTTTCTTTACTGTTGTATAGAACTCCATTGTGTAGATGTACCACATTTTCTCTATCCAGTCATCAGTTGAGGGGCATTTGGGTTGGTTCCAGCTCCTTGCTATTGTGAAGAGAGCTGCAATAAACATGGCCGTGCATGTATCTCTGCGGTGGGATGAGTCTTGTGGGTACATGCCCAGGAGTGGTATGGCTGGGTCAGGTGGCAAGTTCGTTCCAAGTCTTCCAAGGGTTCTCCACACTGCTTTCCATAGTGGCTGCAGGAGTTTACATTCCCACCAGCAGTGGATGAGTGTTCCCCATTTCTTTTTGTTTTTTGGTCTTTTCAAGACAGGGTCTCCCTGTAGCCCCAGCTGTCCTGGAACTTGCTCTGTAGACCAGGCTGGCCTTGAAGTCACAAAGATCCGCCTGCCTCTGCCTCCCAAGTGGTAGGATTAAAGGCATGCGCCACCACACCCGGCTGTTTAGATTTCTTTTGTGACAGAGTCTTGCTAAGTATCCCAGGCTTGCTAAGTAGCTTGCTTTGAACTTACTGTGTAGCCCAGACTGACCTCAAACTCATGGCAAATGTAGAGATTACAAGCCTGAGCCACCACACCTGCCTACATTTTTTTATTATATAACTCAATAATCATGTATTAATAGCAGTAGTTGGATTCATTTACAAGTTTTTCCCTCCCTCCTTCCCTCCTTCCCTCCTTCCCTCCTTCCCTCCCTCCCTTCCTTCCTTCATTGTCTTTGTGGTACTAGGGATTGAACCCAGGGCCCATGCATGCTGGTAAGTGCTCTATTACTGAACTATACCCCCAGCCCCATGTATTGGCTATCTTTTTAAAAAAGTTTCTTTTCATCTTCATCTCCTGTGTTCTTACATCAACCCTGAAATAAAAGGAAAGTTAAATTAGGTTCTTTCTGTCTTACAGCCAGGAAATTTAGTTGGGATAGGCTGAGGTATTAAAGTCAGACTCGGGGCTAGAGAGATGGCCCAGTGGTTAAGAGCACCGACTCCTCTTGCAGAGGACCCAGGTTCGATCCCCAGCACCCACATGGTGGCTGAGAACCATCTTTGACTCTAGTTCTAGGGGAATCCGACACCCTCTTCTGACCTCCGAGGCATTGCATGACACAGGTGCACAAACCTACATGCAGACAGTACATTCATACACATTAAAAAAAAAAGTAAAGTCAGACTCTTCTCCTTGTACAGTATTTATCTTCCCATTCCATTCTAAGACTTGCCCTCTACCTCTGTCCTAGATAGACTGTTGCTCAGAGCTTGGGCTTGAGGCCAAACCATAAATGAGATAGATTAAAAGAGCAAGGCAACTCGAGATCTCTCCTTAGCCTTTGTCACCTTTGCAGCAGCGTCTGATATTCTGTACTGGCAGCTTTGCCTAATTCTGAGCCTACTGCCAGTGAAGTGTTCCAGGAGGCTTGGATTTGATTGCAGAGAAGTAAGCACTTCCCATCAAAAGAAACAGAGGACATTTCTCATTTTCATTTCCATAAAGGGATGCCAGTGCCCTGCCAGGCTATATAGAAAGTCTTTGCTTAAAGGAGATCTTTTTCATGTTCCCTCTTGCTCACTATTATTATTTTAGGTTCCTTCTGCTCATTGTTCTGCTCTTGGAACCATTTTGCTATTTTTGACCTTTTCCTGAGCTTGGGAATGCCTTTTCTTACCAATTAAATTCCAGAGGCTTCCTTGTGAGTTTAGTACCAAGCTGCTCAGGGAGAGTGGACTCTTAACTCTTCTGTGTGTAGCCTCAAGGGATGTTTGTGTTATCTATCGATTGCCTTGTATAATTTTCATCCTCTAGGACATATTATTGAGCTTTTTGCTTTCAGAAATAAGTAGTTTAGAAATAAGTACTTTCCAAAGTCTTACCCATTAGTGTTTTCTTTTTCATTAGCAGTAGTGAATTTATATTATGAAATGTGCAAACTTGGTTATATCCAGATTTGGACTTCTGAGGTCCAAAAGAAATAAGATGCTGCATTGAGGGAAGTCAGTTGTGTGTTTGTTCATAGCCAGCATTTCCTTGGCCATGGACAGTGTCGAGGTCAGAGCAGTACAGAAAACATTTCTCTGTGCAAGGCTAGCAGGTTTAGACACTTGTCAAAACTCAATGAATACAGATGTTATATTGGTGCTTTTTATTGAATGTAAATTTCACTTCAAAAGGAAAATGATCTCTAAGCAAATACTGAAATGAAGTTATTGATATGCATGACGAGGCACCTTGCAAACTGGGATGAACGGATGAAAGGACAGAGTCCGTTAACTCGAGTGTGGTACAATGTTAACTTTGAACTTTGTGGAAATACTGCTCCGGTCAAATATTCTAATTTTAAAAAGGAGTTTCAAGTGGTTATATAGATGGCTCAGTGGTTAAGAGCAGCTACTGCTCTTCCAGAGGACCTGAGTTCAGTTCCAAGAACCCACATCAGGTGGCTGATAACTGCCTGTAACTCCCCCTCCAGGGGAACCAGATGCCCTTCTTCTGACTTTCATGGGCACCTGAATACACAGACACACAGAAACAGACACAGACACAGACACAGACACAGACACACATACACACACACACACACACACACACACAGAGTAAAAAAAATTTAAAAATAATTTAAAAATTTTTTAAAGGAGTTAGAAATATGGATTTTGTTTGTTTGTGTTTGTGTGTGCATGTGTGTGTAAATGCTTGTGTAGGCCGGAGAGTGACTTTGGGCATCTTACTCTGATTACTTGTCTACCTTATTTTTTTAAGAGAGCGTCTCCTCACTGAACCAGGCACTTGATGTTTTGGTTACATTGGTTGGCCAGTAAATCTCTAGAATCTGCCTGTCTCTGTCCCCAACCCAGTCCTAGGCCTACGGGTACCAGCTGCTCTGTCTGGCTTCCTACATGTTGGTAGGGATCCAAACTCAGGTCCTCATGCTTGCACAACAAGCATTTCTCCAGCCCTTCTTTTGTCTTTTATTTGGGGGGGAGGGGTCTTGTTGAGACAGAGTCTCCCTTTAGTCCCAGCTGGCCTGGAGCTTGCTCTGTAGACCAGGATGGCCTTGAGCTCACAGAGATCAGCTTGTCTCTCTCTGCCTCCCAAGTGCTGGGATTAAAGGTGTGCACCACCACGCCCAGCCAACTTCTTTTGTCTTTTTAAAAATCTAGATGTATGGGTTTAGAGACATGGCTCAGTGGTTAAGAGCAGTGGCTGCTCTTTGCAGAGGACCCAGGTTTGGTTCCCAGTACCCACATGGAGGCTCACAACCATCCGTAACTCCAGTTTTGGGGGATCTGATCCCCTCTTCTGACCTCTGTGGACATTGCATGACATGGGAGACTTACATACATGTACACAATGTACTCATACACCTAAAATAAAAATAATAAATTTTAAAATCTAGATTTATTATACTTTTTGTTTTGTACATGTGTCGATGTGTGTGGAGGTCAGAAGATAACTTTTTTTTTTTTTTTTTTTTTGGTCTTTTTGAGACAGGGTCTCCCTGTAGCTCTAGCTGTCTTGGAACTCACTTTATAGATCAGGTTGGCCTTAAACTCACAGAGATCCACCTGCCTCTGCCTCCAAAGTGCTGGGATTAAAGGCTTGCACCACCACACTTGGCAAGAAGACAGATAACTTTTGACAGTCAGTTCTTTCTCTACCATGTGGGTTCCAGAGATTGAACTTAGATTGTTAGTCTTAGTTGCAAGCATTCTCACCTGCTGAGCTATCTTGCCAACCTGGTTTTGGAGTTGGCAAGGATGTGTCAGGATTATTGGCATATATCACCATGCCCAAGTTGAATTTTTTTCCCTCCCTTCCTCCCTTCTTTCTGACAGACTCTCATTTCAGTTAGGCTGACCTACAGTTTATGATCTCCTGCCTTTGCTTCTCATGTGCCAGGATAATAAGCATGTCCTACCATGCCTGGCTTTTAAATATGGAAACTTTTGTTCTAAAAAATATTTACTCTTTAGCTAGGCATGGCAATGCATGCCTGTAACCCTAGCACTCTGGAGACAGAGGCAGAAGAATTACCACAAGTTTGAGGTCAGTTTGGTCTATATAACAAGACTCTGCCTCAAAAAATAACAAGAGCTGGGTATGGTGGCAAATGCCTTTAATCCCAGCACTTGGGAAGCAGAGCCAGGTGGACCCCTGTGAGTTCGAGGCCAGCCTAGTTTACATAGTGAGATTCTAGTCTCAAAAAGGCACAAAACAATAACAATAACTTTATTTTTTAACTTTCATATGTACCAAACAAAATCTTAATTTGCCAACTATTTTCTATTCCAAAAATTCTAGTTTCAGAGAAGAAATTAGGGTATCATTTTTAGTTATAAAGTCATAATTGTCATTACTAACATGTGACTTTGAAGAGATTTCAGCTATAGTTGAGAGCTTATACCATAACCTCAATTCCCCTGTGTGTGGTTGCTGTACAATAATGCTCCTTGCCACGGTGTTTATGACACTGACCTACCTAGGACTTTACTGTGGGTCAGGGAACAGCTGTGAGCTTGGGTCAATTGGCATTGATTTCCTTAGGCTCGCTTTAGGACTATTTAACCTCGAAAGGGCAGTAGCACATGCTAGTTTGCTGTATAGATATAAGTCAAGAAATTAGCACTAGATGGGAATCAGAAATAGAAAACACCTGCAAGACTTCCTTATATTAACCCTGTCTGGGCTCAGTGTCACAGTTCACCTATAGCCCTAAGCTCTTAGAAATCTCTTTGCTACCCTTTCTCACCACTAGCATTCCAGTCAACCAGCCATTCTGTCCATTCTGCCTCAGAGTGCTTCTCAAATTCATCCTCTCCTCCCCCTGCCAGGACCTTCCTTCATCCTCTCTAGTCTGATTGGTTTCCAAGTGATGTCTTTACCAAGAATTGTTTCTGTCTATATATTGTTCAGTCTTTTTCTCCCACTGCAATTGTCCTTTGAAGAATTATTCTGATAGTAACTTTCTTAATTTCCCTGTTGCCTTCTGGCTAGAGGTAAAGTTCTTCATCATGGGGTGGGATGCGAGAACCTTCATAGCTATCAACCTCCTGTACGAGCTGCTTTTCCCGTTAGCCAGTAGGGTCAACTGCAAATTTTTTAGTCTGTCAGATAAAGCCTTACTTAGATTTCCCTGTACACCCCTCCTTCTGTTGGAGTACAAGTATGGCAGATTTGTAATTGTTCTAAAAAACTGGCATTTTCTGTATCCTCTAGACCTTTGTGTATGCTACTCTCACAAATTGTTTTTATCTCTGCTTTATCTCTCCTTTGTAACATGAATACCATGTCTGGTATTGCCTGTCACCCCTATGATTCCTGCTAAGTTGTATTATTTACATTTCTCTTTCTACCACTAAATTAAAACCTTATTCATGTTTTTTATTCTTACATATCCCACTAAAGACTGTCTGGAATAATATAGGATGCCTGTAAGTGTTTGTTATGTGAGAAAATGGAAAGATCAGACAACATGATTACTGAGACAAATAATGGAGATGTGAGTCAGTTTCTGAAACTAAGTCTTAGATTATTTTACATATGCTAACAGTAAACTTGGATCTGCAACCATTGACTCTGTTATGTGGTCAAACTGGGTCTCGTTCCTGAACCTCTTAACCAGCTACAGGAATCCTGGCAAGGTGTTTTTCCTTTTCTGTAATTCTAACTTAAAATTCACCCCCTTCTCTTACTAATGAATTCTGATTGTGGCCCAAATAGAACTCAGAGTTTATATTATATTTATGCTTATTTATGCTTACTTATTTATTTATTTTTTTTGAGACAGGGTCTCCCTTTAGTCCCAGCTGGCCTGGAGCTCGCTACCTAGACCAGGCTGGCCTTGAACTCACAGAGATCCGCCTGCCTCTGCCTCCCGAGTGCACCGGGATTAAAGTCATGCGCCACCATGCCCAGCCTAAAATGGTTCGTAGCTGCCATGTGGGTGCTGGGAATCAAACCTCAGTCCTCTGCAAGAGGAGTCAGTGCTCTTAACTGCTGAGCCATCTCTCCAGCCCCTATTTACAAGCGTAAATATTTAAAATATTTATATTTTTTACCTCCTTGTGTGGAAAAGAGTAAATCCTGATAACTCCTGAATACTATTCCATGTGTAAAAATAACTAAATTTGCATATCATTTAATTATGTGCAAAGAGCTCAGTGTTTTTATGGAAAGTAACTCAATTTTTTTCCTAATTGGGACCCCCATAAAATAGTTATACTGACTGGCATGATAATTTTATAGATGAAGAAGCTGAGGCATACATAACTTGTTAAGAAACTATAAAATGACTAAATGGTAGGCCTGGGCCTGGAATCTAGGAATTCTGGTTCCATAGTCTATGTTAACTAGTATAGTATAAATATGGTTATTCAACTACTTTGTTTAGTATTTTTTTAAAGTATTTTATTTATTTTTTTGTGTGTATAAGTTTATTTTCTCTGTGTATTTATGTGTGCCTGTTGTGCAGTGCCTGTGGAAGTCAGAAGAGGACGTCGGGTCCCCTGGAATTGATGTTATACATGGTTGTTAGCAGCCGTGCTCTTAACTGCTGTGCCATCTCTCCAGTCCTGTATCTAGTATTTTTACCATACTATATGGAGTGTGTGTGGTACATGAAAGTGATATCCAAAACTCTTGTTGAAAATATGCTAGAAAAATAATAGCTTCTTATTTAATATATCCCTTTATGGATAAAATTTGGTATATTGATTTATACTTGGTGAATTTTAACTTCCTTTCCTTTCTTTTTTTTTTTTTTTGTGGCTTTTATGCCTTACTTTGGGTTGCAGAATTGCCTGCCTTCTCCCCAGACTTACTTGACAGCTGTGAAGTTTTGCCTATGCCATGGCTTTCAAGCTCTACTTCCATGGCTTGTGAAATACTTGTTTATGGGCACAGAGTGATCTTAAGTTAAATACAAAAATCCCTCTCCATGGAACAGCAGTTTATTCTACATGCCAAGCTGGAAAAGGAGTAGACCTTTGGGGGATTGTGGCTAAGACAGGTGGCCAAGATATGAGGGAGGTTTCTAAGCCAGATTCATACTCAGAATTGTAATTTAAGCACTTTAGTGGGATCTTTTCATTTTAGACTTGGTCTAGTTAGGAGTGACCAACCTAGTTTCACTAATTGGCTACTTCATATAAAACTTTTGGAGGACTAGACTAATATTAAATTATTCTATATATTAAAAAAATTTTTTAGGGAGATGGAATCAGGCATTACAAATGTTTTGTGAGTGGTGTCTTATCCCTGTCTCAGGAACTCTATTTTGGACCTCTATATTAGTAGATAGAAAGTGTTTATTTAGTTGGCTCTACAATTGAATATGTGGTCTTAAATTAGTCATTTAGCTTATATAGCTAAATTAATCCTTTTTTAAAAAATACATTATTTATGTGCAAGTATATGTACTACAGCACATGTGTAGAGGTTAGAGAGTAACTTATTAGAGTTGATTGTCTCCCATATGGTCCTAGGGATTGAACTAAGGTCATCAGGCTTGGTGGCAAGCACTTTTATACCATTGAGCCATTCCACCAGGCCAAACTAAAAAAATTTAAAAGGATTGGTGAAAGAGCATAGTGTTCAGGTATTTGCCTAGCATGCACTAAGCCCTAGGGTCTTTTCGAGACAGGGTCTCCCTGTAGTCCCAATCGTCCTGGAACTCGCTCTGTAGACCAGGCTGGCCTTGAACTCACAAAGATCCGCTTGCCTCTGCCTCCCAAGTGCTAGTATTAAAGGCCTGTGCCACCACACCCGGCTGGTACTTTGGATTTTTAAGAGGATTGTTCCATTTTTCTGGCCTACCCTTCATATTTTTTTCTTTTCAAGTTTATTTTTAAAAATATTTTATTTATTATTTTTATTTTATGTGTAAGAGTGGATTGCATGCATGTTGCACCGTGCCCATGGTGGTCAGAAGAGGACGTCACATCCTCTGGAACTGGAGTTACAGACAATTGTTAGCCTCCATGTGGGTGCTGGGAATTGAACCCAGGTCCTCTGCAAAAACAGCCAGTACTCTCCACTACTGAGCCATCTCTCCAGCCCCCTAAACTTTATTTTAAAAAATTCTTGATTATATTAATTTATTTGTGTGTGTGTGTGTGTGTGTGTGTGTGTGTGTGTGTGTGTGTGTGTCTGTACATACTGTGGTATACATGTAGAAATCAGAGGACAGCTTGTGAAAATTGGTTCTTCCCTTCTACCATGGAGGTTCCAAGGACCAAACTGAAATCATCAGGCTTGGTGGCATGAGCCATCTCACTAGCCCTGTTTTCAATGTTAGAAACCTGTTTTGATGATAAAGGTGAGATCAGATATATATAGAGCTGGCCTTGAGAAATGACTTAGCAGCTGAGAGTTAAGGCTGTTCTTGCAGAGAACCTGGGTTTGGCTTCCAGCATCCACATGGCAGCTAACAATGTCCCATAACTTCAGTTCCAGGGGATCCAGTGCCCTCTTCTGACTTCCTTGGGCATTGTATGACATGGGTGGACTTACATACATGTAGGTAAAACTCATACACATAAAAGTCAGCTATGTAGTATAAAAATTGATAGTTTGGCACTTATAAGACAATGCAATGAGCTTTCCTTCATTTGGATGGAAAAAAGGCAAGGTTTAAGGGTATGGGTTTGGGATATTTATTCTGTCTGTCTCTGTATGTACAAAATTTAGTGGTATGTGTTTATGATATTTATTCTGTTTGTCTGTTCGAGGTTTAAGAGTATGGGTTTAGAGTGTTCTGTCTGTCCAATATTTAAGGATATGGATTTGGAGTATTTAGTCTGTCTGTTTGTCTATAGAAGGTTTAAGTATATGGGTTTGGGGTATATTTATTCTGTCTTCCTTTTTTTTTTTTGATCTTTTTGAGACAGGGTCTCCCTGTAGCTCCAGCTCCCTTTGTAGACTAGGCTGGCCTTGAACTCACAGAGATCCGCCTGCCTCTGCCTCCCAAGTGCTAGGATTAAAGGTGTGCACCACCATGCCCGGCTTATTCTGTCTTTCTATCCATCCATCTGTCTGCCCATCCATCCATCCATCACCCATCCATCCATCCATCACCCATCCATCCATCCATCATCCATCCATCATCCATCCATCCATCCGTCCATCATCCATCCGTCCATCATCCATCCATCCATCATCCATCTATCATCCATCCATCCATCCATCCGTCCATCATCCATCCATCCATCATCCATCCATCCATCATCCATCCATCCATCCATCCATCCATCCATCCATCCATCCATCCAACTGGTCTTCTATAGCCCAGGCAGGCTTCTAACTTAGACTTCTGACTCTCCTATCTCCACCTCCTGAGTCTTGGGATTACACATGTGTGTCATCATGTCTGGTTTATATTGGTGCTGAGAATGCCAGGGCTTTGTGTGTGCTAGGCAAGCACTTCACCAACTGCACTATATCTAGCTTAGGTCGTTCAAAACTAGAATCTAGGGCCTCGGCATGGTGGCACACGCCTTTAATCCCAGCACTTGGGAGGCAGACACAGGTGGATCTTTGTGAGTTCAAGGCCAGCCTGGTCTACATAGTGAGTTCCAGGACAGCCAGAGCTACAGGGAGACCCTGTCTCAAACAAAAAAACAAAAACAAAACAAAACTAGAATCTAGAATGAGCATGGGGTTTTGTTTTGTTTTTGTTTTTTCGAGACAGGGTCTCCCTGTAGCCCCAGCTGTCTTGGAACTCGCTCTGTAGACCAGGCTGGGAGCATGGGTTTTAATGTTTTAAATTTACGTTTGTGTATGTCTGTGTGTATATGTGTGCAGAAATCAGAGAACAACTTGTGGGAGTCAGTTCTTTCCTTCTACCATGTAGGTTCTGGAGATGAAAATCAGCTTGTCAGGTTTGGTGGCAAGCACCTTTAGCCACTGAGCATTTTTCAGGCACATGCTTTTGAAACTTAGGCAATATCATATTTGCTATTAATAGAAGGAAGGTATTCTCTGATCTAAATTTATAGACATTTGTAGTATTGGGGTAATATGCCAGTCTACTGAGAACAAAAATATTAAGCAGTGTGACAATCCTATGGGAAAAACTTTTTGGTTTTGGTTTTGAGACAGTCTTATTATATAGCTATCGCTGCTCTCAAACTCACTTGGTTGCCAGTATGGCCTTGAACTTGTCCATCCTTCTGCCTCAGCTTCCTGAGTGCTGAAGTAGGAGGCATGCATCACCATGCCTGGCTAATGGAAAATTCTTCACCTCTGCTGTCTGTTTTGGCTATCTCGTTGAAAGGCCACTGATCTGTGTCCAGAGCCTGCCTGACTAGTGAGTACATGATCGGATATAGTTCTTACCATCTGGTAGCCAGACTGTTCCTGCCAGTAGTGTTCTGAGTCTTTCACACAGGGTTGACAGCATCTGGGGTCACCTGTCACACTGGAACAGCCTGCTGTAATGATTCTCACTTAAGCAGCAGTTACACTTTATCTTGATTGGGAAGGAGAGACTTGGAAGGATTGACTGAAGTGCTGAATCAGTCAATCTTAACTACTATATGTTAAATCCTTCTTGTAGTAATGATCTGCTAATGGTGGAAAGCTCCAAACTTACTCTTCTATCATCTTTAATTTACTTACACAATTTCTCGCTCTAGTTAGAGCAAGAGGAATTGGAGCTTAGAGATTTGGGGTTCACAAGGAGCTAGCTCATCAATTAGCACTGCTGCCCATGTTTAGTTTCAGTTTCAGCACTCAGTCAATCAGAATACCTTCAGCAAGGCTAGGCGTATTGGCACAGCCGATATTCCCAGCACTTGGGAGGAAGTGGTAGAAGAGTTTGTTCGTCCTCTCCTACACAGTGAGGCCAGCCTGGGCTATGTGAGACTCTGTCAGGACTTTGCTATTTGAGACAAAGCTTGAGTTAAAAAACAAAACCATTTTATTTATTGTATTCTTTCAAAGAATTGTATATTAAATTTTTGGCCATTTTTTTGACTTGGAAAAGAGGGATTGATCACTGCTGATTTTGTCAATTAATATAGCAAGGAGTGAAAATATGGTAGACTGTAGATTCGGACTTCCTATTCCGTGTCAATTCGATATTTCCTGTCGTTTCTGTAACAAATTACCACAAGCTTCTAGCAACAGAAAATTGTCCTCTCCAATTCTGCAAACCTGAATCCTGAAACCAAAGTGTCAGTAAGGCCATATTCCTTCTGGAATTGTGTTTAATACCACATTTAGTTTATCTGTTGGTCTGTCATTGGATTCTAATTATTTCCAAATTCTAGGTAATTGAGCAATGCTGCCAGTTTTCACATATCTTTTTGAGACACTGCTTTCAAATCTTTTGATTTTATGCCATAATCTACTTTTGGGTAGAATAGAAATGGTAATTTTTTTTTGGTCTTTTTGAGACAGCATCTCCTTGTAGCCTCAGCTGGCCTGGAACTCACTCTGTAGACCAGGATGGCCTGGAACTCACTCTGCAGACCAGGGTAGCCTGGAACTCACTAAGATTCTCCTGCTTCTGCCTCCCAAGTGCTTGGATTAAACGCATGTGCCACCAGGCCTGGCTGGTTTTGATCTTTTTTTTTTTTTTTTTAATTGTGTGTATCAGTGTTTTGCCTACATGTATCACATGCATGCAGTGCCTGAGGGAGGCCAGAAAAGGGCATCAAATCTCCTAGAACTGGAGTTAAGGTTGGTTATTAGCCATCATGTAGGTGCTAGGAATTTTATTTTATTTTATTTTATTTTATTTATTTCTGTATGTGTATGAATGTACTGTCTGCATGCAAGTCTGTGCACCCGTGTCGTGCAACGCCGCGGAGGTCAGAAGAGGGTCTCGGATTCCCCTGGAACTGGAGTTCTCCTGGAATTGGTTCTCAGCCGCCATGTGGGTGCTGGGGATCGAACCCGGGTCCTCTGTAAGAGCGGTCGGCGCTCTTAACCGCTAGGCCATCTCTCCAGCCCCCAGGAATTTTATTTTTTGAGAGTAGCGATTTTAGTGGCTATGAGGTACTATGTCACTGTGTTTTTAAATTTGCATTTCCACAATGATTAATGATGTTAAACATTTTCTTATGTGCTTTCAGCCATTTGAAAGCATAGAGATATGTCTGTTCAAATCCTTTGCCCAGTTTTAAAATCAGATTGCTTTTGTTGAGTTTTAAATGGTTCCTTTGTAGTCTAGATGTGAATCTCTATCAGACACACGGTTTGCATTTTTTTCCCTGAGGGCTGCCTGACAAAATTGTAGACTTGCTGTTCTCTCCACCCTCCCCAAGGGATAGCATTTTTGCCAGTATGGTTTATTGAAATTAAGGCTAACACTGGATGAAAAAAGGCTTACACGTAGGTGTTAGGCAGGACTAAGCCCAGCTTGAGTGAGTTGGGTTTTGTAGGAGAGTTGCTTGCAGGCCAGAGCAGGTAGCATTGACATTATTCTGAGACACAACAGCAGGGTCAGCCTTGAAAGCCATCACTTGGTAGTGGTGACAGTTGTAGGCTATTCTGGGAAGGAGGAGGTTTTGTTTTGCAAGGCTTCTGCAGTCCTAGATTTAACTCTGGCTTTGGTCAACCCCAGGCACTTTGGCCTTTGATAACAGAGAGGGCACTGTCAAATACAGTAGAAAGTTCATAGTACCATCCTCATTTTATTGGTAAAATCGAGTATTTTAAGACCCTTAGATAAAGCTTATCTTTACTACAGAAGTTTAACATGCTGATTTTGAAAAACTTTAATTTACCTGGTAGTTTTGGGAATAGTTTTTTTGACTAATAATTAAGTCCACATCTTTTTTTTTTTTTTTACTTAGTAATATTCTTGTGTCTTTAGGAATATAAAATAGGAAGAAAGTTATTTCCTGAGTTAAAGACAAAGGAGTTCCCCATCATTGTCATGGTTAACACTCAAAGACCAGTTAGCTTCCTTCTCCAAAAAAGGAATGAGCTCTTATCTGGAGTTAGTTTAGCTTTGAGCAGAGGCTCTGCATGGGGTTTACAGACAGAATCTGCTCGTGCGCCATGCTGCAGTCATGAGTCAGCAGCACAGCTGCAGATGGAGTGGGCAGAGGACATCTAAATTTAGTCAGTATTCACTTGAGACGACTTCAGGAACCATCCGTCTCTTATCCATGCTTTAGTACTCCGGGCAGCTAAGGGGGTGGGGCAGAGGGGAGACGGTGTCAGTCCAGGTCTTCAGGACGGCACTCCTGCCCTTGTTCTTGCTAATGCTCATGAGGAGGTTCATTTCCAGCTCAGTCGTACTATTTTATGCATGTTACTCCTGAATTTAGGAATCCACAGTACTATGAAAGTTAGGGAATTTTCTGAAGTTAGATATATAAACTCTCAAATCTAGCTAGTTGAGAGACATTTTTAATCTAATTACTCCTCCCACTCCCATAAGACACTGGTTGTGGGGGAAGGCTGTGATGAGTGAAGATTAAATACATTTTTTGTGTGTGTCTTTTTTTTTAGTGAAGTTGCTATTCATTAAAGTATTGGTTTGGCTTAAAAACAATGCCTGGAACTGTTCCAAAACCCTCTGAGGTGGGTGGTGTTCCCAGTGTTATAGATGGGTACACTGAAGCTTTGCTCACCCATTCAAGGGCATGCGCATTGATAGAACCTTGTTCTCTCTGACCCTAAGAGCTGATGCTTTTCATAATATATTGTCTACTTTCTGGAGAGAATGGAAAATGATTTGGAGAGTAGGACTACTTTATCTTCTCTAAAATAATTCTTTAGAAGTTATTGATTTGCAAAGTTACACACATGCAAAAAAGTCCTTTTTATTTTTAACATTTTATTAACATATATGAAGAAAATCGAGTCTCAATAGTTTAGATCTGGGCTTCCCAGAATTCCAAGGGACACACAGATGCCCACTTCCTGCAGAGGCTGTCAATCTTCTGAGCTCTTCCCCTGTACCTGAGGTCCTGCCCCATGGCTATAAGTGGGTGGGCTCAGTCGCCATCTTGCTCCTGCTGTTGCCTACTCTACCACATGCCAACAGGTGGACCGCCCTGGTAATGGAAGTAAATCATGTTCCTGGAGTGACTTAAGTCTCATACGCCTGTCTTTTATTGGGGGTTTGCATCATTATAACCTAACAGATAAATAAATATTTGGGAAAGTAAAGAGTATTTTACTAGACTATTCAGACAATTATGGATGTTGTTCTTTTTTTTAATATTATTATTATTTTAAATTTATTTTTGTATGTGTATGAATGTACTGTCTATATGTAGGTTTGTGCACCCGTGTCATGCAAAGCCGCGGAGGTCAGAAGAGGGTCTCGGATTCCCCTGGAACTGGAGTTCTCCTGGAATTGGAGTTACAGATGGTTCTTAGCCACTATGTGGGTGCTGGGGATCGAACCCGGGTCCTCTGCAAGAGCAGTCGGTGCTCTCAACCACTAGGCTATCTCTCCAGCCCCTGGATGTTGTTCTTAAATAGTACACCAAAACTCCAACAAGTGGTAGGTTTTTTTTGTTTTGTTTTTTGTTTTGTGTTTTTTTAGTCGTTTTCTTTTTTAAGGTAGGGTCGTCTCCTAAGCAGGCTTTGAACTTGCTATGTAGCCAAGCATGACTTTGAGCTCCTAATCCCAAGTGCTGGGATTACATGTGTACCACCTTGCATGTGCTAGGGATTAATCCCAGGGCTTTGTTCGTGCTAGGCAAGAAACTCTGCCAACTGAGCTATATCCCTAGCTCCATCAGTACTTTCTTAAATGTTAGAAATGGAAACTGAGGGGCTGGAGAGATGGCTCAGCAGTTAAGAGCACCGACTGCTCTTGCAGAGGACCTGGGTTCGATTCCCAGCACCCACATGGTGGCCAAGAACCGTCTTTAACTCCAGTTCCAGGGGAATCTGATGCCCTCTTCTGACCTCTGTGGCATTGCATGACGTGGGTGCACCAACCTACATGCAGACAGTATACTCATACACATAAAAAATAATAATAAATAAAATAATTTAAAAAAGAAATAATCATTATAAAAAAAGAAATGGAAACTGAAATCATATCAGTGTACTGTCCTATTCTATTACATTAAAATCCATTAGTCTGGGGCTGGAGAAATAGCCTAGCGGTTAAGAGCACTGACTGCTCTTGCAGAGGACCCGGGTTCGATCCCCAGCACCCACATGGCGGCTAAGAACCGTCTGTAACTCCAATTCCAGGAGAACTCCAGTTCCAGGGGAATCCGAGACCCTCTTCTTATCTCCGTGGCATTGCACGACATGGGTGCACAGACCTACATGCAGACAGTACATTCATACACATACAAAAATAAATTTAAAAAAAATTTTAAAAATCCATTAGTCTAACTTATTCTTTTAATAAATCTTTTATGATTCATTTTCTAACACTATGCATTTGGTTATTTGGAAAATATAGGTTCACTGAGTTAGACATATCTTCCATATAGAAACATATTTCATTATATAGTATTGGCCAGTCATGCCTGTAGATAGTTCTAGTGTTAAGTATCAGAAGAGTTAAGTGTCAGGAAACTGTCAAGCAGCAATTCTAGGCAATTATATTTCCCCAAATTATAATTTTCAGTTGCATGGTCAAATTTCCTGACAAATAACTTACTTTGTTCATTTTCAAGTCTGAATAGCAATAAGATACTGTTTTGAGTATAAGTAGGATATTGAAGAAAGATGGCTGGTTCATCTTGCAGCTCAGCTGGCTGCACACATGCTTTTCCTTTGAAGCAACCATCATCCTGCAGGTGCAGCAGTGCTGGAAATACGTTTCATTTTTTCACACAGCATATTCAAGAGACTTACCTTAGCTGGGCATGCTGGTATCCCTTTAGTCCCAGAGGCAGAGGCAGGTAGATCTCTGTGAGTTCAAGGCCAGCTTGGTCTACCCAGCTATTTCCAGCCAGCTGGGGCTACAGGGAGACCCTGTCCTAAAAAAAAAAAAAAACCTCAAATACTTAGGTTTAATAAAACTTATAATCTTTATTGCTTCATTAAAGTCATTGTCAAGTTGAGTCTCTCTGATGCAGTTGCTTTGATTTATGCTAAGGCAGTAGTTTTACTATTGCTTTGGCATCATTAATGCAAATGTCAACACAATAAAAAGGCATATGATTTCTTAATATTTAAAAAACTAATTTTCTTTGGTTAATGGATCTTTCTTAGCTAATGTTTTAACTATTTATTCATTTGAAATTTGAAGGAGGGGATATACAGGCAAGTTTTCTTATTTATTTTTTGAAGTTCTTTTTAGACAACGTGTCACTATAACCCAGGGCGGCCTTGGATGACAGTGCTCCTGCCTCAGCCTCCCAAGTGCTGAGATTGCAGGCATTCACCACCACACTGGACCATAGCACATTAATCTCATTTGCCACTAGGTCTTGCATTTTCCTGTTCGGGAACTATCTAAGCCTGAATAATTACCTTTTGTTCTGTGGTTATGTTAAGATAGCCTTTTTTGAGGCTGGAGAGATGGACTAGCAGTTAAGAGCGCCGACTGTTCTTGCAGAGGACCCAGGTTCTGTCCCCAGCACCCACATGGTGGCTGAGAAACATCTTTGACTCCAGTTCCAGGGGAATTCCAACACCCTCTTCTGACCTCCACGGCATTGCACAACACGGGTGCACAAACCTACATGGAGATAGTACATTCATACACATTAAAAAAAAAAGATTTTCTTTTTCTTTTTTTCCTCTCAATTGATTGGTTGGTTGATTTTGTGTGTGTGTGTGTGTGTGTGTGTGTGTGTGTGTGTGTGTGTGTAACCCAGAGGATAGTCTTGGGTGTTACTCCTTGAGTGCTGTTCACCTCCATTTTTGAGTAGTCTCTCACTGGCTTGGAGCTCATTGAATAGGTTGTTGGCTGATCAGTGAGCCTAGGAATCTGCCCATCTTTGCTTCCCATCTCTGGGATTACAAGTCTGTGCTACCGTGCCCAGCTTTTCTACATGGGTCCTGGAGACTGAACTCAGGTCCCTGCAAGGCAGGTAGTTTACCAGCTAAGCTATTTCCTCAGTCCTATTCTTTGTTGTTGTCTGTTGTGAATACGGTATCATTCACTGTGTAACCCCCAAGCTGACCTCGTTTCTGGAGAGCCTCCTGCTTCAGCCTCCCATGTGTATATTTAGCACGCTCAGCTCAGCCACATTTCATTGTGACTATTTCTTTTAGGCTTATCGTAGCTCTAAAAGCCTTTATTCTGAAACCTTCTGTGCTTTCTCCTAATTCTGGTATGAAGGCAGGGTAACTTCCCACTTTGTTTGAAGCCATTCAAAAGGTATATGAAATTAAAATATTTTTCTTCCATTTGAAACGGTCCACCTACCCTTTCTCACCAAAAGAGGGTCTGTTACCAATCCTATAGTCTTTTTTGTTTGATTTTAGTTTTTTTTGTCTTTTCCAGACAGGGTCTCCCTGTAGCCCTAGCTGTCCTAGAACGCACTATGTAGACCAGGCTGGTCTTGAACTCACAGAAGTCTGCCTGCCTCTGCCTCCCAAGTGCTGGGATTAAAGGCATGCGCCACCACACCTGGCTGCTTATCACATTTTTAACACTTTTTTTTTAATGTAGCAAATGCTGAATAGTTTATAGTATTTTAGAAATCATTTTAGGGACTAGGGAGATGGCTCAGTGGTTAGCAGCACTTGTTGCTTTTGCATATGACCTAGGTTCAGTTCCAAGCACCCATATGGAGGCTAACGACTCTTCATAATTCCAATAACAGGTGATCCAATGCCCTCTTTGGTCTCCACGGACATTGAATGTACTGGTGGACTTAGATACATGCAAGAAGACTCTCAATATAAAAAAATTGTTAAAAGAAGCCATTTTCATAATTAATCTTTTTAATGCTATTAGTGCTGTGCATCATAGTTTTAATAGTACTTCTAAGCTTAGTAGTCATGCTTTAGACATCACTATGAAAAAGAATGAGAATTCATAGCTGGGCGTGGTGGCGCACGCCTTTAATCCTAGCACTTGGGAGGCAGAGGCAGGCGGATCTTTGTGAGTTCAAGGCTAGCCTGGTCTACAGAGAGAGTTCCAGGACAGCTGGGGCAACAGGGAGACCCTGTCTCAAAAAAAAGACCAAAAAAAAAAAATGAAAATTCACATATGATTAGAATGCTGGCCACTGTCATTGTCCAGAGCAGTGTCTGGAATGTAGTAGAACTCAATAAATACGTGTTGAATAAATCAGTGGGCTTTTCTTTTCAGGCCTGTATTGATGAAAACTTGGATATGGTGAAGTTTCTGGTGGAGAACAGAGCGAATGTAAACCAGCAAGACAACGAGGGCTGGACACCCCTTCATGCAGCAGCGTCCTGTGGTTATCTCAACATAGCAGAGTGAGTGAGCTTCTGTTGTGGGTTTGGCAGGAAGAGCTGTCATTTCTCCTCTGCTTATCAGAATTTGACTTTCAGAGTTATAAATAAGCTATTTTTCAATATTTTGTTATTTTTTAAATATTTTTTATATTTAAGAATGTATAGTCTTCATGTATGTAAGTGCACCCATGTATACACAGAGGTCAGAAGAGAGCATCGTATTCCCTGGAAGTGGAGTTACAGATATCACATGGGAGCTGGGAATTGAACCCAGGTCCTCTGCAAGAGCAGCCAGTGCTGTTAACTGTTGAGCCATCTCTTCAGCCCCATAAATGATGTTATAAAAGAATAAGATTGATTTTTTTTCTTTTAAATTACCATAGTTTATAGGTTTGTAATTTTTTTTTTTGTCTTTTTGAGACAGGGTCTCCCTTTAGTCCCAGCTGGCCTGGAGCTCACTATGTAGACCAGGCTGGCCTTAAACTCAGAGAAATCCTCCTGCCTCTGCCTCCTGAGTGCTGGGATTAAAGGCATGAGCCACCACACCAGACTAGAATAAGGTTGATTTTTTTTTTTTTTCAACTCATACACATAAAATAAAAATAAAATTTTTTTTTTTGTCTTTTGAGATAGGGTCTCCCTTTAGTCTCCGCTGGCCTGGAGCTCACTGAGTGGACCAGGCTGGCCTTGAACTCACAGAGATCTGCCTGCCTCTGCCTCCCAAGTGCTGGGATTAAAGGTGTGCACCAAAATATAAAATTTTTAATTAAAAAAAAGAGAATCACATCTCTCTGCTAATTTTTCACTTAGTTCTGAATAAGTAGGTTGATTCTTCCCTCCATGAAGTGGATGCTAAAAGTTTCCAACTATGTTTCTGTCTCCTCTGTCCTCAAGCTTCCAACACGTCATTCATCCTCACTCTCAGCTAATATCCTGACTTCCACTTTCTTGGGAAAATAAAAATCAGAAGAGACCATCCACAAGGTCTTTACTGTTGCATCCATCCACGAGTTCAGCTCTGTTCCCCGTCCTCAACCTGCTTTCTTATTACTCAGGAAGAAGAAAAAAACTGTCTATGCTTTTTGTTCTTGTTTTCTTTCTTTCTCTCTCTCTCTCTCTCTCTCTCTCTCTCTCTCTCTCTCTCTCTCTCTCCATACCAGATTCCATTCCTTCTTTCATTCTAGGACTTTATTCTATTTTTTCCTCTCTATTGGATCATTTCCATGAACAAGTAAACAAGTTATGATCTGTTGTATACAATAAAAGAAAGGTTAGTAGAAAGGAAGCTGAGAGTGGCTACAATTCAGAAGAGCTTTATTAGCAGAGTTAATGTTAAGGCCATTGGCAGCCACAGTTGGGCCCTGAAGTGGGGGGAAAGGGGGTAGCCTTCAGATCCAAAAAAGAACTTCATTAGGAGAGAGAAATGTCCCGGAGAGCATGATTGAGTCACGAAGGGAAAGAGACTGACCCTTTAATTCCCAAGAACAAACTTTCTGACTCTCACGGAGTTTTTTTTCAACCTGCCAGAATTCACAAAACAGGAAGCCAGGAGATGAAAGTGAAGTTATAATTCAAGGTTGTCTTAGGCCTGGGTAGCAGGAGGCCTGAGCTTGCTAGAAATTACACAGGGGAGGGAGACTGCAAGGCCACATCAGGCTTTGCTTTTCAACTCTTCCTGGAGAGGAACTAGATGAGGCCTGGCCTGAGTTTAGGGAGAGGCAGAGGAGGAAGGGGAGAGGAGAAGGAGAGAGGGAAAGAAGCTAGAGGAACTGTGATCTAACTCCTCATCCAGAAAAAAATGCTCATTGATTCCACTTCCTGGACTCACCCTCTTTCTCTGCTGCCCCTTTCCTCCCCGCCCCCCTTTTCTTCTGAGAGTCTCCTTGTAGCCCAAACTGGCCTGGACCTCACTATGTAGACCAGGGTGGCTTCCTGACTGCCTCTGCCTCCAGAGTGCAGCCACTCCTGAGCGGGAAAAATCATACGTGATGTGTGTGTGTGTGTGTGTGTGTGTGTGTGTGTGTGTGTGTGTGTGTGTCTGCGTCTGTGTCTGTGTGTCTGTTTCTGTGTGTGTCTGTATGTGTCTATGTGTCTGTGTGTGAGTGTATTGTTGGTGGGTATGAAAGTGCACCTGTTTTGTGCAACACCTGAGGAGATCAGAAGAGAACATTAAATTCCTCTGGAACTTTGAGTTACAGATGGTTGTTAGCTGCCATGTGAGTGCTGGGAATTGAACCCAGGTCTTCAGCAAGAGCAGTCAGTGCTCCTAACCACTGAGCCATCCTTGAGCCCCAGGAAAAATCCTTTTTTTTTTCCGAGACAGGGTCTCCCTATAGCCCCAGCTAACCTGGAACTCACTCTGTAGACCAGGATGGCCTTGAACTCACAGAGATCTGCCTCCCTCTGCCTCCTGAGTGCTGGGATCAAGGGTGTGCACCACCACACCCAGCTTAAAGATGGTTCTTAGCTGCCATGTGGATGCTGGGAATGAAACCCCAGTCCTCTGCAAGAGCAGTCTGTGCTCTTAATCCCTAAGCCATCTCTCCAGTCCCAGAAAAATCTTTTTTAAGAGTTACCTAAGATGCTGGGTGTGATGGCACATGTCTGTCATCTCAGCACTCTGGAGGCTAAGACAGGAAGACTGTGAGTTCCAAGCCACCTTAAGCCATATATCAAGACACCATTAGCCCAAAAATAAAGAAAAAGAGGCTGGGCATAGTGACAGACACCTTAAATCCCAGCACTTGGGAGGCAGAGGTAGGAAGCTAGTTTGATCCACATAGCAAGTACCAAGCCAGTCAAGGGTACATAGTGACACCTCATCTAAAAAAATTAAAAAATAAAAAAGCTAATACATGTTCCAGTTCTAATCCTTCTCGATCACCTCTGAGCTCTGGCTTGGACCCCGGGATCTCACCACAGCTGCTGCCATCATCATCAGGGGCCTCCACCAATCCGGGTCAGCCTTCGGCTCTCACTTGAGCTCAGCAGAAACTATTCCCTTCTATTTTCCCTCCTCTCTCCTGGTGCCTCTAGTCTCCTCTGCTGACTCCCCGTTGGTGCAGTGCCCAAGGGCTCCCTCAGTCCTTCTAACTTCTTCTATTTACCTCAAATGACTCCATTGACAATCTGTGTGCTCTCATGACTTCAAAGCCAGTGATACGTCATTCCTCAGAGTATATCTCCAGCCTGAACACCCTTCCTGGTCACTAACTTCTTGTGTAGATGTTTCCCCCTAAATGAAACAGTCCCTCCTGGAAGGAAGAGGAGAGTTTATAAGACTAGAAAGCTAATGAAACTTAAGAAGTTCAGAAAGTTACAAGAGTCACAAGGCCCTTTTATTATTTTTTTAATATCTTTTTTTATTTTTTTAATTTTATTTATTTTTGAATGTGTATTAATGTACTGTCTGCATGTAGGTTTGTGCACCCATGTTGTGCAATGCCGCAGAGGTCAGAAGAGGGTGTCAGATTCCCCTGGAACTGGAGTTAAAGACGGTTCTCAGCCGCCATGTGGGTGCTGGGGATCGAACCCAGGTCCTCTGCAAGAGCAGCTGGCAGTGCTCTTAACCGCTAGGCCATCTCTCCAGCCCATACAAAGCCCTTTTATAACAAGGTTATAAAAGCAGTTCGAGGTGGCTGGGGAAGGGAGACTTTCCTATGTGCTTGGCTAGTCACACAGATATCTCCAGGGATGTGGCTGTTAGGAGTTGTCATCCGTGATATGGTGGCTTGTTTGGTGCTGCAGCTGCGTTTGGGTCACCCATGTTTCTATAAGTAACCAGTTGCCCACATTCCTATAAGTAACCCCAGTAAACTGACCAATTCACTAAACGAATGGAATCATTTCTTTGGTTTGTTGTCCATACTGTATCTGGGGTGGATAGATGTTTGTTTACATATCTCCAGGAAAAACGCACAACTTATCAGCTTAGTCACCCAAAAGAAATAAAACATACTGTGTCTGAAACAAACCCTAATGTCACCCCAAATCTACTCCTGCCTCAGTCTTCTCAATCTCAATAAATGGCAAACTTAGTCTTAACTGTCAATCATTCTGACCATAAGGTTGATTTTTAAAGAAGAGATACTATGTTTATATCTTTACTAAATGCACATTTCTTAGTTGATATTTTTTGTTTGCGTCTGTTCTCATGTAATTTATAGTTTTTGGAATATGCAGAGGTGGCATCTGTCTGGTACACTACCCGGTTTATTTCTGAACAGCTATAATAGAATGTGTATGTGAGAGGGAGATTTGTATTTTCTTCCAGACTTCTTTGTAAACCTGTGTTTTAAATGAACATTACTTAGTTGATAATGAAAGAAAGAACCTGAACATGTGGGACCAAGGCAGGGTAGCAATTGGTATGTGTTATCCACATAGGTTGAATGGCTGTGTTTAATAGGATACATTAGTTGTTGTGATCTTCAGTGTCAACGTTCTGCCCTCCCTTGGGTGGAAGAATCCTGAGCATACAGTGCCTGAGGCAGAGGAAGCATGAAGTGTCTGTTGTCTGAAAGAATCATCAGGAATTCCACTTTTAGTTAGGAAAGAAACTTTGCACTTGAAACATCTTTAAAATTTGCAGGGAAAGTTTATATTGATAACTAAATTTTCCAATCAGGATAGTCTGAGGTCTTTTGATTGTTTAAATCCTATTTAGTAATATGATTAGAGCCTTAATACATTTTTTTTCTTATTCAGCAAACATTAGGAGCCACGTAGAAATCTGAAAAGCTCATTTGGCCAGGTTTCCTGTGGGATAGTTAAATTGCTGGGTCTGCTTTTGAGTCGTAGGATTCTCAGCTGAGAAAGTTGAACACAAGGAGACTGGGCCAGAGACAGACACTTTGGGTATCAGTAAGGTGCGAGACTAGGCCCCTTAAGAAGGAAGATGGCTGGTTAGGCCCTAGAGTCAGTATCAGTAAGGTGCGAGACTAGGCCCCTTAATAAGGGAGATGGCTGGTTAGGTCCTAGAGTCAGTATCAGTAAGGTGCGAGACTAGGCCCCTTAAGAAGGGAGATGGCTGGCTAGGCCCTAGAGTCAGTATCATAAGGTGCGAGACTAGGCCCCTTAAGAAGGGAGATGGCGGGGCTGGAGGGATGGCCTAGCGGTTAAGAGCAACGACCGCTCTTGCAGAGGACCCGGGTTCGATCCCCAGCACCCACATGGCGGCTGAAAACCGTCTGTGACTCCGGTTCCAGGAGAACTCCAGTTCCAGGGGAATCCGAGACCGTCTTCTGACTTCCGCGGCATCGCACGACACGGGTGCGCAGACCTGCATGCAGACAATACATTCATACACATAAAAATAAATAAATAAATAAAAATTTAANGTCTTTGCAGAGGACCTGGGTTTCGCTTCCCAGGACCCACATGGTGGAGGAAACCGTCTCTTAACTCCATTCCAGGGGAATGATGCCCTCTTCGAACCTCTTGGCATGGCATGACGTGGGGTGCACAACCTACATGCAGGACAGTAGACTCATACACAAAAAAAATAATATAAATAAAATTCATTTTAAAAAAGAATATATTATAAAAAAGAAATGGAAACTGAAATCATATCAGTGTACTGTCCTATTCTATTACATTATAAATCCTCTCGTTGGGGGCTGGAGAATAGCCCTAGCGGTTTTAAGAGCAACTGACTGCTCTTGCAGAGGACCCGGGTTCGATCCCCGCACCCACCATGCGGCTAGAACCGTCGGAACTGCCAATTCCCAGGAGAGAACTCCAGTTCCAGGGGATCCGAGACCCGCTTCTGACCTCCGTGGATTGCCGCATGGGTGCACAGACCCTACATGCAGACAGTCATTCTACACCTACAAAAATAAAGTTAAACCCAAAAATTAAAAATCCTTAGTCTCACTTATTCTTTTAATAAATCTTTATGATTCATTTTCTAACCTTGCATTTGGTTATTTGGAAAATATAGGTTCACTGAGTTAGACATATCTTCCATATAGAAACATATTTCATTATATAGTATTGGCCAGTCATGCCTGTAGATAGTTCTAGTGTTAAGTATCAGAAGAGTTAAGTGTCAGGAAACTGTCAAGCAGCAATTCTAGGCAATTATATTTCCCCAAATTATAATTTTCAGTTGCATGGTCAAATTTCCTGACAATAACTTACTTTGTTCCATTTCAAGTCTGCAATAGCAATACAGATACTGTTTTGAGTATAAGTAGGATATTGAAGAAAGATGGCTGGTTCATCTTGCAGCTCAGCTGGCTGCACACATGCTTTTCCTTTGAAGCAACCATCATCCTGCAGGTGCAGCAGTGCTGGAAATACGTTTCATTTTTTCACACAGATATTCAAGAGGAGACTTACCTTAGTGGGCCATGCTGGTATCCTTTAGTCCCAGAAGGCAGAAGGCAGGTTAGATTTTCTGTGAGTCAAGGCCAGTCTTGGTCTACCTCAGCTATTTTCCAGCCAGCTGGGCTACAGGGAGCCCTGTCCTAAACAAAAAAACAAAACCTCACATACTTAGGTTAATAAAACTTATTAATCTTTATTGCTTCATTAAGTCATTGTCAAGTTGAGTTCTCTGATGCAGTTGCTTTGATTTATGCTAAGGCAGTAGTTTTAACTATTGCTTTGCATCATTAATGCAAATGTCACACACAATAAAAGGATTATGATTTCTAATAGTGTAAAAAACTAATTTTCTTTGGTTAATGGATCTTTCTTAGCTAAATGTCTTTTAAACTTATGTTTATTCTTTTTTGAAATTTTGAAGGAGGGGAGATATAAGGCAAAGTTTTCTTAGTTTATTTTTTGAAGTTTTTTTAACAAGTGTCACTATAACCAGGGCGGCCTTGGATGGACATGCCCTGACTCAGCTCGCGCAAGCTGATGAGTTTGAAGGAATTCACCACCACACTGGGCCATAGCACATTAATCTCATTTGCCACTAGGTCTTGCATTTTCCTGTTCGGGAACTATCTAAGCCTGAATAATTACCTTTTGTTCTGTGGTTATGTTAAGATAGCCTTTTTGAGGCTGGAGAGATTGACCTAGCAGTTAGGAACGCCGAGTTTGACGAGGACCCAGGTTCTGTCCCCAGCACCCACATGGTCGGTGGGAAAGACATCTTTGACTCCCAGTTCGCGGGGAAGTCGACAACCCTCTTTCCCCACTGGCATTGCAAAACGGGTTGCACAAACCTACATGGAGATAGATGACATTCATACACATTAAAAAAAAAGATTTTTTTTTTTTTTTTCTTTTCCTCTCAGATTGATGGTTTTGGTTGATTTCTGTGTGTGTGTGTGTGTGTGTGTGTGTGTGTGTGTGTGTGGGTAACCCAGCAGGATAGTCTTGGGTGTTACTCCTTGAGTGCTGTTCACCTCATTTTTGAGTAGTCTCTCACTGGCTGGACTATTGACAGGTTGTTGCTGAATCAGTGAGTCCTAGAATCTGCCATCTTTGCTTCCCATCTCTGGGATTACAAGTCTGTGCTACGTGCCAGCTTTTCTTACATGGGTCTGAGTGAACTCAGGTCCTGCAAGGCAGGTAGTTTACCAGGCTAGCGATTTCCTCAGGGGTCCTATTTTTGTTGTTGTCTGTTGTGAATACGGTATCATTCACTGTGTAACCCCCAAGCTGACCTCGTTTCTGGAGAGCCTCCTGCTTCAGCCTCCCTGTGTATATTTAGCACGCCTCAGTCAGCCACATTTCATTGTGACTATTTCTTTTAGGCTTATCGTAGCTCTAAAAGCCTTTATTCTGAAACCTTGCTGTGCTTTCTCTAATTCTGGTATGAAGCAGGGTAACTTCCACTTGTTTTTGAAGCCATTCAAAAGGTATATGAATTAAACTATGTTTTCTTCCATTGAAACGGTCTCACCTACCCTTTCTCACCAAAGAGGTCTGTTACCAATCCTATAGTCTTTTTGTTTGATTTTAGCTTTTTCTTTGTCTTTTTCCAGACAGGGCCTCCCTGTAGCCCTAGTCTGTCCTAGAACGCACTTGTGACCAGGCTGGTCTTGAAACTCACAGAGATCTGCTGCCCTCTGCCTCCCGAGTGCTGGGACTGGGATAAAGGATGCGCCCCACACCTGGCTGCTTATCACATTGTTACATTTTTTTTTTAATGTAGCAAATGCTGATATTTTATATATTTTCGAAGAAATCATTTTAGTTTTTTTTTTTTGGAAGCTAAACATTGTGACAGTGTTCTTTAGAGGATCTGGTTCAGTTCCAAGCACCCATATGGAGGCTAACGACTCTTCATAATTCCAATAACAGGTGATCCAATGCCCTCTTTGTCTCCGGACATTGAATGTACTGGTGGATTAGGATCACATGCAGAAGACTCTCAAATAAAAAATTGTTAAAAGAAGCCATTGTTCATAATTAATCTTTTTTATCTCATGTAGTGCTGTGATCAAAGTTTTAATATACTTCTAAGCTTAGTAGTCATGCTTTAGACTCAAGAAAAAGATGAGAATTCATAGCTGGCGTGGTGGCGCACGCCTTAATCCTATACTTGGGAGGCAGAGGCAGGCGGGATCTTTGTGAGTTCAAGGCTAGCCTGGTCTACAAGAGAGGTTCCAGGACAGCTGGGGCAAAGGAGACCTGTCTCAAAAAAAAACGACCAAAAAAAAATGAAAACTTCCACATATATTAGATGCTGGCCACTTCATTGTCCAGAGCATGTCTGGAATGTAGTAGAGACTCAATAAATAGTGTTGAATAAATCAGTGGGCGTTTTCTTTTCAGGCCTGTATTGATGAAAACTTGGATATGGTGAAGTTTCTGGTGGAGAACAGAGCGAATGTAAACCAGCAAGACAACGAGGGCTGGACACCCCTTCATGCAGCAGCGTCCTGTGGTTATCTCAACATAGCAGAGTGAGTGAGCTTCTGTTGTGGGTTTGGCAGGAAGAGCTGTCATTTCTCCTCTGCTTATCAGAATTTGACTTTCAGAGATTAAACATAAGCTATTTTTCAATATTTTGTTATTTTTTTAAATATTTTTATGTTAAGAATGTATTGTCTGATTATGTATGTAAAGTGCACCCATGTATCTCATACCAAGGGATCAGAAGAGAGCACATGTATTCCTGGATGGATTACAGAGTTAGCCACATGTGGATGCTGAGAATTGAACCAGGTCCTCTGCAAGAGCAGCCCAGGGCTGTTTGAACTGTTAGCCATCTCTCCAGACCCCAACAATAAATGATGTTATACAAAGGAATAAGATTGATTTTTTTTCTCTTTTATTAAAAAAAAATACCAAGTGTCAAGTTGTAATTTCTTTTTTTTGGCTTTGAGACAGGGTCACCTTTGATCCAGCTGGCCCTGGAGCTCACAGTGTAGACCAGGCTGGCCTTAAACTGAGAAATCCTCCTGCCTTCCTCCTAAGTGCTGTGCTGATTAATGATGGAAAGCCACCACCAGACTAGAATAAGGTGATTTTTTTTTTTTTTCAACTCATACACATAATAAAAATAAAATTTTTTTTTTGTCTTTTTGAGATAGGATCTCCCTTATCGTCTCAGCGGCCTGGAGCTCACTGAGTGGCCATGGCTGGCTTCGTGACTACAGATATACGTGCCTGCCTCGCCTCCCAAGTGCTGGGATTAAAGGATGTGCACACAAAATATAAAATTTTTAGTTAAAAAAGAGAACACTATCTCTCTGTAATCTTTCCACCTTGTTCCCCCTGAAATAAGAGGTTGATCTCCTCATGACGTGGATTGCTAAAGTTAAAAAAAAGAAAAAAAAAGTTCCAACTTGTTTACTGTCTCCTCTGTCCTCAAGCTTCCAACACGTCATTCATCCTCACTCTCAGCTAATATCCTGACTTGCCACTTTCTTGGGAAAATAAAAACAGTAAGAGACTACAAACAAGGTACTTTAACGGTGCATCCATCACACGAGTTCATGCCGTTTCACCCGTCACTAACATGCCGTTTCTTATTACTCAGGAAGAAGAAAAAAAAACTTTTTTTTTTGGTCTTCTTTTGTTCTTGTTTTCTTTCTTTCTTCTCTCTTATCTGCTATCTCTCTCTCTCGTCTCTCTCTCCTCTCTCCCATACCAGATCATTCCTTCTTTCATTCTAGGACTTTATTCATTTTTTCCTCTCTATTGGATCATTTCCATGAACAAGTAAACAAGTTATGATCTGTTGTATACAATAAAAGAAAGGTTAGTAGAAAGGAAGCTGAGAGTGCATACAATTCAGAAGAGCTATTAGCTAGAACACATAAGTTAGTTAATGTTTAAGGCCCAAGGACGCCACAGTTGGGCCATGAGGGGGGGGAAAGGGTTGGTAAGCCTTCAGATCCCAAAAAAGAACTCATTGGAGAGAGAAATGTCCCGGAGAGCATGATTGAGTCACCGCAGGGAGGAAGAAAAGATACTGACCCTTCTAATTCCCAAGAACAAATTTCTGACTCTCCGGAGTTTTTTTTTTTAACTGCCATGAATTCACAAAACAAGATGGAAGCCAGGAGAATGAAAAGTGAATCTATTTCAAGGCGGTCTAGGCCGTGGTAGTGCAGGAGGCTGAGCTGTAGAAATACAACAGGCGGAGGGAGACTGCAGCCACATCCAGGCTTTGGCTTTCAATTCTTCCTGGAGGAAGAACTAGTGAGGCCTGGCTCTGAGTTGTAGGAGAGAGGCAGAGGAGGAAGGGGAGGAGAAGGAGAGGAGGGAAAGAACTGAGGAACTGTGTCGCTAACTCCTCAGTCCAGAAAAAAATCTCATTGATTCCACTTCGCTGGACTCACCCTCTTTCTCTGCTGCCCCCCCTTTCCTCCCGCCCCCCTTTTCTTCTGAGAGTCTCTTGGTAGCCAAACTGCTGGACCTCATATGTAGACCAGGTGCTTCCTGACTGCTCTGCCTAAGAGTGCAGCCACTCCTGAGCGGGAAAAAAATAACGTGATGTGTGTGTTGGTGTGTTGGTGTGTGTGTGTGTGTGTGTGTGGTGGTCTGGCGTGCCTGTTATGTGTGTTCCTGTTTCTGTGTGTGTTTGTAATGATGGTTCTATGGTCTGTGTGTGAGTGTATTGTTGGGTGGTAGGAAATGCACCTGGTTTTTGTGCAAACACCTAGAGAGATCAGAAGAGAAACGTTGAATCCTCTGGAACCTTCGAGTTACAATGGCTTGTTAGTGCCATGTGAGTGCTGGGAATGAACCCTAGGTACTTCACAAGAGCAAAGGTCAGTCCTAACCACTGAGGCCATCCTTGAGCCCCATAAAATTCAGTTTTTTTTTTCTTTTTTGTTTTTTTTTTTCGAGACGGTCTCCCTATCGGCCCCAGTAACCTGGAAACTGCACTCTGTAGACCAGGATGGCCTTGGAATCACCAAGGATTTGCCTACCCTCTGGCCTCCTGGTGCGTGGGATCAAGGGGTGCAACCACCCACCCAGCTTAAAGAGGTTGTCTTACTGGCATGGGATGCTTGGAAGAAACCCCGTCCTCTGCAGAGCAGTCTGTGCGCTTAACCCAAAGCAATCTCTTCCAGGCCACGAAAAAATCTTTGTAAGAGTTACCTGAAGATGGCTGGGTGTGATGGCACATTCTGTCATCTCAGACTAGATGGAGGCTAAGCAGGAATTGGTGAGTTCCAGAGCCACCTAGGCCACGATAAGAATTCTCAATGAGCAAAAAAAAATAAAGAAAAAGAGGCCGGGCATGAGTACCGACACTTAATCCCCAGCACTTGGAGGCAAGAGGTAGGGAAGATGTAGTTTGATCCACTGGCAAGTACCAAGTCCCAGTCAAGGGTACAGTAGTGACACCTCAATCTAAAAAAATTAAAAATAAAAAAACATTAATACATGTTCCAGTTCTACATCCTTCTCGATCCACCTCTGAGATCTGGCTTGGACCCCGGGATCTCACTCCATGCTGCTGCACATCATCAGGCGGCGACTCCACCATTCCGGGTAAGCCTTCGCTCTCACTTGAGTTCGCAGACAGAAACTATTTCCCTTCTTTTTCCTCCTCCTCCTGCGTGCCTCTGTCTCCTCTGCTGACTCCCGTTGGCGCAGTGCCCAAGGCCCCTCTAGTCCTTCTAATTCTTCTATTTACCTCAAATGACTCCATTGACAATCTGTGTGCTCTCATGACTTCAAAGCCAGTGATACGTCATTCCTCAGAGTATATCTCCAGCCTGAACACCCTTCTGGTCACTAACTTCTTGTGAGATGTTTCCCCCTAAATTGAAACAGTCCCTCCTGTAAGGAAGAAGGAGATGTTTATAAGACATAGAAAGCTAATGAAACTTAAGAAGTTCAGAAAGAGTTACAAGAGTCACAGGCCCGTTTTATTATTTTTTTAATACTTTTTAAAAATTTAGTATGATATTATTATTATTTATTTATTTATTTGTTAGTTTTTTTTTCTTTTTTGTTTTTCGTTCTTCTGTAGTCCCAGCTGTTCTGAACTCACTCTGTAGACCAGGCTGGCCTTGAACTCACAAAGAATCCGCATGCCTCTGCCTCCCAAATGGTGGCCACCTGCCCGGTCTTATTTATTATTTTTTTTATTTGTATGAGCTGTACTGGTCCCTGCATTTAGAGTTTGTGCACCATGTGTTGTAGCAATACGCCAGCAGAGGTACAGAAGGGGGTCTGATTCCCTCTGGAACTGGAGTATAAGGGACGGTTCTCAGCGCCCATGTGGTCTGTGGAATCGAAACCCAGGTCCTATGCAAGAGCACGCTGGAGGTGCTCTTAACCTGCTAGGCCATTCTCCAGCCCATACAAAGCCCTTTTATAACAAGGTTATAAAAGCAGTTCGAGGTGGCTGGGGAAGGGAGACTTTCCTATGTGCTTGGCTAGTCACACAGATATCTCCAGGGATGTGGCTGTTAGGAGTTGTCATCCGTGATATGGTGGCTTGTTTGGTGCTGCAGCTGCGTTTGGGTCACCCATGTTTCTATAAGTAACCAGTTGCCCACATTCCTATAAGTAACCCATGTATAAACCAACGTTCACTACAAGCGACTAGGTGGAATCATTTCTTTGGTTTGTTGCTGCTCCCATTACTGTTAATCTGGTGTGGATCGCAGTTTGTTTACATATCTCCAGGAAAAACGCACAACTTATCAGCTTAGTCACCCAAAAGAAATAAAACATACTGTGTCTGAAACAAACCCTAATGTCACCCCAAATCTACTCCTGCCTCAGTCTTCTCAATCTAATAAATGGCCAAACTTAGTCTTAACTGTCAATCATTCTGACCCATAAGGCTTGATTTTTAAAGCAGAGATACTATGTTTTATCTTTCACTAAAATGAACATTTCTTAGTTGATATTTTTTGTTTGTCTGTCTGTTCTCAGGTATTTATAGTTTTTGGAATATGCAGAGGTGGCATCTGTCCTGGTACACGACCCGGTTATTTCTGAACAGCTGATAATAGAATGTGTATGTGAGAGGGAGATTTGTATTTTCTTCCATGCTTCTGTAAACCTGTGTTTTAAATGAACATTACTTAGTTGATAATGAAAGAAAGAACCTGAACATGTGGGACCAAGGCAGGGTAGCAATTGGTATGTGTTATCCACATAGGTTGAATGGCTGTGTTTAATAGGATACATTAGTTGTTGTGATCTTCAGTGTCAACGTTCTGCCCTCCCTTGGGTGGAAGAATCCTGAGCATACAGTGCCTGAGGCAGAGGAAGCATGAAGTGTCTGTGTCTGAAAGAATCATCAGGAATTCCACTTTTAGTTAGGAAGACACTTTGCACTTGAAACATCTGTTAAAATTTGCAGGGAAAGTTTATATTGATAACTAAATTTTCCAATCAGGATAGTCTGAGGTCTTTTGATTGTTTAAATCCTATTTAGTAATATGATTAGAGACTTTAATACATTTTTTTTTTCTATTCAGCAAACATTAGGAGCCCACGAGTAGAAATCTGAAAAGCTCATTTGGCAGGTTCTGCTGGGATAGTTAAATTGCTGGGTCTGCTTTTGAGTCGTAGGATTCTCAGCTGAGAAAGTTGAACACAAGGAGACTGGGCCAGAGACAGACACTTTGGGTATCAGTAAGGTGCGAGACTACGGCCCCTTAAGAAGGAAGATGGCGCCTGGTTAGGCCCTAGAGTCAGTATCAGTAAGGTGCGAGACTAGGCCCCTTAATAAGGGAGATGGCTGGTTAGGTCCTAGAGTCAGTATCAGTAAGGTGCGAGACTAGGCCCCTTAAGAAGGGAGATGGCTGGCTGAGGCCCTAGAGTCAGTAGTCATAAGGTGCGAGACTAGCCCTAAGAAGGGAGATGGCGGGGCTGAGGGATGCGCCTAGCGGTTAAGAGCGGACGACCGCTCTTGCAGGGACGCCGGTTCGATCCCAGAACCACACATGGCGGCTGGAAGCCGTCTGTAGACTCCGGTTCCAGGGAACCTCAGTGCCAGGGAATCCGGAAAGAACGTTCTTCCTGACTTCGCGGCCATGCAGACACCGAGTGCGACAACCTGCATGCAGGACAATACTTCATACACATAAAAATAATTAAATAAATAAGAAATTAAAAATAAAAAAAAAAAAAGAAGGGGGATGATGCGCTAGGCCCGAGAGTCAGTCCTCCGAAGGTGCGAGACTACGCCCCTTAAGAAGGGAGATGGCTGGCTAGGCCCTAGAGTCAGTATCAGTAAGGTGTGAGACTAGGCCCCTTAAGAAGGAAGATGGCTGGCTAGGCCCTAGAGTCAGTATCAGTAAGGTGGGAGACTAGGCCCCCTTAAGAAGGGAGATGGGGGGGCATGGAGAGATGGCCTAGCGGTTAGGAGCGCCGACCGCTCTTGCAGAGGACCGGCGTTTGATCCCAGCACCCACATGGGCGGCCGAGAGTCCGTCTGAAACTCCATTCCAGGAGACGCCAGTGTCTTCCAGGGGAATCCGCTCACCCTTTCTACCTCCGCGGCATTGCACGTACACGAGTGATGCACAAACCTGCATTATGCAGACAGAATGTCATCCACACATTACAGAAATAAAGTACAAATTAATAAAAAAAAACAACAAACAAAAAACAAAGCAAAAAAAACAAAAAAACGAAGGGCGATGGTGGCTAGGCCCTAGAGTCAGTATCATAAGGTGCGAGACTAGGCCCCTTAAGAAGGAGAGATGGCTGGCTAGGCCCTAGAGTCCTATACCAGTAGGTGCGAGACTAGGGCCCCTTAAACGGGAGATGGATGGCTGGCCCCTAGAGTCCAGTACCAGTAAGGGCGAGGACTAGGCCCTTAAGACAGGGAGATGGCTGGCTAGGCCCTCAGAGTCAGTCATCGTAAGGTGTGAGACTGGCACCTTAAGAAGGGAGGATGGCTGGTAGGCCTAGAGTCAGGGCAGCTGCCTAGGACAGGCTTCTTTCTTTTTCATCCTCACTCTGTTCTAAGTGAAAATCTGTAACCTCTTCGTCACCCATAATGCCCCCATTTCAGGCTCGTAGTAAAGGCCCTGAGTCTCAGCTTTACACACTGATGCCAGTGTGGTGATGGTTAGGAGTTATGTCTCTTTGTCCACTTTGGACTTACATTTATCTAAGAAATATAAGGCATATTTGCTTCTCATTATTGGTATTTGAGTATGTGCTCAGGTTACATGTTTGTGATATTTGAGCTACAAAATCTCATTTATATCCAAGAATACAGTTTTCCCATCTTTTTCCATTTTTCTAGTTGCATACTAAACTAGGGTAGAGTGGTGGGTTACTTTTTCGGGGAAGTGGATGCAGAGAAGTTTTTAAGGTTAATTATCATGTCATGCAGATAGTTTCTTTTGGAAATAAATTTAAAGTTAGCAGTTTCTTGTTCAACCAAATATATGTTGAAGGATTTACCAGTTCTACCATCATAAATTATTTGAATTTAGACATGTGCATTCTAATGACATTGAGCTGCATACAGGTCAGAGTTCATTGCGAGATGTGGGGTGAGATACGGATGGCCTTGTCATATTATAGATAATATATTTTCATATATATATATTTGTGTGGTGTGTATGTTATCATATATATATTATTAGACAGGTTTTGATTTACTGTATACTTTTGCAGTATTTTAATATTACAAACAGGGAAAAGAACCTTATTTACTAATTTTTCATTTGGTTTTGCTTTACTCAGGGCCACATGAAGATAGCCTCTGGGTCATCTTGTCATATTTTTTTCTTTGAAAAATTAATTAATTAAAGATAGGGTCTCACTGTGTAGCTTTAGGTAAACCTCAACGCGGTTGCCTAAGAAGTCCTCAAAACTAGAATAGGGAAGGAGAACAAGCGTAATCTATATGACATCCAAGGGATAGGGGATGACCGAAGTTAGGGAGGGCACTCGGGATGGATATGTGGAGAGGAGCAGGTTGTTAACATGGGCACGGAGGCGGCAAAAGAACACACTGATCTACAGGGTTTGTCTACCAGAACAACTGTCTTAACTCCAGTTCCGGGGATCCTAACACCCTCTTTCCGACCGCTACATCTGGGCTGTTGTACTGACATGGGTGTGCTTGCACACATGCAGGCAATATTCTCTCACATATAAAATAAAAATAATAAAATAAAACCTGAAGAAGGATCCACGTATAGTACAAAACATGGCTTCTCTTTTTTGGTCTTGTAAGATCTTACCACCCTTACCTGTTTATTCTGTAATCAATTAGGAACTTGCGGCCTTCAGGGGAATTAGACTAAGGGAATGGAGAAAACTATTTCCTGAAGACACCTGCAGCTATTCTATTTCATGTTCCATGATGATTCTTTTTGTCTTATATGTGTACTCAGTATGAGATTGTATCCATCATATGTCTTAGAAATTTGACTTTTCCCGGCTGGGAGTGTGGCTCACACCTTTAATCCCAATACTCGGGAGGCAGAGGCAGGCGGATCTCTGTGAGTTCAAGGCCAGCCTGGTCTACATAGCAAGCTCCAGGCCAGCTGGGACTAAAGGGAGACCCTGTCTCAAAAAAGACCAAAAAATTTTTTATTTTTCCTTCATTTTGAATCCAGATTTATACTAATTACCTAGATTATTTCTACATTTTTATTAATAGTGTTTCATTCAGAAACAAGGGTACAGTAGTTAACATGGCTTATAATTTATTGCAGTGCTAATATATTTTGAACTTTTATTAATGTATTTTATTTCCTTTTTTTTTCCCTTAAAATAGTAGTAAGGGGGGAATCAAAATAG
This sequence comes from Rhizomys pruinosus, assembly GCA_009823505.1. Taxonomy (NCBI): domain Eukaryota; kingdom Metazoa; phylum Chordata; class Mammalia; order Rodentia; family Spalacidae; genus Rhizomys; species Rhizomys pruinosus. Next base: position 2,446,295 of record VZQC01005068.1, on the reverse strand, counting down.
CCTGTTTGATACCTGGAATTCATAGGGTAGAAGGAGTTCCAGGTATCAATCAGGAGAGAACTGATTCCTAAAAGTTTTCATCTGACTTTCACACACATGCCATGGAACACACACATATGCATATAAACATACCATACACACGCATCGTGTACCACACAAACAAATAAATAAATGTCAAAAAATAGCAGCAAAAGGTCTTGTAGCAGATCTTTGAACAGACGTATGTGGAGCTGACAGCAACTTCTAAGCCTCTGACAGCTAGAAGGACTCTCCTGTTTTTCCTGCTACTTTACAAGCTGATGTTTACCTTTACTAAATATAAGAGTAAAACTAAAGAAGTTTATACTTTTCTCTGAACTGAAGAAATAAACAAAAGGAAAGCCATATTACTTTGTAGAAACCAGTTTTCTCAATTATTGGCCCAAAAACCTGTCAGAAAAGGGAGAAGTAGCAGCCTGTATAACCTGTGGGATGTTGTACCTGATCCAGTAAGGGACAGAAAGATGTTAGAGCAGATAGAAGGATCAGGGTGCAGTGTCTGTCATGACAAAGATCTAGTTAGTGTTTGCATGCCAGGAAGGTGACATTAAAGGAGAGAGAAAATTCAGTTGGTGGAAACAGACAAAAGCTTCTTAAAGGCAAAAGAACTTGAAATGGACCTTGAAAGTTGTAAAAGACATCTGTCTACAAAGGAGAGGCATAGGGAATATGTTCTATTCACTTATAAGAAGTAGTTCACACTAAGGAGGGTTGGTGTGAAGGGGGATTTGTTTCAGAGTAGATGGCTCAGAGGTTAAGAGCATTAGCTGCTCTTGCAGAGGACCCAGGTTTGAATCCCAGCACCCACACTGATGCCAATAACCAATCCTAACTCGAGTTCCAGGGGATCAGATGCTGGCTTCTGTCCTCTGAGGGTATTGCACAATGCAGGTGCATTTACATACATATAGGCATAATACTCATATATATAAGATTAAAAAAGAAGTTAAAAATAATAACTGAATAATCAAACACTATATCTGCACCATATTTAAAACCCCCAATGTGCTTTATTGTACATTGAACTCCAGATGCAAAAGTATATATTGATATCACATTGGCAGAGATAATATTGATCTTCTCACACAGGTTTTTCATTAACCACGGAGCCAGTGTGGGTATTGTGAATAGTGAAGGTGAAGTCCCTTCCGACCTTGCAGAAGAGCCAGCCATGAAAGATCTTCTTCTGGAACAAGTAAAGAAGCAAGGTAACCTAGAAGACTTGGAGGGCAAGAGCGTCTCACACTTATGTTACAAAACATAATCCATTTGCTGTGTAGATCTCTTGATTCTCATGTGACAGGATAGGATTAAATCTGTCTGCACTGTATTAGTCATCAATTACCCAGTGCCATATATCCTAATAACTCACACAAGAATAGGCCACATGTCAGAAGGATGACCAGGCATTCCTTGTCTTTGCTATTCTGAGGCCATGTACCCATCCTGTAGTTAGGAGTGACCAGAGGAAGAATGTGGACAGTTTTTTTTTTCCCCACTGTGTTTGCATATTATTTAATTTGTAGCACAGTTACATGGAAAGTTATTCTTATGTGTATACATTATACCTGTGCACATTGTAGACTCTAAAGAAAGGATAAAGTGTGGCCAAATTCAACTTGGGACTTTTCTTTTTTTTTTTTTGTCTTTTAGAGACAGGGTCTCCCTGTAGCCCCAGCTGTCCTGGAACTCACTCTGTAGACCAGGCTGGCTTTGAACTCACAAAGATCCACCTGCCTCTGCCTCCCAAGTGCTAGGATTAAAGGTGTGTGCCACCACGCCTGGCAGGGACTTTTCAATTTCCATCTTTTTCTTTGGAGAACTAAAAGTGGTTCTGGCGAAGCTATTTATTAAAACTTCTGAAAGGATTCATACTAACCATAAAATTATTCTTGAGGTTTTGTTGTTTATAGGTTTTTCTGTTTGTTTGCTTGTTTTGAGACAGAATCTCATTATGTAGCCCCAGCTGGTCTAAAACTCGTTATATATTCCAGGCTACCCTCTAAGTCACAAACGTCTGTTTGCCTCTGCCTCCCAAATGCTGTGACTACCATGCCCAGCCTTTTGTGTTTTGGGGAGACAGGGTCTTACTCTATAGTCTAAGGTGACCTGGAATTTACTCTGTAGCTAACACTGGCCTCAAACTTACAAGCAGTCCTTCTTCCTCAGCCTCCAAGGTGCTAGAATTACAGGTGTTGAACCATCATGCCTGATTCTAGTAATGTCTTAAGGTAAGAAACCTAACTTAGAAGAATATACTCTAAAAATCTATATTCTTTTTTATAGTTCTAGAAGAAACTGAAGGTTGTTTTTTTTTTTTTAATTTTATTTTGTATGTGTATGAATGTACAGTCTGCATGTAGGTCTGTGCACCCGCGTGGTGCAATGCCTCGGAGGTCAGAAGAGGGTGTCAGATTCCCCTGGAACTGGAGTTAAAGACGGTTCTCAGCCGCCATGTGGGTGCTGGGGATCAAACCCGGGTCCTCTGAAAGGGCAGTCAGCGCTCTTAACCGCTAGGCCATCTCTCCAGCCCCGGTTGTTTTTTTTTTTTTTTTGGTCTTTTTGAGACAGGGTCTCCCTCTAGCCTCAGCTGTCCTGGAACTCACTCTGTAGACCAGGCTGGCGTTGAACTCACAAAGATCCGCCTGCCTCTGCCTCCCAAGTGCTAGGATTAAAGGCATGTGCCACCACACCCGGCTGGTTGTTTTGTTTTTATATAGAGTCTTGCCTAGGCTGTTCTTGGAGATAAGATTCATGTTCCTCAAACCTTCTCTTCTCTTTTCTTTTTTTTTTTTAATTAAATATTTTGAAAATTTTATTTATTTTGTATGTGTATGAATGTACTGTCTGCATGTAGGTCTGTGCACCCTTGTTGTGCAGTGCCGCAGAGGTCAGAAGAGGGTGTCAGATTCCCCTGGAACTGGAGTTAAAGACGCTTCTTAGCTGCCATGTGGGTGCTGGGGGTCGAACCCGGGTCCTCTGCAAGAGCAGTCGGCGCTCTTAACTGCTAGGCCATCTCTCCAGCCCTTATATATATATTTTTTAAACCTTCTGTTTTCTATCAGCATCACAGGCATGCACTACTACTCCTAGCTCCTGGTTTCTTTCTATTAAAAAATATTGTGTAACCATAGACAGAAACCAGGGAGGATGAGTTTCCTAAAACTCTCAAGATTATCTGGCCATAATCTACAGTGACTGGGGAGAGGGGAGGTCCTGCTGACCCCAGCTCCATACACAACCCAGTGTTCCTCCAAAGCTCCAGTGGCCTTTTCTGCTACAGTCCTTTTGAGCACTTAGGGCCAGGTCCGCTCACACCCACTTGTTTACATTTTATCCAAAGCTACTTTTATGCTATAACATCAGAGTTGACTGGTTCCGACAGTCCAGAGGGCTGGCAGATCTGAAAATACTATTTGGCCCTTTATAGGCCCTTTAAGCCTACGTTAAAATGGTGGATATTATAGGCCATATTATTGTAGTTCATATGTAGTTTTTGTGCCTTATTGAATTAACTTTTTTTTTCTTTGGTCTTTTTTGAGACAGGGTCTCCCTGCAGTCTCATCTGGCCTGGAACTCACTCTGTAGACCAGGCTGGCCTTGAACTCACAGAAATCCACCTGCCTCTGCCTCCTGGGTGCTGGAATTAAAGGTGTGTGCCACTACACCTGGCCTTATTGAATTAACTTTTGTGCTTAGTTTACTCTCCCATCTCACTCAGTTTCATCTTCTAAAATATGTTTACAATGTACAAAGTTAAAAGTAGTTTTGAGAATCTACTTTTTCTGTTTTGATTGTTGACTCTTGCATTAATAAATATGCTCTGTTGAAACAGGCATTCAAATATATGCTTAACTTCACAGCACTGTTCATTCTTTGTTTTGAGACAGGGTCTCCCTATATAGCCTCAGCTGGCCTGAAATTCACTCTGTAGACCAGCTGGCCTTTAACTCACAGAAATCCACCTGCCTCTGCCTCTGCCTCTGAAGTGCTGGGATTAAAGGCATGCGCCACCATGCCCAGCCTAAGCTCTGTTCATTCTTATTTTGTCTAAATAGGCTTTCTTTTTACCCTGTCTATGTCCCCAGATCTGGCAGATACTCTTGGCTTCTTGAGAGTCAAAAGGAAGAAGACTAAGCACAGATAAAGTCTGCTTATGAATATAAAATCTTTTGAATGGGTGTATTTGTAACATTGCATTATTTTGTATAATAGGAGTGTTTTACCCCGAATCCCCTCTTCACTAGTGTAGATATTGGAGAGTGGCTAAAGAACTGTTAGAGTTCTTCCATATGATTGTAAGGGAAACAAAGCCTACATTGAAAGTAGGCTGTATTTTTCTTTTATTTTATTTATTTTTGTATGTGTATGAATGTACTGTCTGCATGTAGGTTTGCGCTCCCATGTCATGCAATGCCGAGGAGGTCAGAAGAGGGTATTGGATTCCCCTGGAACTGGAGTTAAGACGGTTCTCAGCCACCATGTGGGTGCTGGGGACCGAACCCGGGTCCTCTGCAAGAGCGGTCAGTGCTCTTAACCACTAGGCCATCTCTCCAGCCCCAGTAGGCTGTATTTTTAACTTCAGATCACCCACTAATCTCAGATTAGTATATTTATTTGCCTATGGAAATAAACTTTAGAAATTCACATGCCTCTGCCTTCTAGGTGCTAGGATTAAAGGCATGCACCTCCACACCTGGCCCCTCTGCTTTTTATGTTCTGTTGAAAACAATGTTAGCTATGTTCCCTTAATAGATCTAACCTATTGAATTACTCTTTGTAGGACTGTTTTTTTTGTAGACAAATACCAGTACTCTTCTAAATTTGATGGAATCCCAACTTGATGGCTAAACTGTTGTTTAAGGAAATATGTTTTGAATGTAAAGAAAATATCTTGTGGAACTTTAGTAATGCTGCTGTCTGGTATCTGACTTCTGTAGGAGTTGATCTGGAGCAGTCAAGAAAGGAAGAAGAACAACAGATGTTGCAGGATGCCCGCCAGTGGCTCAACAGGGGGAAAATAGAAGATGTGAGGCAGGCCCGCTCAGGGGCCACAGCCCTCCATGTAGCTGCTGCCAAGGGCTACTCCGAAGTCCTCAGGTATAGTCCATGTACAGGGAGAAGATGAGATGAGTTTTATTAGCAGAGGCTTGTAGATTCTTAGGTATTGTATGTTTCCCTTTTTGTTGCCTTCCTCTCTTCTCATGCATGTTTTTCTCACACATTTTGCTGGTGTTCCTCCATGGGTAGTGTTCCTTCCTTCTGTCACTGCCCTTGCTGAGATGTGTTGCTCTTGCTTCCTCTCTGTTTCTGCAAGTGGACCAAGTGTTCCTCAGCATGGTTTACACTGAGGCTCTGGTGGGAGCCAGGAGGAGCGAGAGGTGAGCCCAAGACATGTCAGTGAAAGAACTAACCCAGGGGAGAGTCCAAGGGAATAACTCAGTTTTATTGGCAAAAGTCATGCCCTTTTATACTAATATTACTATGCGCCAAGGTGGAAAGTGGAGTTGGGGGTGTGCAGGAGGGCCAGGAAGGTGGAAGCCATTATGGTTCCCACAGGAATAATGAAACTTTAAGGTGTGTTGATAGTATGGAGGTGCGAAACATTCTCTGCCCAGTACTTCAAAGGAGGGCCTTAGGGTATGAAACTTCACTTTGGCAAAAGGTGATCAGATCAGCTCATCCTGGCCTTATCAACTTGTATTTCCAATTGATTTTAAGTGTTACTAATCTTTTATGTTAGTAGTATTTGACCAATTGTTATTTAACGTATGTATTTTAACACCATTTACTGTGTAAATAAATTTTGAATAGAAAGTAAACATTAATTAGATAAACCTTGACTAAACACACATTGTGTTTTTTTAAATTATCTGATTAAGTTCTGATCTTAAAGAAGTAAAGTTTATGTATATGATTTTAACTTTTGTTTATTACAACTCCTAGATACATTACTTTAAAGTATAAATTTTTACAAAGTGGGTTTTATAGATCCATTTTGGGTGCTGATGGATCGTAACCAGTGGATGACAGTATATACACAGTAAAACTCTGAATTGTTACATTTGTAAATTTTTACTTACCCTTAATAAATTAATTTATTCATTAGTTGTTTAAATATATTAGCAGACCTGAGTTAGGGAGAAAAAAGGGTTAATTTTAGTCTGAGAGTTAGCCTTTACTGAATTTAAACAGTGAGTTTATCTAGGCAGTAAAAATCATACCAAGTTAATCTTTTTTTTGGACGGGGTCTCCTTATAGCCCCAGCTGGCTTGGAACTCACTCTGTAGACCAGGCTGGCCTTGAACTCAGAGATCCGCCTGCCTCTGCCTCCCAAATGCTAGGATTAAAGAAGTGTGCCATCACGCCCTGCTTAAAGATGGTTCTTAGCCACCATGTGGGTGCTGGGAATCAAACCCAGGTCCTCTGAAAGAGCAGTTGGAGCTCTTAACCACTGAGCCATCTTTCTAGCCCAACAAGTTAATCTTAAAACCAAAGCCTTAGAGTATTTTTAACTGAGGTGGTTTTTTGGGTTTTTTTTTTTTTTTTTTTTTGTCTTTTTGAGATAGGGTCTCTCTGCAGCCCCAGCTATCCTGGAACTCACTTTGTAGACCGGGCTGGCCTTGAACTCACAGAGATCTGCCTGCCTCTGCCTCCCAAGTGCTGTGATTAAAGGCCACCACACCTGGCTTAACTGAGTTTTAAATAACCAATAGTTACTAAGGAAACTTTTATTAGAGTTAGAGCTTTTTGTCAGACTGGGCTGGCCTGAAGATTTCCATACAAATCCACCTGTTTTTGCTTTTAGAGTGCTATTTTAGGCTGATTTTAAAAGGCAGTTAAAGACAAACATGATCTAGGATGACTTGTTACTTAAGATGTTATGTTCTCAGCTCAGCGGTAGGTCACAAGTTACATGGTCTGGAAACCTGTGAACAGGTTTTTTTTTCCAGTAATTTTTCTTTTTATATGGATTAAGTAGAGTCTAAAAGGTGAAACCACATTTGAAAGAATCCAATACTGCCTTGGACTTTTAAAATTAATTAATTAATTAATTAATTGTGCACATTTTTACTTAAAGATGCCTTAGGGTACCCATGTATTAGATTTAAAATTTTTATATCTTAACCAAGAATGCTTGAGATAGAATTTACTTAATAGATTCTGAATGGCCATATTATTTAAAAAAATCACCTTGAGATAAAAATTGATCTATTAGGAGTATTACAATTAAGAACAATTTATAATAAGCAGAATAAGGTCTGAGGTAGTTATTTTGAACACATGATATCTATGTATTTTTAGGAAGCCTGTTTGAGAAAGAAAACAGTTAATTAAATCCTCGAAAGCTTGAACAGTGGTTAGAAGCAACCTGAAAAAGATACTTTACATATTTTCTTAGCATTGAGGGACAAGAGAAGGGAGATTTTCTTTCTTGGGGTGGCTGGAATTTTGAACAAAAAGAAGTTAAATTGTAAGTATTTTTTGTATTTTTTTTTTATTTTTTTATTTTTGAGACAGGGTCTCCCTATAGCCCCAGCTGGCCTGGAGCTCACTCTGTAGACCAGGCTGGACTTGAACTCACAGCCTGCCTCTACAAACTGAGTGCTGGGATTAAAGATGTGTGCCACCACACCCAGCTTAAAGGTGGTTCTTAGCCACCATGTGGGTGCTGGGAATTGAACCCCGGTCCTCTGCAAGAGCAGTCAATGCTCTTAACCACTGAGCCATCTCTCCAGCCCCTGTAATTTTATTTTTTTTTGAAAAAAAATTGGGGTAGGGGCTGGAGAGATGGCCTAGCGGTTAAGAGCGCCGACTGCTCTTGCAGAGGACCCGGGTTCTATCCCCAGCACCCACATGGCGGCCGAGAACTGTCTGAAACACCAATTCCAGGAGAACTCCAGTTCCAGGGGAATCCGACACCCTCTTCTGACCTCCGCGGCATTGCATGACACGGGTGCACAAACTTGCATGCAGACAGTACACTCATACACATACAGAAATAAATAAAATTAATAAAAACATTTTTAAAAAGGGGGGGATTTACAAAGTAGCACTGCTCCGACAGGCTCAGGAGTTGTAGTTTTAGGCACTTGAAGGTGTGGCTGGCAGAGATGGGCACCTCCACAGGCCACTCGGTCCAGTGACTCTGGCAGCATTTTGTTTTGTTAATGTCCCAGTCTTAAGTTTGCCTTTGAAACTCTTGGCCATTTTATTGCATCCACCTTGGGCTTGCTCAGAGACAAGGTACGAGCAGGTCCCGGGGACTTAGGGTGCTGGCTGTGGAGCCCTGAGTACCTCTTTCCTGCTACCCACCCCATGCCCTGTGAGTTTTTGGTTTTGTTTTTGTTTTTGTTTGTATTTTTGAGACAGGGCCTCCCTTTAAGTCCCAGCTGGCCTGGAGCTCACTCTGTAGACCAGGTTGGCCTTGAACTCACAGAGACCCCTCTGCCTCTGCCTCCTGAGTACTAGGATTAAAGCAAAAATTTTGTTTGCTGTTGGCTTTTTTTTTTTTTTAATTATTTTTTATATGTATTGAGTGTACTATCTGTGTGTAGGTTGGTGCACCCGTGTGGTGCAATGCCACAGAGGTCAGAAGACGGCAGTGGATTCCCCTGGAACTGGAGTTAAAGACGGTTCTTAGCCTCCATATGAGTGCTGGGAATTGAACCCAGGTCCTCTGCAAGAGCAGTTGGCACTCTTAACCACTGAGCCATCTCTCTAGCCCCTAGCCCTACAGTTTTAACTTCCCTATCCCCTGCTCCAGACTTGGCAGGTTGGGGTTCCTACTCATGATATGCGCACTTGCTGGCCCTGTCTCTCTCGAGCCAGAATTAACAGGCTGGTGCTTAGCCATAGCTGGGCGCGGCCTCTGTTCCCTTGATCTAGGAGTCTAGCTGGTGTGTGTGTGGGAATGCGTATGATGGAAAAGGGGAGAAATGCTAGTGAATAAAAAGAACTTAAAAGGCAGAAGAAGGTTCTTGCCAACACCTGACCAAGCAGGCAGTAATCCAGTTAGCTTAATGGGTCCCTCAGGTTGTCAGGAACCAAAGTTAAAGGTTAGATATAAAAGAATGTTCCCTTGGGAGACAGAGGCAGGCGGATCTTTGTGAGTTCAAGTCCAGTCTGGTCTATAGAGTGAGTTCCAGGACAGCTGGGGCTACATGGAGACCCTGTCTCGAAAAGACAAAAAAAAA
>VZQC01005068.1:2422399-2435901 GCA_009823505.1 Rhizomys pruinosus | reverse complement strand
CTGAGAAACACCTTAAGAAGTGTTCAACATCACTAATCATTAAGGAAATGCAAATCAAAACCACTTTAAGATATCATCTTACTCCAATAAGACTGGCTAGGATCAAGAAAACAAATGATACCAAGTGCTGGAGAGGTTGTGGGGAAAGGGGAATACTCATCCACTGCTGGTGGGAATGTAAACTTGTGCAGCCACTATGGAAAGCAGTGTGGAGAACCCTTGGAAGACTTGGAATGAACTTGCCACCCGACCCATACCCCTCCTGGGCATGTACCCTCAAGACTCACCCCACCGCAGAGATACATGCACGGCTATGTTTATTTCAGCTCTCTTCACAATAGCAAGGAGCTGGAACCAACCCAAGTGCCCCTCAACTGACGAGTGGATAGAGAAAATGTGGTACATCTACACAATGGAGTTCTATGCAGCAGTAAAGAAAGACGACATCATGAGCTTTGCAGGAAAATGGCTGGAGCTAGAAGACATCATGCTGAGTGAAGTAATACAGTCCCAGAAAAACAAACGACGAATGGTATCCCTCATCTGGATGCTAGTGCCAATACCTAGTTGTAAGTATTTCTTGTGCACGGCCCCTTGAGCTTTTGTCCAAAGCAGTTGAGAGTGATGCATATTGGAAGCAACAAAAACAACAACAACAGAAAGGACTGCATCAAAGAACTGACTGAAGCAGTGAACTTCTGCTTAAAACAGTCAACTTCCACATGGAGAATATTGAGAAAGACTGCAAAAGAGATGAAAAGCATGTTTGGCAGAATGCATGAGCTCTGGTGGGGTGGGAGAATGGGGGGGGACACGGGTCTAGATTTTATTAAAAAAAAAAAAGAATGTCTCACTTGAGAGAGACATGGGGCAAAGCTGCCCATTACCCCATTCCACCCAGGACAGGGAAAGCTCACTTTTTTTTTTTTTTCCTTTTTGTCCTCCGAAAGGCCTTGTAGCCCCACTTTGGGCACCAGATGTTGCTGTTGCTTCCTCTCTGTTGCCACAGGGGGAGTGTGTTCCTCAGCATGGTTTACACTGAGGCTCTGGCAGGAGCCAGGAATGGGAGGGGTGAGCCCAAGATGGGTCAGTGAAAGAGAGATTCTGAGGGAATAACTGTTTTATTGGCAAAAGTCAGGGCCTTTTATACTAATACTGCCATGCTCCAGGGTGGAAATAGGGGTTAGGGGCGTGCAGGAAGGCCAGGAAGGCGTGAGCCATCATGGTTCCCACCAGGATAATGAAACTTTAGGGTGTGTTGATAGTACAGAGGTGTGACAAATTCTCTGCCCAGTACTTCAAAGGAGGGCCTTAGGGTATGAAACCTCACTTTGGGGAACAGGTGATTGGCTCATCCCGGCCTTATCAACTAGGTTGTGGGGATGGTGGGAGCTGGACCCCTCTGGTTGTCGGGATGGCGGGAGCTGGACTCCTATGGTGCTTAAGTCAAGCAGAGTCATCCCATCAGAGATGTATGACATGAAGCTATTGAAGTGCACTGGCGTAGGCAGACCTCTTTTAGTTCTATTTGTCATTAGTTTTCCTGAAACCTGCTCATACATCTTATGATAGTACAGACCTGTGATCACATTGGTCTTTTTTGATTTAGATAATTTGTTGGGCTTATTAGATCCATAATGGAGGTCTAGAGTATGCAGTGTCTGGCTTACTTAAGATAATTAGACTTGGGGCCAGCAAGATGGCTTGGGGGTAAAAATTCCTGCTGAGCCTGATGACCTGAATTTAATTCCTGTGACCCACATGGGAGAAGGAGACAACTTACTCCTCCAAATTATCCCCTCAATCTACTTGTTCACAGTGGCCATGTATATACCCCCACACATGCAGTGTGTAACTGCACAAAATAAATATATCTAAAAGTGTAATAAAAAAAAATTTTATGGTCTTTTTGAGACAGAGTTTCCCTGTAGACTCAGCTGGCCTGGAACTCACAGAGATCTCCCTGCCTCTGCCTCCTGCATACTGGGATTAAAGGCATGTCACACCATACCTGGCTAATAAACAGTTTTTTTAACCGGGCATGGTGGTGCACGCCTTTAGTCCTAGCACTTGGGAGGCAGAGGCAGGCAGATCTCTGTGAGTTCAAGGCCAGCCTGGTCTACAGAGTGAGTTCCAAGACAGCCAGAGCTACAGGAAGACCCTGTCTCAAAAAGACCAAAAAAAAAAAAAAAACTACAACAACAAACAACAAAAGATTTAGACTCTACTATTTTACATGTTTTATTTTTCTTATATCTAAAATTGCCTTATGTATCTCTTGTTTCTTGATGTTGACAAGCTTTCCAAAATACAGGGCTGCTAATGACACTATGGGTACATTTTTGCTAGGCTGACTCTTCCAGTGCTTTGTATTCTACCTGATACAGAATTTCTAGTAGGTATTGCGGTATGTTAGTACTCTTGTTTCTACCTGAATGTGACATTCACACTCTGCTTGATTCTTGAAAGATGTAGCCCAGTGCAGTTTGGGCTTCAGGAATCATATTTTTCCTCCCATATAAAATGGATATAAGTTAGCCTATGGTTAGCTAGAACCCTGTAGAGTTGGAAATATAGGACATGTAATGTCCTATAGCGATCAACCAGAAAGCTAGTTGGTAAAGTATCCCAAAGAGATTTGAGTTCTCATTTTATATGTGAATTCGTCTCTGAATTGTTAAATGTACAGTATGGCCAGTAGTAGAATTGTGTAATTTGGCTAATTGAATTGGGCGTTTGTTAATCTTAGGTCATATATTCCTCTTGTATGGTCTAACCTGGATATGCCTAGGAAATATATACATTACCTTATAGATGGGGTCAATAAAGATGGTCTGATTGGTGCTTAGAGCAATAATAGAAAATGCAGGCTCTGTCTTAGAGAGAGGGAATCAAAGGACCTCTAGAGGTTAGCCCAAATCTAAAACATCAATGAGGGGCCGGAGAGATGGCTCAGCATCTTCCAGAGATGGAAGAGCTCCGACTGCTCTTCCAGAAACCCAGGTTCGATTTCCAGCACCCACATGGCAGCTAAGAACCGACTTTAAGCCAGGTGATGCGCACCTTAAAAAAAAAAATTAGGGGCTGGAGATATAGCCTAGAGGTTAAGAGCACCAACTGCTCTTGCAAAGGACCCGGGTTCAATCCCCAGCACCCACATGGCAGCTGAAAACCATCTGTAACTCCAATTCCAGGAGAACTCCAGTTCCAGGGGAATCCGAGACCCTCTTCTGACCTCCGCAGCATTGCACAACACAGGTGCACAAACTACATGCAGACAGTACATTCATACATATACAAAAAAATAAATAAAATAAATAAAAATACAAAAAAAATTAATGAGTTTTGGCCAAACTGTCAAATCAAGTTATTATTTTTTTTTATTTTTGTTTTATTGTAGACTTTTAATTCAGGCTGGTTATGAACTCAATGTTCAAGATCATGATGGCTGGACTCCTCTTCATGCTGCTGCACACTGGGGAGTGAAAGAGGCTTGCTCCATCCTTGCAGAAGCACTCTGTGACATGGATATCCGGAACAAACTGGTTAGTGAGTCTGAACCTCTAAAAGGGCAATGAAATTGGTGGCTAGGCTTAAAGCCTTTGTTTAATAGGCAGATGGCTGCTCTGGGAAAATACACACGACTGGTAGCTATGGCATTGTTCTCCACGTCCCTGCCCCTACTCTTATTATTATATTATTATTATATAGAAGTATATTTGCTGTAGGATGTAAAACTCCACTAACCTAGTCATCTGATTCTACTTATGTTGAAGTCTCTAAAACAAGAAAGAAATAAAAAAGATATTTGCCTTTGGCAGAAAAATGAACTTCAAGAAACCTAAAGTCACCATCTATGGTGAGGTATGAAATATTTTACTTTTTTTTTTTTTAACTCAAAGTCTTTTAACAGCTAAGCTCTGTTATGCAGTCATTTTTGACTGTTTGACCTATTTTAATCACATGATCACATGAAGTTATTTAAGAGTGTATGTAGGGCTGGAGAGATAGCCTAGCGGTTAAGAGCACTGACTGCTCTTGCAGAGAACCCGGGTTCCATCCCCAGCACCCACATGGCGGCTGAGAACCGTCTGTAACTCCAGTTCCAGGAGAACTCCAGTTCCAGGGGAATCCGAGACCCTCTTCTGACCTCCGCGGCATTGCACGACACGGGTGCACAGACCTGCATGCAGACAGTACATTCATACACATACAAAAATAAATTAAAAAAAAAAAAGAGTGTATGTAATGACAAAGGCCCTTGGGTTTGGCTGAAAACAGTTATTCAGCCTTGCTTCCAGCAACCTAGAAGCCCTTGGACACTTATCCCTGTTTCTGATTTTCTAGAATCTAGACACGTGGTCTTGGATGCCTCATTTAACTCCTGAATCCAGATCTCATTCTCAGACTGGATGAGGGTACTTAATTGTGCCACTATTTCCTTAAAGCCATAACCTGCCTATCTATCCTCCTCTTACTTAAAGGAAAATTATTCCTATTAGTCCTCAGTAGAGAGTGCTCCACACTTTCCTCTGAGGCCTTTAGACCATTTCTTGTATGTATCATTACAATTAAGATTACTTTACAATAGGTATACATCAGGTTTCCCCTTGATTCTTTTTATTTTTTTATTTTTTTATTTTTTATTTTTATTTTTATTTTTTTTTTGTCTTTTCGAGACAGGGTCTCCCTGCAGTCCCAGCTGTCCTGGAACTCACTCTGTAGACCAGGCTGGCCTTGAACTCACAAAGATCCACCTGCCTCTGCCTCCCAAGTGCTAGGATTAAAGGCGTGCGCCACCACGCCCGGCTCCCCTTGATTCTTTTTAAAGGGCTGTAAGTATTAGATATGGTGCAGTGATTTCCCACTACTGTTTCACACAATACAAAACTCTGTATTTAAAGAATTTGCTGTTTCTTAAAATGTTTTCTACTGTGATAGATGAAGGCATCAGATGTAGAGTAGGTGACTTAAGGAGGCAACTATAGGTTGAAGATCTTGAATCCAGGTCTGAAATTTGAAATGTTCCTTAACATGAATCTTTCTGAAACATGATACCCCAAGTAGAAAACTCCACACCATGAAAGCACAAAATTATGGAAAATATTACAGGAAGCCATCTTTAGGCTGTGTGTATATGGTATATGTGAAACATAAATGAATAATTTTGTGATTTTACTTGGATTCTATTCTTAAGATATCTCATTATGTAAAATCCAAAGTACTTCTGGTCTTAAGCATTTTTGATTAGGGAGAGTCAGCCTTTATCATAGGAATCAAAGGCAGTAAGTGAATACTGAATAATCCTCGATAAAGTCACATGAGATTGTGTCTGTTTTCTGTCAGTCATGGTGCATCTTTGCTCTGGCAGGGCCAGACACCATTTGATGTGGCTGATGAAGGTCTTGTGGAGCACTTGGAGATGCTCCAGAAGAAGCAGGATGTGGTAAGTCTGGCTGATCCTTTCAAAACTTTTCTAGTAGTTTAGGCCTACACTTCTTTAGTTGCATCTGTTGATGTAAAAGCTGAACTGGACATATGTGCATTCTAGATGCTATTTGTTCCCCTCAGGAACTATCAACAGTATGCTCAAAGAAATCTTGGGTTAAGGTTTACTTATTGTGAAATAGCCTTCAAACACCTAAAAGTCAGAAAAAAACAAAATCATAATCGTTACCCTTGAGTTATAGAAAATGACCATGTGCAAATTGGTGTCTGTTTTCTGAGTAGAGATAACAGAGTAGAAGATAACTTGTAACTTTTTTTCTTACCGACTAAAAGATGTTTTTATTTAAAATGCAATAATTGGGGCTAAAAAGATAGCTTAGTGATTAAAAGCACTAGCTAATCTTGCAGAGGACCCATGTTCTGTTTCTAGTAACAACCATCCGTAACTCTAGTTCCAGAGGATTTGGTGCCCTCTTCTGATCTCCACGCTCATTGTAGGCCATGGATGTACTTACATACATGCAGGCAATACACTGACACACATAAAATAAAAATAATAAAATAAGTTAAAATACATTAATTACGGAGAGAAATATTAATTTCTTAGCTACACAATACTCCAGTTGTTACTTGGTACTGGACAGTAGTTGATCAATGTGACTCAGTAACTCACATACTTATTCCAGATTGATAAAACATCCAGATTCAGTCCTCTTCTCTTTCCTCCTTATATTAAAACCTTTATTGATTTCATGTGTCTTTCTGCTTAGTGCTCTGCAGAAGAGCTCCATAAATGTGCTGCTCATATACAAACTGCAGAGCAGAAATCAACTCTCCAGTACTCAGGTGAAGAGTAAACAACTCAGATTTTCTGCCAGTGAAGTGGATGACTAATTTGAACAAGGATAATAAAACTAAAGTAGGATCGGGGGAAAAAATATCACTGGCTTGTCTTTAAGGGTTTTTTTTTTTTTTTTTCAATTTCATTTAGTACAGAGTAGGACTATGTAGGAATCAGAGAACTGTATAACTCAGTGATGTGACAGATCAGTGTAGCTAAGCATCATTCTGGACTAGTGACACAAATTCTCTTTAAGGCTCAGTGAGAAATCACATACATAAAGCTCAGGTGAATAGCTTTGGCTCATTTTGTTTTCTCAGTGGAGCAGTCAGGATCCCTAAAAGCTACGACATGCCAAGTACAGTGTTGGCACTGTTATCTAGCAGCTGTTGCCTTCCCTGTCAGACTCCAGCTCTATTTCGTACAGTTTAGTTTTTGTGCTTAAAAAAATCCTGAAATAATTTTAGACTCATATAAAATCCTTAACAAATCCTTAACTGACCTAATTGGGTTTTAGACAGAAATGATTTTTTTTTTCTTGAATTGACTCCTTAGCCCAACCAGTCTCAATTTACAGTCCTACTGTTCCGGCCTTCCTAGTAACTGGGATTATAGGCCTGCACACATTTAAATAGCAGACCATTTTTCCCTGAGGGCTTATTTCCATTTGATATGTGATTTCTTTAGAATTAGCACCAATTTATTTGAGTATGTGGATCATAAAAAATTATTTTCTTCAGATGCTAGGCGGCGGCTTCTTCTTCTTCTTTTTCTTCTTCTTCTTCTTCCTATTATTATTATTATTATTATTATTATTATTGCAAGATATAGTGTGGGCTTTTGAAGGGGAAGTTTTCTTGATGCTCCAACACCATAGTTTTGTTCTTCTACCTTGAATGAGGATTTTCTTTATTAGTTTCTTCTATAGAGACTCAATGATATGTTTGTTTTTTTCTTAGATTCTCCTCTCCCTCATTGATGTTTGTGATGTTGTTGTTGTTTTCAGAATGATAGTGCCATTTTGCTACTTTTCAATAATGCTAATTTTTCATGAATATTCACCTTCTGCCTTTTTCTCTCTATTATCTCAATTTCCAGCTTCGGAGTGAAAAGGAGACACGGAATAAACTTATAGAGTCAGACCTGAATAGCAAGTTTCAGAGTGGACCCTTCAAGAAGTAAGATACAGACTTGAGGAATGTGATGAACCTTGGTCGTGTGTCTGTGTGTGTGTGTGTGAGAGAGAGAGAGAGAGACAGACAGACAGACAGACACTTGAAAATTTATATAGTAAAGAAAGTCTGTGTTTGACTTTAGGTAAATGATCTTCAAATGCAGCAGTGTTTATGGGACAAGGAGATAGCATTGATATGGGGGAACTCTGAGAATGAATGGATGGATATGCTTTGCACTTAGAAACTGAGACTGTGAGGCAGTATCTCTTCTAGCCTAGCATAAGGGTTCTTAGTCTTACCTGCTTCCCTTACTGTACTGGGTATAGCATCAGCTCAGGAATTTATCTCTTTTGTTTACTATTGTTTCATTGTCTAGCATGGTTCCTTGAATATAATAAATACTCAGTAAATACTTGTTAGGTGATTTGTTGAATACTTAACTCCTTATCTCCATGAATACTTATCATCATGTTATCAATATTCATGGTTTTTTCTTTTTTTTTGGTCTTTTTGAGACAGGGTCTCCCTATAGCCCCAGCTGGCCTAGAATTCACTATGTAGATGAGGCTGGCCTTGAACTCACAGAGATCCACCTGCTTCTGCCTCCCAAGTGCTGGGATTAAAAGGCATGCACCACCATCATGGTTCTCTTCTATCTGTATATTGTTGAATAAATCTCCTTGAGTCATACTCTAAAGTCAATAATCTTAGACTGTGAAAAACCAAGAGAATACACAGGTATTAAGGAAGTTATCAATATGTTCTTACTATTGTTTCTACATAAATATTATAGATTTATTCCTTTTATCACATCGAATTGTCATGGAACTAAAATGATTTATCATTTCAAAATTGTTTTCAAATTGTGTCTTTAATTTAGCAAAGAGAAAATGCTTTATGAGGAAGATATACCCAAGTCCCAAGAAACGGAGGAAGAAAACAAAGAATCCAGCAGTTCCAGCTCAGAGGAAGAAGAAGGTGAAGATGAGGCTTCTGAGTCAGAAACTGAGAAGGAGGCAGGTAATACAGTACCCCACATCTGCTGCCTGCCAGAGGGCTGGTCAGGCTGTAGACGGCTCCAAAAAGAGTTTGAAGTCCACTTCCCAAGCATAAGGGATCCAACCGTTAATAATGATATGCTTATAAAAGCTGATTCTGTTGGCCTACCCATATTGGAGACATCTTCACTCTTCTGGGCCCCAGCTTCTCATGAGGTTTGACTTTGCTGACAGTTTCTCTCAATCATGTGCCAATATGATATCCATTGAATATTACCAAAGAAAGTTAGAGGCCATCAGTTCTGTAGAAAAGGCAGGTACCAGATAAAGTTTACCTTACGTTCATGGTGTTCTTGAATTTCCTTTCTTAATCAATTGTGGCTTACTCTGTGAATTCAGTATTACATCTATTAAATTTTATAAGTGTGTATTTTTTATTTGTATTATTTAGTGGGTATTCCCATGGTCTAGCTTTCAAATATCTGGAATTAATAATTAAGCTTGCTTTTTGCTACATTGTTTTGTTCGGCACTGTGATATTAGGAAAATGGGAGGGGCTGCCAGAACTGCTGCTGTTGCTTCATGATTTATACTCCTGCCCCAGGTCTTGTTCCTTACAGACCATGTCCACACTGCTATTGGAATAAAATATTGACAGAATTCCTTAAGATCAAGGTATAATCTGTTCAGAAACCTTCTGTGACACCTCCCTTATTCTGTCTGTGTCTATAGAGTAAGTTCCAGTCCCTGTAGCCTAGCCTTGAAGGCCTTTGATAACCTAGCTTCAACTGACCTTTCCAGTACTGTACATAGGCATGAGCTTATTTTAGCTAGACTGGATTTCCTCAACTATGACCTGAGCTTTCTTAACCCAAAATGATTATTTGTGCCTTAAAATTCATTTCAAACCATCATAAATATTTGTTGAGTGAATTCTATCAGAAAGAATGTGATCTTGAAGATTAGAATGCTATTTCTGATAAAAGAAGCTAAAAATTTGGAGCCTGTATTAATTAATTACCTTTCATATTATAGTTACAAATACCTGAAACAGTTGTGTTTTATTATTATTATTAATTATTTATTTTTTTATCTTTTTTTGAGACAGGGTCTCCCTTTAGTCTCAGCTGACCTGGAGCTCACTATGTAGACCAGGCTGGCCTTGAACCCAGAGATGCGCCTGCCTCTGCCTCCCAAGTGCTGGGATTAAAGGCCTGAGCCACCACACAAGAAAGGGTTTTAAGAGGAAAGATCTAGTTGCCTCAGGGTTTCAGAGGTTTCAGTTCATGGTCAGCTGACTGCATGATTCAGGGCCTGTGGTTAAACAGAATCTCAAGGTGTCAGATGGGTGTGGTGAAACCAAGCTGCTTATCTCATGGCATCTGGGAAGTGGAGGGACAGGAAAGGACGAGGAACAAGATGGCTTTCAAAGGCATGCCCCCAGTGACCTACTTCCCCTAAATAAATTCCACCCCCACCTCCTCTTAAGAATGCTGCCAAATTATGAATCTATCAATGAATTATCCATTGATGAAGTCTGAGCCCTTATGCTCTTATCACCTTTCACTTGGATCCACTAGCTGGGACCAAGTCTTCACTTGAGTCTAGACCTTGATTGTCAACTTGATGGGATCTAGAATCTCCTTGAAGACAAATCTCTGGGCGTGTCTATGAAGGGTTTTTAGATCAGGTTAACTGAAGAGGGAACACCCACTGTAAATGTAGTGGTACTATTCCACAGGCTGTAATCCCCTACTGTGCAGACTTTTGACTATGGATGCAATGTGACCAGCTGCCTTCTGCTCCTGTTGTCACGCCTTCCCTCAGGGCCCTAAAACTGTAAGCCACAGTAAACTTCTCCTTCCTTAAGTAGCTGTTGTCAGATACATATTTAGTCAGAGCAGTGACACAAGTAACTAATACAGACTCCTTTTGGTATTTTCCCACCCTGTGCTTTTTATTATTTATGATATTTGCTTTTTGTGACTCTTTAGCATCGTACACATATCTTTGTTCTAGCACTTACTGTTTTTACTGGGAACCGTGAGTTTATTATTGTTATACTCCTGGGTCTCAGCACAATTCCTGACACATGACACACATTTGTAGTCATTATATTCATTAAATGGTTTTGTCAATTCTTCCTAGTAAGGGTCTGGAAAGGCATGTACATGAATAAGATATTTTGTCATGCGAGAGAGGGGACTGCAGTGAGTGACATTTCACTAAGAGGAAGGAATAAGTCTTATTCTGGGAGTTATAGTAAAACTGTACACATCTCTATAGTGCCTTCTCCTTTGGAATACACTTAAACATTTTTACTTAATCCTCATAACCATGCTTTGAGGTATATATCATTCCCTTTTCAGGATGAGAAATTGACACTGTGGAAGTTAGTTAAACTACATTTCATAGCTAATATGTAATACACCTGACTTGGCCTAGAACTCCTCACAATAGTGGACGCAGTGGAAATTGTTTAAGTGAACGATTCAGCCGGGCGTGGTGATGCACACCTTTAATCCTAGCACTTGGAAGGCAGAGGCAGGTGGATCTTTGTGAGTTCAAAGCCAGCCTAGTCCACAGAGCAGTTCTAGGACAGCTGTGGCTACAGGGAGACCCAGTCTTGAAAAAGACCCCCCCCCAAAAAAAAGAAGTGAAAGATTCAAAAAATACAAAAAAAAAAAAAAAAGCCAGGAGTGGTGGCGCACACCTTTAATCCTGGCGCTCTGGAGGCAGAGGCAAGCGGATCTCTGTGAGTTCAAGGCTAGCCTGGTCTACAAAGGGAGCTCCAGGCCAGCTGGGACTAAAGGGAGACCCTATTTCAAAAAATACACACACATACACACACACACACACAAAATAAGTGAACAATTGAAAACAGACTGTAAAAAAGAATGAGAAAGAATGAGATCCGGGCTGGAGAGATAGCCTAGAGGTTAAGAGCACCAACTGCTCTTGCAGAGGACCGGGTTCCGTCTCCAGCACCCACATGGTGGCTAAGAACCGTCTCTAACTCCAGTTCCAGGAGAACTCCAGTTCCAGGGGAATCCAACACCCTCTTCTGACCTCCGCGGCATTGCACGACATGGGTGCACAAAACCTACATGCAGACAATACATTCATACACGTAAAAAAAAAAAAAGAATGAGATCCCCAAAAAAGATCTTGTAAGGAAAAGAGATGTGAGAAAGAATCTTAGGGCATATGGCATTTACAAATTGAGCTGATATTAGTGAAGGAAGCCAAGATGTATGATCAAGAGTTTGAACAAAACCTGATATGTATTCTGCTTCAGAGAAGCCAGCAGTAGTGAGAAGAGAGAGCCAGGATGATGCAGCAATTACAAGTCACTAGTAATCCTAGAGAGCGGTTTCAGTAGTCTGGCGTGGGCAGAGCAGATGGTTCTAGCAAGCTTCCCTACTCACTTCTGCAGCTCTTTGCCAACTGAAAGTTTCCTCATGTCTCAAAGCCCAGCTCAAATCAACTTCTGTTATGCAGCCTTACCACATAGATGTGTGCTTTTCTTTGTTTGACACTACTTTACATCACTTTTTCTATGCTGCTTGTATTTGAAGTGTTTCTTTCTTTTTTTTTTTTTCTTCTCACATCTTCAGCTGTTCACCACAGGCAAGCTTTGAAAGCATTTGAATGTTCTGTGTGTCTACTTTACCTTATTTATGCCATATGGTTTTGTGTATCAGAGGTGCTCAGTAAATATGTTGGAAGAGGACAAGAAAATGTTCTAAGAGATTGCCTATCATGTGAATGCACCAAATATCTGTACATTTCTCCCATTTTTCTTTAAAAACACACATATACACATATATAACCTCATAAAAATGATAATTTTCGTGTGTCTTATGTGTTAATATTGTACTTAAATATTAATTGGGGGCTGGAGAGATAGGTTAGTAGTTAAGAGTGCTTACTGCTCTTCCAAAGTTCCCAGCAGCCGTATCAGGTGGCTTATAACTGCCAGTAACTCCATTTCAGGGTATTTGATGCCTTCTGATCTCCATGGATACCTGTACATAGATGGTGAACAGTAAATATGCATACAAACACATAATACATAAATATTTAAAACATCAATTATATTATAGTCAAATGTGGTAGTGCCCCACCTTTAATCCCAGCATTTGGGAGGCAGAGGCAAGTGGAGCTCTGTGAGTTCAAGGCCAGTCTGGTCTACATAGTGAGATCCAGGCCAGCTGGTGCTATAGGCAGACCCTGTCTCAAAAAGATTAAAAAAAAAAAAATCAATTGTGTTTTGAGGTATTGTAAGCATTTTGGTTTTCTTTTTTCCATCTCTCTAGCCCTTCAAATATGATTTTTTTCCTTTTCATTGAAATTTTTATGTGTTTCATACATAATTTTTCAATCAGTCTTAATCACCTTTACACCCGCTTCTCCCTTGGCACCCTTCCTCAACCTCCCCATACCCCCAGGAGTTCACACATTGTCATTCCTGCCAGAGTCCATTGTTCTAAACTATTCTCCCCATCCACTCCTCAGTGCCAGCTCATCTCCAGATCTCTAGTCAGCCTATCCAGAATCCCTTTCTTAAAGAAGGCCAGCTCTTCTCACCCGACCGCCATCAGCCTCCAGTATTTTTCAGCCACAGTTAGGCTATGCTACCCACTTCTGTAGTTCTGTGCTGGGTTTTTATTCAGCTGAGCTTGCATGGGTCTTGTGCATGCTGATAACAATGCTGTAAGTTCATATGAACCAGGTCCCAGGAGCTTATAGGATTCATTTCCATTTGGTCTTGCATCACCTCCCTGGTTCTTACAATCTTTCTGCCCCCCCTCTTCTGCAATGTTCCCTGAGCCCCGGGTTGGTGAAGCTAAATATAAGCAACCTGGCCATGGAACCACACTCTATAGAGTCCTGATCTTCACACTTTGACTATTCAAGTTCTTTGGAAGTTCCTGGTCTCCTGTTGCATGGACGAGCTTCCTTAATGAGAGTTAAGAGGCAGTTACTGCCTTCTTGAGTCTTTGTTCTTTTTTTTTTTAATTGTTTTATATATATATA
>VZQC01005068.1:2394245-2420605 GCA_009823505.1 Rhizomys pruinosus | reverse complement strand
AAAAACTTAGACGAATGATGAAAAGCTGAAAATCCTTGGACATCACCTAAAAGCTCAACCAAGAAGAGATTAACAGCTAAAAACTAGACCCTAATATATGAAGAAATTGAAAGTCCCAAAATAAGAAACCTCTCAACTAAAAAAAGCCCCAGCGCCCCAGAAGTTTCATGGAGAATTTCTGTAAAACTTTCAAAAAGCTACAACTATTATTGAACTTAAATTATTCAAAGGATTCGAAACAGAAGGGAAATCTACCCAATTCCCTCTTGAAGCCAGCACACTAATACCAAACCCAGGGAAACATACAACAAAAAAGGAAAACATAGACTCATCTCATTAATGAACACTAGATGCAAAATTGTCTCAACAAAATACTTGCAAAACTACAGACCCACATCAAAAAGATCATCCACCTGACAAGTTGGACTTCACTACCAGAGATGGAGGGATGGCTCAACATATGAAAATCAATAAATAAATCAAGCATATAAATGGACCTAAAAGCAAAAAACCACACACTCATCCAGCATTGATGAGAAAAACCTTCAACAAAATCCGCATCCCTTCATGCCTTAAAGTCCTTAGAGGGAACTGTGTATTGGAGGTATCATTCCTCAATGTAATCAAAAGCCATATTACAAGAAACCCACAGCCAATTATCATCCTAAATGGGTAAGAACAGAAGCAGTCCCCTTAAAGGCATGCAACTTGCAAGGCTGCCCCTGTCACCCACTCCTCTTCATATAGTGCTTGAAACCCTTGCTAGGGGCAATAAGGCAAGAAAAGGTAATTAAAGTGATATAACTGGAGAAGAGGAAGTCAAGCTATCCTTTGCTGACGACTATGATTTTTACTAAAGGACTGCTAAAACTCCACCAGAAAACTCCTAGAAACGATAGAGTTTCAGTAAAGTGGAGGATACAAATTAACCTAGAAAATCAGAAGCCTTTCTTACCACCAACAACAAGCAACTGAAGAAGAAATACAAGGAGGACTCCCACTCACAAGTTCTCAAAAACATAAAGACTAGACCTAGGAACAAACCTAACCAAAGACCCAAAAATCCTAACAAAAAAAAAAAAAACCCTTTAAAACACCTGGAAGAAGGAATAATGAGAAAGAATCCGGAAAGATGGAAAGATCTCCCATGCTCATGGATTGGGACAAATTAAAAACTAATAAAATGTCCATTTCCTACCCAAACTTAATATACAGATTCAATGGTGATCCCATTAACACACCCCAAGAGTTTCTTCACAGAGCTTGGAAAAAAAAAAGTCCTTAAATTCATTGGAAAAAACAAAATACCTGAATAGCCAAAGCAACCCTGATGCAAAGAGATACAGGGGGATCTCTATACCAGACTTCAAACTATACTACACAGGGCTATGTCATAAAAACAGCCTGGGTACTGGCAACAAAACAAGACCTGTTGACAAATGGAACAAAACTGGAGATCCACCTTGAGCTCATCAATTTCAGCCACCTCCTATTGGACAAGGGGGGCAAGAAGACCAATGGAGGAAGGCTACATATTCAGTAAGTGGTGTTGGCAAAACTGGATCGCCACTGTAGGAAGAATGAAATTAACAACCCCTACCTCTCACCCTGTACAAAGTCAACTCCCATGATTCAAAGACCTCCAGGATGAAACTCAAACTCTGAGGTGATGAAGATAGAAAGAAAAAGTTGGCAGCAGCTATACAAGATAAGGTGTAGGAAAAGCTTTCTAACATCAGCAGCTGGCAAGAGATAAGATCGACGATTGACAAATGGGGATCTCCAATCAAACCCAAAAAGCTTCTGGTACATCAAAAGAACAATAAAGGAAGTGAAAGAGAAAACCCAAGAGTGCGGAGGAGGAAACCTTCACCACAGAAACATCTGACAACGCATTGATTCCACTGTATATAAGCTACTCAAAAAAAAGAAGAGGGCTGGAGCGATGGCCTAATGGTTTTTAAGATCGCCAAACCGCTCTTACAGAGACCCAGGTTTCAATCCCCAGCACCCACATGGTGGCTGGACGACGTCTTGACTCCAGTTCAGGGGAAATCGGACCTCCCCCAGCATTGCATGACATGGGTGCACAAACTAACATGTTGACAGTCCATTCATACACATACAGGAAATAAAAATTTGTTAAAAATGTTCAGTGTTTACCAATATTAAGGAAATGGAAATTAAAAACCACTCTAAGATATCATCTCACGGGCTGAGAGATCGGCCTAGCGGTTAAGAGTGCTGACCGCTCTTTATAGGACCTGGGTTGGATCCCCAGCACCCATATGGCGGCCGAGTAGCCGCCTGAAACTCCACTGCCAAGAGAACTCCAGGTCTCCAGGGGAATCCGAGACCCTCTTTGACCTACGGCGGCATTCACGACACGGGTACACAGACTTGAGATGCAGACAGTACATTCCATACACTACAGGAAATAAATAACAACTAATAATAAAAAAAATTTTTTTAAAAAAAGCTATCATCACTCCAATAAGACTGGCTGGCGGATCAGAAAACAAATGAGATACCAGTGCTGGAGAGGTTGTGGGGACAGGAGACTAACTCTCCCTGCTGGTGGGAATGTAAACTATGGTAAGCACACTACGGAAAGCAGTGTGGAGAAACCCTTGAAGACTCACAATAGATGTTTACCACCTGACCAGTCATACCCTCCTGTGGTATAATACCCACAAGACTCAGTCGTTACTGCCGAATACAGATCCACCATGTTTATTGAAGCTCTCTTCACAATAGCAAAGAGCTGAACAGACCACCCAAGTGCCCCACACTGACAAAGTGGATAGAGAAAATTGATACTCACACAATTGAGTTCTAGCACAATAAAAAAGACTCATCATGAACTCTGCAGGTAATGGATGGAACTAAAGATATTATGTTAAGTGAAATTAACACGGTCCAGAAAACAACACGAAGAATGGTATCCCTCATATGTGGATTTAGTGCCAATATACTTCTGTATGGTAAGTATTTCTTGTGCAGGGCTGCCTTGAGCTGTTTGCCAAGTAGTTGGGAGTGGGTGCATATTGGAAACAACCAACACAAACAACAATAACAACAGAAAGGACCTGAACTAGACTGAACGGTGAAACTTCTGCTTGAAAGCAGTCAAACTTCTTATCAATAATTTGATAGGCTGAGAAAAAGATGAAAACATGTTTGGCAGAATGCCTGAGTTGGGGCGTGGGGGTAAAGAGGAGGAACAGGGGTCTAGATTTGATTCTTGTGAACATAATCTTGCTACAAAGATATATATATATATCATTATATATAATATATATATATATCCACTGGGAATGCTTTGCTCCACGTTCTTCTTGCTTTCATAGTTTGCACTGAGAAGTCAGTTGTAATTCTGATACGTTTTCCCTTATATGTAACTTGTTTTTCTCTTGCAACTTTCAAAATTTTGTCTTTGTTTTGAGTGTCTAGCGTTTTAACTATGATATGCTGTGGGGAGTTTCTTTTCTGATCTTGTCTGTTTGGAGTTCTATGTGCTTCTTGTATTTGTATGGGTTTGTCTTTTTTTAGTTTGGGGAAATTTTCATCTGTTATTCTGTTGAAGACCTGATCAATACCACTCTCTTGGGATTCCTCTCCTTCCTCTATTCCTAGGATGGGTAGGTTTGATCTTTTCATAGTGTCCTGTATTTCCTGGTTGTTCTACTTTTGTGTTTTTATATTTTTCATAACCTTTATTTGAGCTTTTTAGTTGTTCTGTGTTATCTTCTAGATCTGATATTGTTTGTTCTGCTTCCTCCATTCTATTTCTGAGGCTTTTTCCATTCCTTTCCTCTTGATTGTATGAGTGTTCTGTTTCCTTTTTCATTTCATCCTGTGATTTTTTTTTTTTTAGTATTTCCACTTCCATTTGGAGCTTCTCAATCTCTTCTTGTAGCTCCTTGCTTCACTGGTTGGCTTCCTTTTTCATTGTTTCCACTTCCTTCCAGAGTTTGTCATTTTCTCCTAGTTCTTTCTGGAGTTTGTCCTTCTCTCCCTTTAGTTCTTTCCAAAGTTTGTCATTGTCTCCCTCTAGGTCCTTCTTGAGTTTTTCATTCTCTCTCCTTAGTTCTCTGACTTGTTCTTTATATTCTTTGATTTCTCTGAATAGGTCTGCAATTGTTCCTCTAAGATCTGTTTCCTGGGTCACCCCCAGAGGGATCCCACTGTAGGAATCTCCCACAGGATTGATAGAGCTTGGTGTGGAATTATCCTGCACCTTTCCCATGTTGTCCCTTCATCGTGTCCCTGGCATGTGAGTTTCCCTTTTTTTGTCTGTATTCTGATATGAATCACAAATGCCTCTTCACTGTGTTTATGGAGTGTTGACCTTGTCTAGGTCTCAGGCTTTCAATTTTGTTTATATGTTGGAAGTCTAACTCAGTCTTCTATAAGCATTTTTATTAGAACTTCTGTTTTCTCCTTTTTATTTATTTGACTTGAGTATTTTGTATACCACTTATCTATTGCTTCATAATAAGCCATCTCCAAACTTAGGGCTTAAAAACAGTAGCTCTTGGGCTAAGGATGTGGCTCATTTGGTAGAGCACTTGTGTAGCATGCAGAGGACCCTAGGTTTGGTCCCCAGCATTCCATAAAACCTGGCTTGGTGGCACATGCTTGTAATCCAACTGATCAGGAGGTAGTAAAGGCAGGGGGATCAGAAGTTTGAGGTTATCCTCAGTTTCATAGCCAGTTTGAAGTTAGCCTGGGCTGTATGAGATCCTGTCAAAAAAAAAAAAAAAATGAGGTGGCTGTTGATAAGAGCACCGACTTCTCTTATAGAGAACCCAGGTTAGATTCCCAGCACCCACATGGCAGCTAAGAACCATCTTTAAGCAGGACGTGGTGGCCCACTCCTTTAATCCTAGCCCTTGGGAGGCAGAGGCAGGCAGATCTCTGTGAGTTCAAGGCTAGCCTGGTCTACAGAGTGTATCTACTAGGCAGATACTGTGCTAATTATTATTTAGTATACAGTCCTAAATAAGACAGACAGGCTTTCTGATTGATGACCCTACTGTGTTGGATCACTTCTCTGTATGCTATCTGAGTCTATTACAAAAATTCTGTAACAGCCTATATTCTTTGACATCTTCTACCATGAGGTCCTATTGTGGGTTTTTTTTTTGTTTGTTTGTTTGTTTTTTGTTTTTTGTATTTTTGAGACAGGGTCTCCCTTTAGTCCCAGCTGGTTGGGAACTCACTATGTAGACCAGGCTGGCCTTGAACTCACAGAGATCAGCTGGCCTCTGCCTCCTGAGTGCTGGGATTAAATGCATTCACCACCACACTTGGCCAGCATCAGGTCCTATTGTAACTTCCCAAGTTGCTCATTTCTTTATCCAAGGCAGCCATTTCCCTGACCAATGGATATGTGTATTTTGATTCCTGAGATGCTACCTGTGCATCTTCCTTCTCTACCTGCCTGTCAGTACTGTCTTGTAGTTTTCTCTGGAGCTATTTGGAGAACACTGAT
This sequence comes from Rhizomys pruinosus, assembly GCA_009823505.1. NCBI lineage: Eukaryota > Metazoa > Chordata > Mammalia > Rodentia > Spalacidae > Rhizomys > Rhizomys pruinosus. Next base: position 2,415,108 of record VZQC01005068.1, on the reverse strand, counting down.
CAATTGTAGCAGCTCTCTTGTTTCCTTCCTCAGATGACCTGCATTTTCTCTGAAATCCTATAGCACCTGCTGATCTGAATCAATCTTGTGTTTTTAATATAATGTATCTTTTTGTTGTTTTTATCTAGGAAGCAAGGTCTATCTTATACTTTTTTCTTTCCTTTTCCTATCCAGCCCTCCCCCAACGCTAAATAGATTTTTCATAAATAGTTCCTGATAAATTTTATGTATGATATAACTAATAATGTATTGGAGCCTACCAAGATAAGAATATCCTTGAGTTTCTTTTCTTTCTTTTTTTTTTTTTTTTATCTTTTTGAGACAGGGTCTCTCTTTAGTCCCGCTGGCCTGGAGCTTGCTTTGTAGACCAGGCTGGCCTTGAACTCACAGAGATCCCCCTGCCTCTGCCTCCTGAGTGCTGAGATTACAGGTGTGTGCCACCACGCCCAGCCCACAGTTGTCAGCGTTTGACCTTGGGGGTGTCCATGCATTCCATGGCATGGCCCTAACAGTCTGTTTTGATAATGACAAACCTTTTTTTGCTGGTGGAAAAGACATACATAGAGAGATAAGGTTTTCATATTATACCTATTGCTTCTCTTGTCTTAAATAACAGATAAAAAGCCAGAAACCACTGTCAACCATTCCTCTGAATGCAAGAGTCATGTCATTGAGCAGATCCCAGCACCAGCTCAGAACACCTTTGCTGCTTCATCTACTAGGAGAGTGAGTACTTTGGAATTGATTTGAGATTATATTTCACTCTACTTCAATAGCACAAATTTAGAAAGTCCTCAAAGATACGTTCCTCAAAAACAACAGAGGTACATTATTGATATCTTAGGCTTCCATACCTAGACTAGAACTTAAACAACAGAAATTTACTCTTACAGTTCTGAAGGCTGGAAGGTTCCTGGTCAATGTGCTAGCCACTTCAACTCTTTGGGCTCTCTTCTTGGCTTGATGATGGCCTCCTTGCTATATTTTAACATCGTGGGAAAAGCAGTGCTGTCTCTTACAGGGTACCACCCCTGTAGAGCTGAGCCTGACCTTGTTGATCTCATGCTCCATTTGTCACTTCTTCACAGGCCCAATCTATAAGGGCAGTTGACTACAAATGTGTTAAAATAGCAGAATGGCAGGATGAAAGTAGCCAGAGATCCAAACATTCTGTCTTGTTGTCTTCATCTTGGAAACTATGATAACTGCATATAAAGTTGGAGAAAACTAGAGAAGAAGACATCTAGCATCCAGAATTAGTTGTTTTGTGAAAATTCCCCTTTTCCTACTTCTTGCTGAAAATTTAGTCTTGTGGGTAAGTCTTTCTACTTTGTGATGGGAAGGGCGGAAGGAGAAAGGCTGTCTGAAATATTTGAGGTGCTTCCTGCTGCAACCCTGTGCAGCCTCAGAAATGCAGGCTCCTATGCGAGATAGCGCTGAGTGATGAGGTAAAGCATTGATCTGAGTTATTTGGAATAGAGCTATTGAAAAAGCTCTGTGGTTTAGAGATTTTAATTGTTCTCAGTTCCTTATGAATCAGAAAGATGGGCTTGTAGTGTACTTGTGGAAATGAAACAAAGCCTCAGCAGGCCTTGCTTATTCTTAGAAACATTGTTAAGTAGACTTCAAATAGAGTGCAATCCTCCCTCAATATCCAGTCAGTGTGCTTCATATGCTTCTAGGTATGACTGTATTTCCTTCTTAAAAGATTCCCCTTAGAATCAGGGCAGCTTGTAAAAAGAAAGGAGTGCATAAATATGTTTATGACAAGAGAAAATCTAAATGTTGGATGGATGAAGGTCAGTGATTTGATATTTTTAGTACGTTTTCACCATACTAGCCGGCAAAGATGGCCTGGTTTGGGAAGAAACACCCAACGGTGTTTTTGTGTTTGTTTGTTTGTTTGTTTGTTTGTTTATTTATTTATTTATTTATTTATTTATTTATTTATTGTTTTTTGTAAAACAGTTTCTAAGACCCTAGGAAAGGAGCAGTTGCCTGGTATTCCAAAAAGACCAGTTATACCCAAAGCACTCTGAACTGCTCTCTGGGATAACGTTAGCCTATAATATTTCTCTGCTTTATTTATTCATTTTTTGTCTATTTTTATAGTGCTGGGAATTAAGCCTTGTATATGTCTTGTGTGTGTCTTGCATGTGTCTTGTACACTCCAGGCAAGCTCTTTAATCACTGAACCCTATCTCCAGCCTTGCTTTATATAAATGACAATGTAAATTGTCCATGAAGTATTTATTTTGTTGTTGTTTGTTTTTTGTGGAGTTGGTTTTTGTTTGTGTTGTTTTTTGTTTTGGTGCTGAAGATGGAACCCAGGATCTTGAACATGCTAGGCAAGCACTTGATGGTTGGACTACATTCAGTCACAAACTATCTTTTCCATTTGTTTGTTTGTTTGTTTGTTTATTTATTTGTTTATTTATTTATTTATTTTGGGGTTTTGAGACAGAGTTCCTCCCTCCCTCCTATCCTTCCTTCTTCTTTTCCTTTTGAAAGGGTCTTCTGTAGACCAGGCTGGCCTTGATCTCAGAGATTCCCCTGCCCCTGCCTCTGCCTCCGCCTTTGCCTCCACACTACTAGAATTAAAGGCATGTGCCACCATCCCAGCTTGAGCCAAGGTCTTATGCCCAGGCTAGCATCAAACTCACTGTGTAGCTAAGCCATGACCTGTTCTATCTGCCTCTACCTTCTAAATGCTGAAATTATAGGCATGTGCTACTATGTCCAACTGAAGCTTTTTTTCCCCCTGTTATTAAAAATTCTTTGTCAGCTGGTTGTGGTGGTGCACACCTTTAGTCCAGCACTTGGGAGGCAGAGACAGGGGGATCTCTATGAGTTCTAGGCCAACTTGGTCTACATAGTGAGTTCTAGGATAGTTGGGATTACAGAAAGACCCTGTCTCAAAAAAGACAACAATAACAATTTTTTTTGTCTTTTTATTTTTAAAAAAATATTTTTATGTATGTTAGTATTTTGCCTGCATGTATGTAAGTGCACCACATACATGCAATGCCTACAGAGGCCAGAAGAGGGAGTCAGATCCCCTGGAACTGGCATTATAGATGGTTGTTAGTTGCCATGTGCATTCTGGTAACCAAACCCAGGTCCTCTGGAAATGTTCTTAACCACTGAACCATCTCTCCAGCCCTTGTTTTTAGTGAAATTATGGAGATGGTAACTTATGTATCAACTTGAAATGAAATCCTTTCTGGGCAGAATAAGAAAGATGCCAACTCTCTCATCCCTAAAATTTTCTCTTAGATTTTATGGTCAGTGAAGTGTAAAACTCTTTGAAATGACTGCCTAACATCACATAAATTATTTTCTTTTTAAATATTTTATGTGATGAGTATATTGTCTGCATGTGTATAAGTGCACCCATGTTGTACAGTGCCCACAAAGTCAGAAGAATGCGTTGGATTCCCCTGCACCCATATTGTACAGTGCCCACAAAGTCAGAAGAATGCATTGGATTCCCCTGGAACTGGAGTTAGGGATGGTTGTTAGACAACCATGTGGGTGCTGGGAATCAAACCCAGGTCTCTGCAAGAGCAGGCCATACTCTTAACCACTGAGCCGTCCCTCCAGCCCCTAAATTATTTTCTTAAAATTAAAGTTAGAATTTTGTGAGGTTGCCTTTACTATTATTAATTTAAAATCAGCTTATCACATACAGTATTTTCATGTATACTGCATTAGCTCATCCAGTTTTTTCAGGCCATATTCTAGGGAAAATTTGACCGTATTATCACCATTTTACAGATAAGCATATTGAGACCTAGAGACGCAAAGTATCTTATTTTCAGGTACCCAGCAAGTCAAGGGAAAAGGAATCGTTGGAGCACAGCCTCCTGGTGCTCCAGGGCAAAGGGGGCTTTTCAGTTATCTGTGGGTAGGAGCACTGTACAAAAAAAATCAGAGTCTCATGCTGGCTGAAGAAAGAAGACCTTTACAGCATCTGGCATCTGCCAGATGAGGTGGGCGCAGTGGCAGCAAGCTTGCCATGGGTTTCTGTTCTAGTATTTCTATATTCTGCTTCACTGAACTTCAGTAAGGAGAGAAAAGGCAGATTCGCTGAAGCAGAATAAGTCATCAGGACTTTTCTTCTTCTTCCCTCCTAGTTCTCCAGTGTTTCCAATAAGGCAGAAGACCCCAAAGATGAATCTCCTTCTTCATGGAGATTGGGTCTCAGAAAAACTGGCAGCCACAACATGCTGAATGAAGTGGCCAATTCCAGGGAAGCTTTAAGGGATCGAGATTCTTCTGTCTACCGCTCCTCATCTAGTCCTCGGATATCTTCACTGCTGGATGACAAAGATAAGGTGCAATTGGATAGGAGGGGGCAGTGATCCCCAGGCAGTGTTCTTGCATGAAAATTCAGTCTTGATAACAATTGAAAACATTTTCTATTTTCTAAGTTGACTATGAAAGTACAAAGACTGTAATACAAGATGGGGGGGTCTTTTTGTAGCCCCAGCTGGACTGGAACTCACTATGTAGACCAGGCTGGCCTTGAACTCATAGAGATCCGCCTGCCTCTGCCTCCCTCCCAAGTGCTGGGACTAAAGACATGCCCCATCATGCCAGGCTACAGGATGTTTTTTAAATGAAGAACAAAAGTGATTCCTCCTTACAAAAGAGCTTTTGATAGAAGGAATCTGGTTCTGAATGAGTTGGCCTTGACACATTAATAGAATAATAAGGTAGCTGTTTAATTGTTAATATTTGCTTAGTCTAAATAGAAAGCTTTAAAAATAGCCTTTTCTTTTGGCTTACCTTATGTTCTTACTCTTTTAGAGCACAAACAATAATTCAGAGAAAGTTGAATATGGCCCAAATGGTTCTTCTGAACTAAAAACTAGAAGAATGTACTGTTTTGATATTTAGAAACAAAAGTTGGGCTTTGATTCTTAATGCAACCGATGCACACTAGCACTTAGTAGGTGGTTGTTGTTTGTTAGACAGGCTGCCCTGGAACATGCTTTGGAGTCTAGGCTCACTTGAGGTTTATAAGTGAACTGTCTCAGCCTCCTGGTGCTGGAAGTTCATATGTGTGCCACCTAGTAAAAAAGTTTTAATTTGTTACAGTTAATTTGTAAAAACATGTGATCAGGCTGACTTCACAAGCAGTTTATGTATTAATCAAAGAAGAATTTGGTTCTAGATTTTTCAGGGCTTAGTGTTCTTTGGTAGGGCCAGGACTTCGGTATCATCATAGTCTCTTGCTGTCCTGCTTCTCTCTGGAGATGACTTGAAGGAGTCAAGCATGGTGGTTGGATTAGCTCTACATATCCTAAGGAAACTGCATTTCCTGGAAAAAAATATGCTGGATGCTAAATGAGGCATATTCTACCAAGAACATTACAGTAGAGCTGAGTCTGGCTTTGTAGTAGACCCTTCTCGCATGACACTGTAGAAATTGTGTAGTTTATTTGCTGGATCATCCTGGCTTTTTTCTTGAGAATTATTTCCTCCATACAAGATTTTGATGGAGAAAAGGTAAGAATAAGTTTTCGGAAGCTAGTCTTTTTGTAATACCACTCAAAACAGAATTAATGTTGAATCCAAATATGTTGTTATAGTAAGCCCACCTTTTTTTTTTTTTTTTTTTGAGATTTGTTATGAGGTTCCACTATTATATCCCTGGCTGGCCCTGAACTTGTAATCCTCCTGCTTGTACTTCCCATGTGCTGGGATTACAGGTGTATGTCACCTCCACTATGCCTACCCAAGTACTGCTTTTGTTTTAAAACCAAAATACTTTATGCTACATCGGTATTGTACCTTTCTTATGTTTTACATATTTTTATTTTATAGGAAAGAGAAAATAAAAACTATTTTAGTACTCTAGTACCCCGGAGGCTCAGCAGCACAAGTGACATTGAAGAAAAGGAGAACAGGTAATTATAATGCAGGCCAAAAGATGATTTCTTGCAGCTCTTCTGGGTGGAGTGTTCTAGTCCTTATTCCTCTGCCTGGTACACAAGTGTTCTCAGCACACTATGGGTGGCTTATCTGTTACACAGGTGTTCTTAGCGCACCATGGGCGGCTTGCCTGTTGCACAGGTGTTCTCAGCGCACCATGGGCGGCTTGCCTGTTGCACAGGTGTTCTCAGCGCACCATGGGCGGCTTGCCTGTTGCACAGATGTTCTCAGCGCACCATGGGCGGCTTGCCTGTTGCACAAGTGTTCTTAGCACACTATGGGCAGCTTACCTGTTGCACAGGTGTTCTCAGCACACCATGGGCGGCTTGCCTGTTGCACAGGTGTTCTCAGTGCACTGTGGACGGCTCTGCCTTTCTGCTCAGAGTCTCTCCTTTGCTTTCTTGCTTTACCAGTCCTTTACCCTTTACTTTGTAACTCCATTTTAAGCACACTGTAGGACATCTTCCCTGACCCTTCTAAGTATGAGTTCGTTTTTAGTCCCCCACCAGGCTCTGTAAAGGTGGAGTCTGTCTGGTTTCTCAACTCCTCTCTTGCCTAGCATACTTCCCACCATGTTACAAACACTAAAAAATATTGTATACTTGAGTTAATCAACTTTTCACTTTTAAATAGGTAAAATTTAATACCTTCTTCATCAGTTTAAATGCATCTCAAGGCAGAGCCCAGTCTAGAATCTTTCTTCTAAAGGTATGCTCCTCCAGTCAGCATCATCTGCTAGAATTACTGAATCAGAATCTGCATTTCAGAAGAATTCTCTGGGTGATTCAAACATACATCAGAATTTGAGAAGGATTGCTCTAGAGAAACTTATATGGCTTGGAGCCTATAGTCTTTCCATTTGTAATGCTAAAAAAGTACCTAGCAAGCCCCCTTCCTGTCTCCTGTAGAAACTTTTTCCTGTAGTGACAGACTTCATTTCTCCCCTCAGCACCTTCTTTGCAACCTACTACTGGGGATTGATTATAAGGTGCTTTTATCTATCTATTTGTGTGTGTGTGTGTTTAAATTTCTTTTGGCTTTTTTGCTTCAGGGTCTCCCTGTATCCCCAGCTAGCCTAGAATTTGTTATGTAGACCAGAATAGCTTTTATCTTACAGAGAGCTACCTGGCTCTGCCTCCCTTGTGCTAGGATTAAAGGTGTGCAATTACCATACCTGGCTACAAAGTGCTTTTTCAATGATTATCAGAAGTGATTCTTCATTACAAAAGGGCGAGAGGCTTTTGGTATAAGGAAGGTGGTACCTGTTGTAGTGTGTGGGCTTTGACAGTGGTAGAAGAGAGCAGACCCTAGTACAGGAAACAGGGATGGAAAGCAGAATCACTTGAAAGATGTGCCTATTTCTTTCGAATGTTACAGTTTGTTATTGGCTTTTCTCTTTGTTTATATTATAGTCCAAATTGGTAAGAACTGTCATTTTGTTTGTTTTCTTGCCTCCACAGAGAATCAGCTGTTAATCTAGTGAGAAGTGGTTCCCACAACAGACAGCTGTGGCGGGAAGAAGCAAAAGGAAATGAAACACCACAGACAATTGCTCCTTCTACCTTTGTGTCAACCTACTTGAAAAGGTACCAGCTGGAAAGGGGTGGGAGGTAATTTTCCTTTACTCTGATCATGGGACTGTGGGTAATAATTGCATGCCTTTTTGTATCCAGTTGGCAACACAAAAATGAATCAGCAAACAAATTGGTTTTAAATTTCTTGGGATTAACATTGTCACTAATTTAAAGTTAAAATTAACTTGTTCTCTTAATAACTGAATTAAAGTAAGCCAATTTCAAATCCTCACAATAGATCTGACTTTATACTCCATCCTCTCAGTCCTATTCAGATCTTCAGTCAGAAGTAGCATTTAGTGAGCTCTGGGCAAGATTGAACTTAAAACACCCTTGCCTAGTTGCTGGCTTTCCTTTTCTAAAACTAGAACAGTTTTCATCACAGATTTTGTGGGGAGGGAGGGAGGGATACCATAGGGAGGTGAAGGGTGGGAAATGGGAACAGTTTTCTGTTTGGATTAAAGACGTTTCCTGTTGAGCCTGTTAATTTAGGGACTTGAGTTTTTGTGTTTTTTTATGACTTTAATGGCCCTCAGATCCATCAAGATGTGAAACTCGCAAGTGTGATGCAGAGAAGGTACATGGGTTTCCTTGTTTCTCATCTGTATTCTCTTTTCTGCAATTATTTTCTTTGCCACAAGCTAGCCAGCAAGCAAAGCACCTCTGCCAGAACCATTAAGCTATAAACACACTTAATGTTTTGATTTGAACTTCACTGCTAATGTGGAAGAATCTGTTTTTCATTGCTTACTTTGAATTCTTCCTTCACCTTCACTTAACTTTTCTAGCTGCCTCTTCATTGCCTTGTACGTCTTCTAGATGACTGGTTGGCTACCTCAGAAACAGGCTTTGACCATAGACTCTATGAGCAGATTAGCTGTTTGAGATCAAAATTATTTCTACCTAACAGGAAGACTTTTGACCAATGGTTAATGCTAGAACATGGGAAATGAGCTATAATGCCTTTTAATGCTTTAGTTCTGTCCTCTAAGAAAGGCCTTAGCTTTGAAAGTATACAAGTACAACTCAGTGATCTTAACTCTTTTATTTTTATTTTTACTTTTTAATTTATACAGTGTCCTATGTAACCCAAGCTGGCCTCTGAATCTCTGTATAGCTGAAGATAGCCTTGAACTTTTGATCCTACTGCCTATACCTCCCAAATGCTGGGATTACAGAGGTATATCACCACCCCAGTGTATGAAGGGTAGGGATTAAACACAAGGCTTGATGCATGCCAGGCAAACATGCTACCAACTAAGTTATCTCCCTAGCCCACTGACTTTATCATACAAACCACACGTTCTGGGCTTTTGGAGGCTATTACCTATTTGTCTTAAAAGGAAAGGCCTTGGTTTACCAAGATACATTATTGTTTCTTTCAGTCAAGTCCAAGATGAAAAAAAAAACTTTTCTAAGAAAATAATGTTCTAGATGCAAGAAAGAGAAAACTATAATTTTGTTTCCAGGCATAGAGTTATTTTGGGATAAAGTTGTTGAATTTCATGACCCAAATCATTAGCAAATGGGTTGAGTGGCTTTGGTTTGATTTGATTTGGGCAAAGTTACAGTGAACAGAGGACAAAAGGGATGCTTCTGTTTAGGAGGTAAAGTATGCTTAATTATGTGAGCACCTTTTGAGAAAAGAGATCTAGAACTTACTCAATAGCTTTGGTTTCTAGAGCTCTTCTTCTGTAACATGACAGTACCTTTTGATTTTATATAGTCTTAGGATCTTCTCAAGAAGAAAACTATATGCTGTCCCCATTTTATTTTATTTTTTTATTTTGGTCTTTTTGAGACAGGGTCTCTCTGTAGTCTCAGCTGTCCTGGAGCTCACTCTGTAGACCAGGCTGGCCTCGAACTCACAGAGATCCACCTGCCTCTGCCTCCCCTTCCTAGGATGAAAAGCGAGAAAGTGCACGGCGCTATCCCCATTTTAAAGAGAAAGTGCAAATAGGAATCTGTTATTCCCTGCCAAACCTGTGTATTTTACATTCTGTATATTAGCTCTTATCTGTAGCCAGGAACTAATATCTCACAGCCCAATAAAAAGCCTCTTTCATAGCTGTTTATGTTAGTTCCTCAAGTGTCTTTATCACTGTTACAGTTAGGATGGGTTTTTGTTGTTGTTGTTGTTGTTGTTGTTATTGTTGAATTCATTTTTTGAGACTGGTATCACTGTAGCACTGGCTGGCCTGAACTTGTTCTGTAGACCAGGCTGGCCTTACACTCACAGAGATCTGCCTGCCTCTGCCTCCCTGGTACTGGGGTTAAAGGTGTGCTTCACTATGCTCTACTCTCAGGAAGTATTTTTAGAAAAAAAAAAAAAGAGGAAGTATTTTTAGAAAAGTTGCCCTTCATTGCCCATGTAGTATTACTTTGTAGATTTAAGCTTTAAACCTTCCCAGAGACATTTTTGCTTTAAGCTAAATAGTTGCAGTTCTCAAAGCCATTTTCTCCCACAGAGCTTCTTACTCTTTACTTTTTGATTTTTAAATCTAAACCCTCTCCCAATTCTCCAGTCATTCTCTGACTTTTGCAGTGTGACTTCTTTATCAGCTCTACATTCGGGATTGCATGATTTGGGGCCTTGAGTGTGTTGGGGGTTATTTTTTCTGATAAAATCTGTCAAATATTCTACTTTCCTGCTTTCCCTTGTTAAATGACATCACTCCTCTTTCACTCTTTCGGATGATTGATCAGAAGATCATCCTTCAAAGAGTGATGATTGCTTTACTCTTGGATGATTGCCTGCTTGCTGCCAGAGCCCCAGCTCCAGCTGGAGTCAACACTCTACTTCCCAGTTGTCATCCCCTCTTCTTGGCCTACGTTCCTTTCAGGTGCACAATCTGGGTGGGAAGGTGGTGCTGGGAAATGGTGGGTGAACAGCATGTCCTGAAGAAAGTGACTGTGTGCTGTTTTGCAGTGCTTCATTTGGTAAAAGTAGTGACCCCACAAGTCCCTACATTTCAGCCAATCGCAATTCATCTCCTGCTACCTCACCCATTACCATTGGTTCATCTACCTCTCGGGGCAGCCAGTGGCAACCTGCCTCTTCTTGCCCTGCACCAATCAGTGCAAATACTACTGCATCCGTGCAACATGTCAGGTAAGGCTTCTTGGAGCCATATGAGTTGCATCCATCAAAGTTAATGCTTCTGGAAACACATGAAATTTGAAGCAAAGAGTCTTCATCACTATAGAAGCAAGTTTGCATTCCTTTGAAAATGTTCATAATTTAATGAAGGTGCTTTTGTTTTGACTTTTACTAGCTAGTCAGCAGTTGCTTATTGAATAACATGGGATCCATGTCATTGTAGTTGGTTTTCAGGGGTCAACTTAGTAGGATTGTTTTCATCTCTTAACCACCTTTCTTGTTGTAATTACAATGTAAGGATTAGACCTGTGGTTTATAAATTATTTATTAAAATTGCTATATTTCACTTATTAACTTTCTAGTAGTGACAGGTAAGAATCTCATGTATTTAGTTATTTTGGAAGAGGAATACAAACCAAGATCAGAGGCAAAGCTAATCCCTGTTCTAAAGCCTCTGATAGCCTTCTGAAACTTAATTAATTATTTCTTGGGAGGACTATGGGAAGGGAGCATTGTGGGAAGAGAGAGGTTAGTGCTTGCCTAAACTGTGCTCTCAGGCCATATCTTCTAGGTTTCTCAAAACCAAGGGTAGCATGGGCAGAGTGTCATCGTAGAAGCCCAGCAGGACTTTAGCTGCACTTTTTAAAAAGTGTAAGAGAGAGAGAGAGAGAGAGAGAGTTGTGTGTGTGTGTGTGTGTGTGTGTGTATGTGTATGTGTTTACCTGTATGTGTACCATGTGTATGCAGTGCCCATGAAGGCCAGAAGAGGGCATCAGATAACCTGGAACTGGAGGTAGAGGCAGCTGGGAGCCTCCACAAGAGTAGCAAGTATTCTTAACCACCAAACTGTCTTTTCATAGCCTGGCTGTACTTTGAACTGTGGAATTTAACCCTTTCCTAAGAGTCAGAGGCCATTTTCCTTTGCCATATGCTTTATGGGCTTTATGGGTCTTATCTTGGCAAGTAGAAAATGAAAAAAATGTAAATCATGGTAGTGTTACTCTCAGAACACCAATTATGATAATTTATTGATCTTTGCTAATTACTAGATTTCTTTTCCTGAAACAAATAATGACCATTAATTTGGTCAGAAAGGACCCCTTTATAATGCATTATCATTAATACTGTATCATTATGTGCAGGGTCATTAGGTCTTCATACTTGTGGGGAAGGACAGATTTATGACACTAATAACACTGTGTAATTAAATAGAAATTTATTAGGTCCCCATAATAATCAAGCTGCATATACAGTCTACATATTATCTCTATAAATTAAGAAACCAATACCCAGGCATGGTGGCGCACACCTTTAATCCCAGCACTTGGGAGGCAGAGGCAGGTGGATCTCTGTGAGTTCAAGGCCAGCCTGGTTTACAGAGCGAACTCCAGGCCAGCTGGGACTAAAGGGAGACCCTGTCTCAAAACTACCCCAAAAAAAAAAAAAAAGAAAGAAAAGAAACCAAAACAAGAGAGATGGGAGCGTAGCCCAGTGAATTAGTACTTGCTTAGCATGGTAAGGCCCTGGCCCTGGGTCCAGTCCTCAGCACTCGAGACACCACAGAACTGAAATGGGGGAAAATTTTGTTCAGCCCCATTTTGTGACAAACATTGGAATAGTTACTGTACAAAAGGTATTCGTTCATACACTGGGGCTTGGGTTACTCACAACAGTAATTCAAGTAATAGTGCTTTAAATACACACACAAACACACACACACACACACACACACAGAAAAAAGGCAGACAGATATATAGGGAACCTGTTGCAGGGAACCTATTGGTAAGGCAGAAAGAGGGACAGTGGCTATCAATTAGGCAGATCCTGTTCAGGTACAGGAATGTCATCTATAGCAGTAATAGATAGAATGTTCTCTGTATCTGTAAGCAGTTCCCTGGTATATTAAACACTGCTTGTTTGTAGATGAGGAAACAAACCAAAGCTTAATCCTCTGCCTAAGATCACACAACCATTTAGGAACTGAGGCAGAATTTAAATGTGGATTTGTTCATTGCAAACCTACCTGTTTTGTCACAATTTGTATACACTGAATTTATATTTTATTCTTGGTACTATTTTACATGTCATACATACATTTTTAAATTTATTCATCATGAGAACCCTATTTTATAGATGAGAAGATCAGAGAGTGGAGTGGGTTTACACTTAGCCCCAAGTGGTTCCAAATCCCGTATTTACTTGATTTCATTGTATAACCTGTTATCCCTGTATTAGAGCTTTCCTTACTCTGTTCCCAACAATCTACTTGTAAAATTTCAGAATAATAGTAAAAATATCATCGGATAATAAAGTCTCTGCCATTTCAACAGCTTAAGAAATTGCAAGGTTGGCAGATAGCTCAGCAGGTAAAGGTGATGCCCCAGAGGCCTGGTGACCTGCATTTAATCCCCAGAACCCATGTAAAGGAGGGCAAGAACCAACTCCTTAAACTTATCCTCTGATCTCTACATATGCTCCTTGACACATATTCATACCCAGATTGTAACAAAAACACATACTAACAAGAAATAAATTTTTTTAATTACTTATTTTTTTATATGTTTTGCCTACATGCATGCAAGTGCACCCATGTTGTACAATGCCCATGAAGGTCAGATCAGGGCATCAGATTCCCCTGGAACTAAAGTTATAGGTGGTTGTTAGCTGCCATGTATGTGTTAGGAATCAAACCTGGGTCCCCTAAAAGAGCAGCCAGTGTTCCTAACCACTGAGCCATCTCTCTAGCCCATAAATAGAAAAATTTAAAAGAAATTACAGAAAGGCCAAAACATGTTGAAGTATAAAGCCTAACCTCAAGTTTGTATTTGTTTGCTCATTTTTTGTTGTTGTTTGGTTTGGTTGTGGTTTTTTTTGGGGGGGGTGGAGTTTTGCTTCCCCAGCTGTCCTCAACTTCTTGGGCTCATACAGTCCTGATTTTTGGCCTTTTTAGTCTAAGCTTACAATTGTTCCTGAGTTGGCGTAATATTTTTTATGGCTATGCTTCTAGCTAATTTTTTTAGTACTTCCTGTATACTAATAAATCTGATAAATTACCATCAACTTTTAAAATGAGAAAATGAATATAAAATTTCACCTTATTCTGAGATATTAATTGCTTCTTGAGAAGTAGCTTGTATTTTTTAGGTACTGCTTCCATCTTCTGAAGTATTCTATTTTTATATTTGTACCTCAGTGCTGTATTTAGATCTTATAGTCTTATTTCTTTCATGTTTATTCTGATGAGATTATTTGGAAATGTACTTGTAGCTGCTTGCAAACATTTCTGGCAATAAATTGTGAGTAGGTGAAAAACAGATTTTTAACATTCATGCTTTTCATTGCTTTTCCCATTTCTGTATCAATTTTGGATCTCCGTTACCCCAGCAACAAGCTGTGACATCACAAATGATAGCTTTTTGGGTGGAGAGCAAATGATTGCTCCTAACTCTTTGTTAGGATACAAAGATCTTGTTTTCACAAAAGTGACTTTAATTATACAGCTTGCTGTTGAGAACTCTGTAGTTAAGCTTACATATAGAATCCTGCTTCTTTTTATTTCAGTTTCTCACGTAGGCAGCTATGAATGTAGAAAATTAGGCATTTGGCTAAATGGAAAAAGAGTGCCAGTTGCTGGACTAGGTGAGAGAGGAGTGAGATTGTAGAATATTTCTCAAATGGATAATTCAAGAAGCTGATCATCAAATCTAGGTTGAGGACTGCCACAAAGACCTCCCCTCCAAGAATTGAGAGAGAGGTGGAGACTTATATCGTAAGTGACTTTAGTGTCTTTTTCACATGTAGAGAGATCCTATCTCTTTGTGCATGTGTGGAGGGAGGCCAGGTGGTAATGAGTCATTTAAAATACTCTTGCATATGTCACTATCTTGCCTTGTGCCACAGCTGATTTTTGTTTGTTTGTTTTTTAATCTCATGTAAAAAAAAATCCTACAAAATGTAAATCCTTGGGCAGAGGATGCCAGACTAAATATGCAGTCATACTGATGGTATTTAAGAACTCAGAATTAACAAACCAACAAACGAAATCTGAGCAGGAAGGTTCTCATCAGACCTATACCCCTCCTTTCTCTGTGCCGATGTTTTGTTGTGTAGTGGTGCCTGATATTCTCCTCCTGCTCCTGTCTTTTTTAAATTTCAGGACTCCTTACAAATCCCAGGCCGACTCAGCAGAGAAGACAACAGACAGCATCTCCTCTAGTACTCCGCTCTGTGTGATCACCAATCGTCCACCACCTGGCACTGCCAGTGGGAGCACAGCACCAGCTGTGCTCCCCTCCACTGGAACAGAGTCCTTTGTGGAAGCTCGAGAGAAGAGGAGGTATGAGAAGTCGCTGAGGCATTTGCAGGGCTCTGCTTTGTGATCTGAGCTAGAGGAGTGGCTGTGAAGTCTTTTACCCAAGCTCAAATAGATGTGTGGAAAAGATCCTTATTTTACCGTTTGGGTTGTGTCTTTTATCTTTGGAGGTCTTTCATGGTGGAGGTCTTAATTCTCTGTGATTATTTAACATTCCATTCTGGGTATAGTCAGACCTTTGTTCTCTTAGTCTTATGAGCTTTGTCAGGTATATTTCTGTTTTTCCTAATGGGGAGCCTGAAGCAATAGAAAAAAAGCCTTCATTTTGTTCTGGCTAGACTGTGATGAATTCCTAGTAATCATCTGATTAAATACACACACACACACACACACATACACACACACGTAGACCTAGGATATATAGTTTGAATTAATTTGAGAATAATGCCAGAGAAGGAAATGAACAGTAAGCATATGATATGTTCAAAGGATTGTTGTTGAGACTTACCATGTAGCCAAGGCTGGCCTTGACCCCTTGACCTCCGGCTTTGTCCTTCAGGGCACCACAGTCGCAGATGGATACTACTCTGCCCTGCTACTCTGCAATTTCTTTAGAGAGAAATTGTGAGTGAGCTCTTATACACTGACCTAGGAAAAATTCAAGAAGAGCATGAGAACTGTTCAACTGTTAGATTAAGGCACTGTGACCAAAGAAAGAACTGGCCATCTTCTCTGACTTGAAGTCCTAAACAAAAAGGAGCATTTCCAGTCTATTTGGAGACAAGGCTGTAGTGGCCTTTTTTTTTAATTTATTTTTTATGTGTATGAATGTACTGTCTGCATGTAGGTTGGTGCACCCGTGTTGTGCAATACCACGGAGGTCAGAAGAGGGCATCGGATTCCCCTGGAACTGGAGTTAAAGACGGTTCTCAGACGCCATGTGGGTGCTGGGAATCGATCCCAGGTCCTCTGCAAGAGCAGTCGGTGCTCTTAACCATTAGGCCACCTCTCCAGCCCCTGTAGTGGCCTTTTTAAGACTAGGAAAGAGACAGACATTTATTTATTTATTTATTTTTTTTAATATATATTTTTTTTATTATTTATTTATTTATGTGTATGAATGTACTGTCTGCATGCAGGTCTGTGCACCCGTGTCGTGCAATGCCGCGGAGGTCAGAAGAGGGTCTCGGATTCCCCTGGAACTGGAGTTCTCCTGGAATTGGAGTTACAGACGGTTCTTAGCTGCCATGTGGGTGCTGGGGATCGAACCCGGGTCCTCTGCAAGAGCGTCGGTGCTCTTAACCGCTAGGCTATCTCTCCAGCCCAAGGCAGACATTTATTAAGATTTAGCTTCTAACAAAGATATTTTCTATTTCTCAGTATGTGTATGTATATAAGAAGCCAAGAAATGCCATCTATAAGATAAAGTAACAAATAGTAATTTGTTTATTGTAAATTATTCTCACATTTTGAGAAGGAAGGAGAGGAAGAAGTCAAGTATACTGAAAAATAGTGTTTCTTCTTTTTTTTATTTCCTTACTGTTTTGTTTTGTTTTGTTTATTTTTTGGTCTTTTTGAGACAGGATCTCCCTGTAGCCCCAGCTAACCTGGAACTTGCTGTGTAGACAAGGCTGGCCTTGAACTCACAGAGATCCACTTTCCTCTGCCTCCTGAGTGCTAGGACTAAAGGCACGCTACCATGCCCTGCTTTTACATAAAATTTTAAGAAGTACAATTTTCTGTGTGAACAGTTTTCAAAGCCAACAGTTGTACTCTTTTTTTTTTTGAAGGCTCATGTTTATATGTGTGAGTGTGTGTGTGAGTATGTGTGTTTATGTGCAAATGTATACCAATTTGTATGGATACTTGTGGAGGCCAGAAGAGCGTTAGATCTGCAGCAGCTGGAGTTAGAGGTTGTTATGAGCCATCTAATGTTGGTGCTAAGAACTGAACTCAAGACTTTGGAAGGAACAGGAAGTACTCTTATCCCCTGAGTCATCTCTTCTGCCCCAGTTGTCTTCTTAAGTAAATATTTGTAAATCATCTTAAATATGTAATGATTATGCATTTACTAATGTACATATAAATAATATTAGCTTCATCCAGAAACTAAGTTTAAGAGTAATCTTTTCATTAACTAAGAAAAAATTCTTCTTTAAAAATATTTCTTAGGAGCTGAGTGTGATGATGCATGCTTTTAATCCTGGCACTTGGGAGGCAGAGGCAGGCAGATCTCTGTGAATTCAAGGCTAGCCTGGTCTGCATAGTAAGTTCCAGGACAGCTCAGGCTACAGGGAGACCCTGTCTCAAAAAAAAAAAGGAAATGTTTCTAAGGAAGATGGCTCAGTTGGTAAAGTGCTTGTTGTCCAGTCCAAGGATCTGCATTCACATCTTAACATCCATGTAAAAGTTGGACATAGCAGCATACATCTGCATTCTCAGTGAGTAGGAGACAGAAACGGGCAGATTCTTTAGCTCTAGGTTGAGTGAGAGCTCTTCTCTCAAAAAAATAAAGTGGAGAAGCAATTGAGGGAAAAAACCCTTATGTGACACACATCTACACATGGACACACTCACACAAGCACATGCTCAGATACCCACACCCCTACACAAAGTTTCTTAACTGAGTTAGTCCTGCTGTGTGCAATATAGGATGAGTAGGATATATTTCCCCAAGAAGCACTATAAGAATAAAAGGACTAAAGTGAGATACCCATGAATTACAGTGTGGTATGTCAAGGTACATGGTGAGACATTTTAGGAATAGCATGAGGAAAATAAATAGGATGACACTAGATCAAGGGCATGAGAGTTCATCACTCTATGTACTAGCTTTCACTCTTCAAAGTACATTGCTGCTCTTATCAGAAACCACATAGTAATATATAAGTGCACTAGACAAATATGATCCAAATCTTCAGGAAACATAAGTGCTAATTTAAAAAAGGTAAGTATTAACAGTAATTACATTTGTGATATATCAATTGAACACCCCTAATTTGAAACTCTGAAATGTTCCAGATTCCATCCAAGTTACACACACACACACACACACACACACACGTACATGCACACACACACACACGCACTCACACACAGAGTTCATTTTGTTTCTGTTTTCTTGAAGATAGGGTCTTGCCATGTATCCAAAGCTGCCCTTTTATTCACTATGTAGCCCAGGCTTGCCTTCAATTCATGGCAATCCTCCTGCCTCAGCCTCAGCGTTAGGATTATAAGCATATGCTTATAATCACACCTGACTTCCTATGCAAAATTATTAAAAAAATACTACGTAAGATTACCTTCACATTCTATGTATAAGGTATGTATGTTAGTTTTTTGACACTGTGACAAACATCTATGACAAATTATTTAAAAGGAGAAAAGTTTATTTTTGCTTGTGGCTTCAGCGATTACACTCCATGGTTAGCTGGCTCATTGCTTCTGGTCCTGCAGGGAGATCATGAGAGGTTGAAGAGCAGAGCTGCTCTCATGACAACCAAAGAGCAGAGAGTGTTCTCCAAAGAGACCTGCCTCTGAATGTTTCTAACACTTCCTAATAGTGCCATGCACTTATGAATCCATCAATGGATTCATCCATTGTTTTGTTTTGTTTTGTTTTGTTTTGTTTTGTTTTTTTGGGGGGGTTGTCTTTTTGAGACAAGGTCTCCCTTTTAGTCTCAGCTGGCCTGGAACTCTCTCTATAGACCAGGCTGGCTTTGAACTCACAAAGATCCGCCTACTTCTGGCTTCCAAATGCTAGGATTAAAGGCGTGCGCCACCACACCTGGCAAAGATTCATCCATTGTTAAAAGCAGAGTCATCATGACTAGTCACTTCTCAGTGTTTGGGCCTGCCAACTGGAGGCTCAATCTTCCATCTGTGACCCATTTGAGGGGATACTTCATATGGAAATCCAACAGTGTATATGAAGCATAAATGAATCTTAAGTATGGATTAGGATTTCTTTTCCAAGATACTTCATTACATTTAAGAAAATGTCTCAAAATCTGATCTGCTTCTGGTTCCAGCATTTTGCATAAGAGATTCTCAACCTGTACCATAAAGAGGTAGTATGAGGCTGTGCTTGGTGGCACACACCTTTAATCCCAGAACTCAGAAGGTATAAGCAGGCAGATTTCTGTAAGTTCAAGGCCAGCCAGGTTTACATAGTGAATTCCAGGCTAGTCAGGGATATGTAGTAAGACCTTGTCTCAAAAAGATAGAGGCAGACTGATCTCTGTCAAATCAAGGCTAGCTTGGTCTACATAGCAAGTTCTAGGCCACCTTGGGCTACAGGGAGACCCTGTCTCAACTCTTCCTTCCCCTGCCCCCCCCCACCAAAATGTACTATGAACAGTATATTACAGAAGAGTTGCCTATGAAGACTTCTGGGGAATCAAAGGTTTTATAAGGCTGTGATGCTTAAACCAAGATCCGTAGCATAAGATCACTTAGCAGCTAGGTGGTGCACAGGGAGGAACCTTTTAAGCAAAGTTATAGCAGCTGAAAAGACTCTAAGAGGGGAAGGGGTTTTTTTGAGGGGGGTATTGTTGTTTTGTTTTGTTTTTTTGAGAAACTGCAGGAAGGCATTATTACTAAATGAAGCATCAAGGAAAGAGTGGTCTGAGATAAAGCTCGAGGATCAGGTAGGACCTAACCATATCATGCCAACATCTTTCAACCATGGGTAAGGATCTTTGGAGTTATATGCTAAGAACCAGGCAAGATGAGCCAGTAAGAAGAATTTTCCCATCAGTTTTATAATATAATTTCATACTTTATGATTCATATGTTTAAAATGGCAAGACACTGGTTTTAGATTATGCACTGATATGTGTAAACTGTTGCCTAGATCTCAGGGATCTCTCTGCCTTCCCCCTCAAGTGCTGGGATTAAAAGTATGTGACACCACATCCAGCACACAATGAATTTTAGACTATGTTTGTTTGTTGTTTTTTTGTTGTTGTTGTTGTTTTTGTTTTTTGTCTTTTTCAAGACAGGGTCTCCCTGTAGCCCCAGCTGTCCTCGAACTCACTCTGTAGACCAGGCTGGCCTTGAACTTACAAAGATCTGCCTGCCTCTGCCTCCCAAGTGCTAGGATTAAAGGTATGCACCACCACGCCCCTCAACAATGTTTTTAATCTCAAAGAGAAATTTTACGTCTTTTAGTTGTCACCCCCCACCCTCTACCCTGTCCTTTTATTCCTTCAACCTAAGCAGAGACTAATCTACTTCCCATTTCCCTAGATTTGACAGTTTTGGACATTTCATATAAATGGAACTAAGATAAGATTTTAATGACTGGCCTCTTTCTAGTGTATTTGCAAAGTGCATCCATGTTGAAGCAAGTATCTGTACTTTATTGCCTTTTATGGTCCCAAAACATTATTCTGTTTTGTTTGTCCATTCATAAGTTGACATCTAGACTGTTTCTACCTATTATCTATTATGAATAATGTCACTATCAGCCTGTGCATACATTTTTGGTTTTGTTTTGTTTTTGTTTTTGTTTTTGTCTTTTTGAGACAGGGTCTCCCTATAGCCCTGGCTGTCCTGAAACTCACTATATAGACTAGGCTGGCTTTGAACTTGCAGAGATCCACCTGCCTCTGGCTCCCGAGTGCTAGGATTAAAGCTGTGCACCACCATACCCAGCTTTTGTACATAAGTTTTTTTATGGGCATACGTTTGCATTTTTCAGGTTATACCTAGTAATAAACTTTGTAGATTATCAAAAAAAAAAAAGAAAAAGAAAAACCAAGCGTGGTGCCCCATGCTTTTAATCCCAGCACTTGGAAGGCAGAGGCAGGCAGATGTCTGTGAGATCAAGGCCAGCCTGAGATTAAGGCCAGCCTGTTCTCCATAATGAGTTCTAGGCCAGCTGGGATTACAGGGAGACCCTGCCTCAAAAAATAAAAAAAAATAAAAAAAAAA
>VZQC01005068.1:2261208-2391335 GCA_009823505.1 Rhizomys pruinosus | reverse complement strand
TATTAAAGTTATAAGATCAAAGTGGCAAAAAAAAAAAACAAACCCTTCCTGGCTTTGAATGTGTTATTAAGTATATATTGAGAAGGCAAATCAAATTAATATTTTATTTATTTATTTTTTTTTGGTCTTTTTTGTTTATTTTTTATTTATTTATTTTTATGTGTATGAATGTATTGTCTGCATGCAGGCCTGCGCACCCGTGTCGTGCGATGCCGCGGAGGTCAGAAGAGGGTCTCGGATTCCCCTGGAACTGGAGTTCTCCTGGAACTGGAGTCACAGACGGTTCTCAGCCACCATGTGGGTGCTGGGGATCGAACCCGGCTCCTCTGCAAGAGCGGTCGGCGCTCTTAACCGCTAGGCTATCCCTCCAGCCCTTTTTTGGTGTATGAATGTTTGCCTGCACATATGCATGTGTAGCACATGTGTTCCTGATTCCTTCAGAGAAGAGAGGAAGATGTCAGATTCCTTGGAACTAGAGTTAAGGATGGGTGTTAGCCATTGTGTGGATGCTAGAACCCAAACCCAGGTCCTCTGCAAGAGCAGTTAGTACAGTCAGTAAGTGCTCTTAACCTCTAAGCCATCTCTCCAGCCCAAATTACTGTTTAATTGTTAAAGACTATGATAAACATATGCACTGCTATGAGAATGTGGAGGAGGGGAATCTGAATCAGAGTTCATGGGGTACCTGGGAGATAAGTAGAGTCAAATTTTGAAAGACAACTGGAAATTAATAAGTAGTAATAGGGAGATGATATTTTAGAGGAAACACAAGAAAGTCATGAAACAAACAGGCTTGGTATGCTTAAAGCTTAGAGAGGGTAAGGCTGTGTAGTATTTCTCAAGGTATCTTTTATGAAATAATTGAGATTAAAGTGTGTGTGGGGGGAGCTGGCATTAGGTGGCCAGATGATTTTAGAAAACAGTGAGTTAGGGGCTGGAGAAATGGCTCAGCAGTTAAGAGCACTGGTTGCTCTTACAGAGGACTCGGGTTCGAATCCCAGCACCCATATGGTGGCTAACAACCACCCATAACTCCAGTTCCAGGGGATCCAATGCCCTCTTCTGGCCCCTGAGGCCATTGCATGACACGGATGGACTTATGTACATGCAGACAATACACATAAAACAAAAATAATAAATTATTTTAAAAAAAGAAAACAGTGAGTTATACCATGTTAAACAGGCTCACTGAAGCCTTCTCAGGTCACACCTTTTTGGAAGACAGAAGCTTAGGGGTGGGTAGGATGTAGATGTACCTAATGGGGATTTTTTTTTCCCCTCACAGAAACCCAAAATTGACATTCCATTAGAAGGAATTTGGAAATTGTGGAGCTGGAGGTAGGCAGGAACCAAACCATGCTGATTGTTGTTTATGGTATGTTAAGAAACTTGATCTTCTATTTTCAGAGCTGTGAAATACCATAGAAGATTTTCATCAGGGGAATGACTTGATCAAACAAAACATATCATTTAAGCCTTTACAGAATTAAAGCCATTTAGTTTCTCCCTGTAGACAAGCATAAACTGAAAGGAAAAAAAAACCCCAGATGTTTTGAAACAGCTAAATTTTCCTTCTGAAAGAGCATGCTGAGTGATAATTCTTTTCTTCTGAAGCTTCAGCTTCCTCTGTAATCAGCTATTGTGGAAATGTTTTAATGCCTGCTGGGAACTCATGTTGGAGGCCTTGAAGCTGCATTTCCCAGGTCCAACTTGAAACAATTAGAAGCATTGGGATAAGTGGGGCTTTGAAACTGGCCACAACAAGACAAGCAGTAGAGCCTTTTTTCAGAAATAATCTCCATTTCCCCTTATAATCAAAGCCTATGGCCTGGAAAAGTGGAGAAGTAGATCTGACCACTGCACTTCACAGCTGGCTGTTCTTTTTAGAGGTTTTTTTTTGTTTTGTTTTGTTTTGTTTTTTTGGTCTTTTCGAGACAGGGTCTCCCTGTAGCCCCAGCTGGCCTGGAACTTGCTCTGTAGACCAGGGTGGCCTTGAACTCACAAAGATCCTCCTGCCTCTGCCTCCCAAGTGCTAGGATTAAAGGCATGTGCCACCATGTCCAGCCAAAGATTTTGTTTTAAAGAGGGAATTGGTGAGTGTGTGTACCAAATGGCTAACAGTTATTTTCCTTTCTAACTACAGATATACTGTTGAAGAAAGCCAGGTGGAGAGAGTGCACGATGGCACCAAAAGCACTAGGTCTGTCAGGTTGGCACAGTTTTTCTTGGCTAGTGGCAGGGCAGAGAGTTCTGGCTAATTTTTTTTTTCCTGTTTTCTGGAATAGAATAGAGAGGGCAAGAACACTTGGGGAAGAATGTTCTCTAAGAACATCAGTCTTCCTTGTGATGTTGGTGTGGAGGTGGCTGTGTCCATTGAAGTGTCAGTACAGTGGAGAGTTAGGGTTTTCAGAATTCTAGATAATTTGGTGGTTATTTGTTTTTGTGGCGCTGGATATTGAAGCCAAAGCCCATGGCTGAGTATATTCCCTAGCCCCTTCATAAGAATTTTATTTTTGTTATATTTTGGCCTTGAACTTACTCTGTAGCCCTGGCAAGCCTTGAACTTAGTGATTCTTCTCTTATCCTCTGGAGTAGTTGGCACTGCAGGCCTGACGTGTGTGTGTGTGTGTGTGTGTGTGTGTGTGTGTGTGTGTGTGTTTGTGTGTGTGTTTGAGATAGGCTCTCACTCTGTAGCCCAGGCTAGTCTCAGTGGTGCTTGGCGTTACAAGTGTGAACCGCCATGTCCAACCACCATGTCCATGTGGTTTTGACTACACAGCTCACAGAAAATATGTGACAGAATGTATGATTTTTAAGAAGGGTGTTATCTTGGATTTACTAACAAGTGTGAACCGCCATGTCCAACCACCACGTCCATGTGGTTTTGACTACACAGCTCTCAGAAAATATGTGACAGAATGTATGGTTTTTAAGCAGGGCGTTATCTTGGATTTACTAACAAGTGTGAACCGCCATGTCCAACCACCACATCCATGTGGTTTTGAATACACAGCTCACAGAAAACATGTGACAGAATGTATGATTTTTAAGCAGGGCGTTATCTTGGATTCACTAACAAGTGTGAACCACCATGTCCAACCACCATGTCCATGTGGTTTTGACTACACAGTTCACAGAAAACATGTGACAGAATGTATGATTTTTAAGCAGGGCATTATCTTGGATTCACTAACCCACTCTCCCCACTCCTTCATTCAAATGTCTTCTGTTTACATGATGGCAAATAGGAGATAGGCTCTTACTTCAGTGGAAGGGGATGTTGAAGCCCTAAGAATCTTTCACCGTCTGCCAGGCCTTCTTTCCCCTTTATTTTATTTTATTTATTTTATATTTTGTCTTTTTGAGACAGGGTCTCCCTATAACCCCAGCTTCCTGAACTTGCTATGTAGACCAGGATAGTCTTGAACTCACAGAGATCCTATCTCTGCCTCCTGAGTGCTGGGATTAAAGGCGTGCACCACCACCATGTCCAGCCCTCCTTCCCCTTTACTGAACTAACTACTAATGCTTTTGAATTTCATTCAGTGTAAAAGCTTGATCCAGGGACCAGCCTATATTAATCTGCAGTCCACAATGCAGCACTACTCACTCCCCTCTAGGCTTTGCATTGTCCTGGGGACTATGGGAAATAGCAGGGTCATCTGGCTCCATAGGGCTGATCTAACTGGCAGACCACAGGAAAGGAATGGCATTAACTGGCAGACCACAGGAAAGGAATGGCATGTGGCAAGCAGTTGGCAGATAACTCCACAGGGATACTAAGGCCAAGCAGCAGCTGTCACAATAGTATAGTAGTCAACTTCATTTTCCAAAGCTCCCAAGTTTTCCTTAGTGACAAAAAATAAACAATTCCTTTAGCTAATATTAGTGTCTGAAGTATCTGCCTTTGCTTCACTTCGTTTGCCCTGTAGCTTTTTCTCCATCTACCCTCCAGCCAGCCTGAGTTGTACATCATTTCTCCATCTACCCTCCAACCAGCCTGAGTTGTACATCATTTTTTCAGGCGCCCTTTCTTTTCTTTCTAAAAATGGTTATAAATTAATATTTAAAGTTTTCTCCACAAGAAGCTAAAATTGCACATCTCTCCAAATAACCCATAGTACATGCTGCTCCACTGTGCTTCTCCAATGTGGCCCTACTGGCTGAGGCTCAGACCCTGCACACCAACCCTCTCAAATCATGGAATCCCTGTTAGGTAGGTAGTTACTCCAGCTAATATGAGGTTGGCCTTGGGAGGTAGAGGCAGGCAGATCTCTGTGAGATAGAGGCCACTCAGGACCACTTCATGACTTCTAGGCAGGCTGGGACTAGGGAAACCCTGTCAAAAACAAAACAAAACAAAAACAAAAAACAGCTGTCAGAAGATTAATCTGACACCATCTTTGGAATGTTGGAAATTTAAAACAAATAATCAAACTCTGGGTCATATTTTTTTATGTAAAATTGTCTCCAAACTGTGACAGTTGTCAGTTCAGAAAGGCACTCTACAGAAGTCCACAAAGTCCTCTATTCTCTTTCTATTTTTGCTCTAAAATGAATGCTTTCCTTTTCCAAAAGTCTGTAGCAAAGTTGAATATACTTTTTCTTTATTGATATAATCTCTCTTGTGTGAATGTTGAACAGGAACAGAGTAAAGTATATATAGCAGTAGGTGCATTATCTTCTAAGTGCAAAACATTATCAAACTATATGGAAATCTTTTGTGAAAGGAAGGGTCTGCTACTGCACACCTATAATCCCAGCACTCAGGATGCGGAGGCAGGAAGAATCTCACAATTTTGAGGCTACCCTGGGACTATCTCAAGACCCTATTCAAAAAGTCCAAGAAAAGAAGGGAGGGAAGGGAGGATCAGCCAGTAGTCATCCATACTAAGTCAGAACCTCTACCAACAAAAGGGTTATAGCTTGTGGAAGACCCAGATGAGCAATAAGCTGTCACTTTGGAAGTTTCTGGCTTTTAAAATACAATTTAGGATTAGGCCGTAGAATTCCAAATAATTCTCAAGTTAAAAGAAAAGAAAGAAAAATGTGATCCTCTATTAGAGCCCCAGTACTGAGGTAGCAGAACAAAAAGCTATACCAGGCTGAAGACATGTTAAAACAGAACAGCCTTGGGGCTGGAAAAGTTCTCAGTGGTTAAGAGCAGTGGTTGTTCTTACAGAGGACCTGGGTTCAGTTCCTACCACCCACATGATGGCTAACAACCAACCTTCTGTAACTCAAGTTCCAGAGGATCCTATGCCCTCTTCAGATCTCCATGGATGTTGCAAAACATGGGTACACTTATTCAAGCAATATACTCATACACATAAAATAATAATTAAAAAATATATAAAAATATATAGAACAACCTTGAGGGTCACGTTGCACTTCTGTCTAATTTTTTTTAAACCAACTTATGCCAGGCATGATGGCACATGCCTTTAAATCCCACACTCGGGAGGCAGAGGCAGGTGGATTTCTGTGAGTCCATCTTTGTGGTCAACAGAGCGAGCCTGCAGGGGCTACAGGGAGACCCTCTTTTAGCCCTCCTCCAAAAAATTAATCTTGATGAAATTAAAAATAAATTTTAGGGGTTGGAGAGATGGCCTAGCGGTTAAGAGCGCCAACCGCTCTTACAGAGGACCCGGGTTCGATCCCCAGTACCCACATGGCGGCTGAGAACCATCTGAAGCTCCAATTCCAGGAGAACTCCAGTTCCAGGGGAATCCGAGACCCTCTTCTGACCTCCGCGGCGTTGCACGACACGGGTGCACAGACTTGCATGCAGACAGTACATTCATACACATACAAAAATAAATAAAATTAATAAAAAAAAAGTATAAAAATAAATTTTAACATTTGTGTTTATTTTATGTGTATGTGTTTTGCTTGCATGTATGCAAGTGTGCCATGTGCATGCATGCCTGCAGAGGCTAGAAGAGGACATTGGATCACCTGGAACTGGAGTTACAGGAGGTTGTTAGCCACCATGTGGGTGCTGGGAACTGAACCTGGGTCCTCTACAAGAGTAGCCAGTGCTTATAACCACTGAGCCATCTCTCCAGTCCCCTGTGGTTTTTTTTTTCCATTATAGTCTGCCCCCCACCCCCCGTTTTTGTTTTTGTTTTTTTAAAGACAGGGTTTTACTGTGTAGCCCAAACTAGGCTGAACTCAAAAATCTTCCTTGTCCTAGCTTTCCAAGTGCTGGGGCTGCCAATAAGAGTCACCACACTCTGAATTCAACTGCTTTGAAATAAAATGTTGCTACCTGGGGGACTGAGCTCCCTACTACATAACAGTGGAAGGCTGAACTTAGGAAGAAGTGCGCAGGGCTGATTTAGAATTTCACTTCAGTATTTACTGAGTGATTTGGGGTAAAGTTGGTTCCCTTTCTGGCCTGTTCCTTGTATGTAAAAGGGATGGTAATGCCTTCCTTTTTAGTTTGCTGTGAGGATTATAAATAATTAATGGCCATATGCCTTTAGTCCCAGCTCTTGGGAGGCAGAGACAGGCAGATCTCTGTGAGATCAAGGCCAGCTTGGTCCACATAGTAAATTCCAGGAGGGCTGGGGACCCTGTCAAAACAACAACAGCAACAGTAAATAATTCCTGGAAAACCTAGGTATCTACAAAGCCTGTCTCCTGGAGCTGTTGTGATAACTAAAAGAAACATTATATGAAAGCACTTTGCAAACTATAAAATAATTTACTGAACAATTATTTGTTTTTTGTCTTTCATTAAGATCTGTGCCTAGCAGCTGGGCATGGTGGTGCACACCTTTAATCCCAGCACTAGGGAGGCAGAGGCAGGCAGATCTCTGTGAGTTCAAGGCCAGCCTGGTCTATATGGTGAATTCTAGGACAGCTGGGGCTACAGGGAGACCCTGTCTCAAAAAAAAAAAAAAAATCTGTGCCTACCATGTCTAGAGCTAACATGTTTGGAAATAATATCTATCCCAGTGCCTAAATATATAGCACTATTACTGCAGGTTCCAGATTGTTTTGTTACTCAGTATTTAACCCTATGTGCTGCAGGGATCCTGTATCTCAAAATTGTGAGACCATGTTCTTAATGTGGATCCACTTGCCTCTGATCTTGTCTGTCATAGGCATAGCTTAGCAATGTTGTGGATCTTATTCTAAACTACCACAATAAAGTGAATGTTACAATAAAATACTACAATATTTTATATTGTCTATTATAGTCTATTAAGTGTGCCATAGCAATATGTCTAAAAGCACAAAGTACATAACTTTAATTTAAAACTATCTTACTAGGTTGGCAAGATGGCCCAGTGTTAGGTAAAGGTGCTTGCCACCAAGCCTGATGACCTGAATTCAATCCCTGGGACTCACATAGTGGAAACAGATAACCTATCCCACAAGTTGTCCTCTGACCTCTACATGCCCCTCCCCCAAATAAATAAAATTAAAAAATTATATACCTTATTGTTAGAAAATCCTAGTGACCACCTGAAACTTCAGCAAGTGGTTATCTGTTTAGTGGTGACAGCCTTACCTGGATGTGAATGTCTGCTGGCTTGTCAGAGTGGTGGTTGCTGAAGACTGGGGTGGCTGTGGCAGTTTTTTTTTTTTTTTTTGAGACAGGGTCTCACTATAGCCCCAGCTGGCCTGGAATGAACTCTGTAGACCAGGCTGGCCTTGAACTTACAGAGTTCCACCTGCCTCTGCCTCCCTAGTGCTGGGATTAAAGACATGTACTACTACGCCCAGCTTAGATGGTTCCTAGCCACCATGTGGGTGCTGGGTCCTCTGCAAGATTAGTCATTGATCTTAATCGCTGAGCCATCATCTCTTCAGCCCTGCAATTTCTTAGGATAAGATAATGAAGCTTTAGCTGACTCTAACCTTCACAAAAGATCCCCATTAGCATAGGGTGCTATTTGATGGTATTTTACCCACAGTGGAACCTCTTTCAAAATTAGAGTTGATTCTTAAATCCATCTACTGCTTTATCAACCACTAAGTAAGATTCTGAGATCTTTGTTGTGCTTTCAGGATGATCACAGCATCTTAGTGTAGATATCATCTTAAGAAGCCACATTTCTTTGCTCATCCACAAGAAACAACTCCTTTTCTGTTCAAGTTTTGTCATGTCTCCAGGCTCCACTTTGGATTCTGGTTCCCTTGCTATCTCTGTTACATCTGCAGTTACTGAAAATTTGATCCCCTCAGTGATCCATGAGGGTTGAAGCCAACCTCTTCCAGGCTCCTTTATTGCTGGTACTTCAGTTTTTCTTAAGCCACAAGTGTTCTTAATGATATGTAGAATGGTGAATCCTTTGCCAAAGATTTTCATTTGATCTTCCCCAGATCTATCAGAGGGATTACTAGTTGTGTCAGCTATAGCTTCATGAAATCCATTTCTTAGCTAATAAGACCTGACAGCTAAAATTACTCCAATATATGGGCTGCAGAGTAGATATTGTATCAGTAGGTATGAAAACATTGATCTTAAATATCTCCAGCCCACCTCTTGAGTTGATTCTCCCAAATTCTGTCACTGCTTTATCAGCTACTGAGTTTATGTAGCTTCTGAGTGATTAAGGCTAAGTCAGTAAGTACTTTGACTTATTGGTGGAATGTCAGTGAGCAGTAATATTTTGGAAGAAATCTTTTTTCTGAGCAGTAGTTCTTTTTTTTCTACATAAATTTATTTTTATTTTTTTAACAAATCTAGACCCATGTCCCCCCCATTTGCCTACCCCACCAGAACTCATGCATTCTGCCAAATATGCTTTTCATCTCTTTCTCAGTCTTTCTCAATATTCTCCATGAGGAAGTTGACTGTTTTGAGTAGAAGTTCACTGTTTCAGTCAGTTCTTCGATTCAGTTCTTTCTGTTGTTGGTGGTGGTGGTGTTGTTTCCAATATGCATCACTCCCAACTGCTTTGGACAAAAGCTCAGGAGGCCATACACAAGAAATACTTACAACTAGGTAATTGGCACTAGCATCCACAGATGAGGGATACCATTCATCGTTTGTTTTTCTGGGACTGTGTTACTTCACTCAGCATGATGTCCTCTAGGTCCAACCATTTTCCTGCAAAGCTCATGATGTCGTCTTTCTTTACTGCTGCATATAATTCCATTGTGTAGATGTACCACATTTTCTCTATCCACTCATCAGTTGAGGGGCATTTGGGTTGGTTCCAGCTCCTTGCTATTGTGAAGAGAGCTGCAATAAACATGGCCGTGCAGGTATCTCTGCGGTGGGGTGAGTCTTGAGGGTACAATGACAGGAGTTGTGTTCTAGTTTTTGTCTTCCATTGCTGTGAAAAACACTATGGACACACCAATCTCGGGGAGCGAAAGGGTATTATATCAGCTTATCTCATCTGGGTCAATTCATCATTAGGAGAGCCCAATGGCAGTAAATCAGGCAGGACCTGGAGGCAGAGGTGAGCACAGGCCATGGAGAATCGCTTGTATCAACCCTGGCTTGCTCAACTTCGGCCATGCCGCTGACCATCTTAAATATACACTAACATACAACCTGCCGGTGGCCCACCATAGTTGGCTGGGCCCTTCTACATCAGTTTAAAGCAATCAAGACAATCTCCCACAGCGTGGCCACAGGCCAATCCAAAA
Organism: Rhizomys pruinosus; assembly: GCA_009823505.1. Classification (NCBI taxonomy): domain Eukaryota; kingdom Metazoa; phylum Chordata; class Mammalia; order Rodentia; family Spalacidae; genus Rhizomys; species Rhizomys pruinosus. Next base: position 2,381,720 of record VZQC01005068.1, on the reverse strand, counting down.
GAGCCAATTCCAGGTTGAGGCTGTCCTCAACCCAGGCTGTGTAGAGTTAAACACTGACAAAATAGCCAGCACAAATGGTAATGGCTGGGGTCAGGTGGCCAAGTTATATCCCATAAGTCTTGCCAGAGTTCTCCACTGTTATCCCAATAAGCGGACTGGTTCGAGTTTACATTCCCACCAGCCAGTGGATGAGTGTTCCTTTCCCCACAACCTTCCAGCACTTGTTTCATTTGTTTTTTGATCCTAGCCAGTCTTATTAGAGTGAAAGAGAACTTAGTGTGGTTTTTAATTTGCATTTAATTTGTTATTAGTGACTGCTTGAACACTTCTTAGGTGTTTCTCAGACATCTCAATTCCTCACTTGATGAAGTCCTCTGTTCATATCTTTGCTCCATCTATTGAGTGGGTCATTGTTTTCTTTTTCTTTGTATTTTTGAGTAGTTTATATATTCTGGAAATTCAAAGCTTTGTTAGATGTATCATGCTAAAGATGTTTCCGCTCCACTCTGTGGGATTTCTCTTACAACTTCTTGATTATTTCTTTTGTGTTACAGAGTTTGAGTTTAGTGAGTTCCCATTTGCTATTGTCAACCTATGATTTTGGCAGCTGGTGCTGAGTTTAGGAAGTCTTTCCTATGCCTATGTCTTTGTTGATCTGCTGCACTTTTCTTTCTATTGCCTTTAGAGTTTGGGGTGTTCCGTTGAAGGAGTTCTTTGGATTGCCATCTGGAGTTCTATTTTTGTACATGGGCACGAGAGTAGGGGTTTAATTTATTCTTCTACAGGTGATGAGTCCAGTTTTGCACACCACTTGCTGATAGCATGCTGTATTGTTCTCATTGTGCTTCTTGGCCCTGTTGTCACAATTATAAGATGGCTGAGATTGTATGTGCTCAGATTTGATGTTTTCATATTCAGCAGTCTTTTGTTCACACTGTCTACATCTGTTTTTATGAATAAAATATAGAATACCTGGTGTATAGTTTTATTTAAGAGATATGAAAAAAAGAATTCCACCTGTGTAGCTCTCATTCGTCTCGGAGGTTTTATTTGGCTATTCGGAGGTCATAATATTAGCTTAATAAATCATCTACAATGTTTAAGAGTTTTGTCACTGAAATGATTAGATTTGAAATATTGCCAAGGCATGAGATACTATTGGATTTTTGATTGCATAAAAAAAAAAAATCTATACAAGAGTTTCGATAGAATGAGACATTTTTTACAATGTATATTAATTTTCCGATCACAATGAGCAATGGTAGGGAGATGAGATCCTTGGTGTCTTTGGCTTAAGTTTGATTCCTAGGTATTTTATTGTTTTTGCGAGTCTTTGGTGAGTGGGAAGGTCTCTCTTTGATTTTTTTCTCCAGTTGCTCGTTCTTGGTGTAAGAAAGGTCCATTGATTTTTTTTTTAATTTTTATTTATTTATTTTCTATATGGTGTATGAATGTACTGTCTGCATGTAAGTCTGTGCACCATGGTGTCGTGCAATGCCGCGGAGGTAAAGAGGGTGTCTAGCTCTTGGAACTGGGAGTTCTCCTGGAATTGGAGTTACAGACGGTTCTCAGACCGATGTGGGTGCTGGGGATCGAACCCGGGTCCTCTGCAAGAGCAGTGGCATCTTTACCGCTAGGGCATCTCTCCACCCCAGGCCATTGATTTTTAAGGTTATTTTGTATCCTGCCACTTTGCTGAAGCTGTTATCGTTTCCAGCGTTTTCTGGTGGAGTTTTTAGCATCCCTTAATAAACAATATCATATCACTAAATAGGGATAGCTTGACTTCTTCTTTTCCAATTGTATGTACTCCTTTTAATTCCTTTTCTTGTCTTATTGTTAGCAAGTGTTTCAAGCACTATAGAAGAGGAGTGGTAAGGGGCAGCCTTGCCGAGTTCCTACTTTAAAGGGAATGTTTCTGTCATTTCCCCATTTAGGATGATTTGGCTGTGGGTTTCCTGTATATGGCTTTGATTACATTGATGAGCAGTAGTTCTTAACAAACTAAAAAATATTTCAGTAACTGCTGGGCATGGTGGCACACACCTTTAACCCCAGCACTCAGGGAGGCAGAGGCAGGCGGATCTCTGTGAGTTCAAAGCCCACCTGGTCTACAGAGGAGAAGCTCCAGGCACCTGGGATTAAGGAAAGACCTTGTCTCAAAAATAACCCCCAATACATCATATACATTATATTATATATATATATATATATATATATATTTCAGTAATCATGTTATAAATAGATGCGATGTCATCCAGGCTTTATCCCATTTAGAAGGCACAGAGAAAGTGGATTTGTTGTAGTTCTTAAGTGCCCTAGGATATTCAGAATGGTACAGAGAGTATTGAGCCATGAGTTCTAGTCCAATCTGGACTACAGAGTAAGTTCATAGCTAGCCTGGGCTTGCTGTCTCAGTGACTACCTCCCAAAAAAGTTCCCCCTGCCAACCTTCTAAACAAAACACAAACATTCATTCCCAGGTTCCTACCTAAGTCGATGAGCTCAGTTTTTGTTGTCTTGTGACTAAGTAAAGTTCATACTCTGCATTACTGACTATTGTTGATTTAGAGTAAATGAACTTTTTTCACATTTAAATTCTTTGATAACTTAAAGTGTGTGTGTGTGTGTATCTGTATGTGTGTGTGTCTATATGTGTGTGTATCTGTATGTGTGTGTATCTGTATGTGTGTGTATCTCTGTGTGTGTATCTGTATGTGTGTGTCTGTATGTGTGTGTATCTGAATGTGTGTATGTATCTGTATGTTCATGTGTGTATCTGTACGTGTGTGTATGTGTGTGTGTGTGTGTCTGTGTGTGTGTGGGTGCTTGTGGAGGCCAGAGGAGAACATCAAGATACCCTGGAATAGGAATTATAGGTGGTTGGCAACCCACCCAAGGTGAATGCTAGAATCTGAACTCAGGTCCTCTGAAAGAGGAGGGTGTGCTCTTAACACTTAGCTATGTCTCCATCTCCATGTTCAACATCTCTGAAACCAGGTCTTACTCTAGTTGTCATCCTTGACTGTGTTTGGGTTTGGTAGTAGGTGATCATTTAGATACTTCTGAGTCATGTGCATTGCTGGTCCCAAGTAGCTAGATAAATACATCTAAAATGTTTTCTAATAACTTTTTTTTATTACTTTATTTTTTTTTCATTTTTTAAAAATAAGTAATAATTTATGAGTACAAGTATCCTTCATGTAAAACCAATTTGCAAGCAGTTGTGCCCAAACCCACACAGCCCAAGGGTCCCACCATCCAGCTGGGGGGGCTTGTATGTTCAATCAAGTTGATCAGATAAGTGTCCAGACTATATTGCTGTTGTTTTCTAATAATTTTTTAAAACACTTACTTATGGGGCAGGGCACATTCTACAGTGCACATGTGGAGATCATAGGACAAGTTGGGGTACTTGGTTCTCGCTACCATATGGGCTCCAGGATCAAACAGATCATCAGGCTTGGTGGCAAGCTCCTTTACCTACTGAGCCATCTTACCAGCCCAATAATTCTTAAGTTGAGTGATAAGAGGGTTATAAGAAAGTATGTGTGATAGGTTTATTCACACTGCTTTTTATTTCTTAGTAAATAATGCAAGAGTACATCTTGTACTTGCCAGTTTTATATGTGATAGAAAGTGGTACTCTCTGCTTGGTGAGAATGATGCTATCTACATTTAAAAACAAAAATGGTACAAGCATCCTTCATATAAAACCAATTTGCAAGCAGTTGTGCCCCAGCCCACACAGCCCAAGGTTCCCACCATCCAGCTGGAGGGGCTTGAATGTTCAATCAAGTTGATCAAATAAGTGTCCAGACTATATTGTCGTAGTTTTACTGTTCACCCCAATCGCAGCCCTTACGTTCTACCACTCCCCCTCTTCCACAGATTGTTCCTTAGGCTTAGAAACAGGGCACAGGTGGACGAGAAGCACAACAGTCTACTTTGTCTGGAGATGTTGTTTTGGACTCTGATCAGTTCTGGCTGTTTCCTTTCATGGGCTGACCGTTTGTCCAGGGATAACCTTTCTTTTTTTTTTTTTTTTTTTTTTTTTTTTTTTTTTTTTTATTCAAAAAAATAATAAATAAAAAAAAAAGAGTCAGCAGTGCTCTTAAACCACTGCGCCATTCTTCCAGCCCCATGGATAAATTTCTTATCACCAGGATCCTCGCCCACTACTGCCATACGGCAAGTGATCTCAGACTTCTTTTTTTTTTTAATGCTTATTTTTAAATTAATTTATTTTTTGTATGTAGTATGAATTACTGTCTGCAAGTAGGTCGGAAGAGGGTCCGATTCCCCTGGAACTGGAGTCCTGGGTTCAGAGTACAGTTGTTTTCTTACCGCAGTGGTGCTCGGACAAAACCCGGTCCTCTGCAAGAGCAGTTGGTGCTCTTAACCGCTAGGCTATCTCCTCTAGCCCAACTCTCTTGCTTTTTAAAAGCCCTCATTCAGATAGAAAGAGGATGGAACACTTTCACTGCTCCACTCTCTATCACTTTCCCTAATATTGATTTCCTTGAAGTACTATGATCCTTTCAAAGACATCAGGAGAATCTAACCATCATGCTCATACTGTCAAGCTCATGGTACAGAATGGTCCCTTTGCCTGGTGCTGCTGAAGAGCAAGAGTGACTGGAGTACCATGGACCTGGTTTAAAATCCTGGCCTTTTCATTACTAATTCTGACTGCTGCACATCTAACCTATTTGAGCCTTACTCTTATATTATTGAGGGAAAAAAGTGGGTTTGGGCATAAAAAACTCCATAAATCAACTATTTTATGGCACTTAAACCTTTCACTATGTGAAAGCTGACTCAAATTCTACCTTCACAAAGCCATTGCTAGCTGCCTTGTCCACTATCATGCACTCTGAGCATATTTGCCTGAACACAATTTTGAACTAAAAGATATATATATATATATGATAAATTTGGAGTCATTAACATTAAGGGTAGTAGGTAGGGCATATCCTTTCTCTACTATACCAAGAGTTCTTAGCACAATACCACATACATACAGAATATTGATTCTAATGGTCACTGGTAACTTAGCATCTTATAATTTTAGAATTCAATACTATCTACAGATTCCCTAACCCTACTAACCATCCCATTGAGAATCCCAGAGTAGAGAGTTTACATGGCTTGCCTGTGACGGCATCAACTATCTTGCCTATAACCCAGGGAGCTTTTTCATCCTAGGACTGCTGCTTTCCTGTGAAGTACTGCCAGGGAATCCACAAAGAACTTCTTCCATGGGTCACAAACTACTTGCATTTCCTACATTAAATGCTTAACATGGAGCATGGGAGATGTGTACATCGGGAAAACGGATCCAAACACAAACTAGGGTCTTTGAGAGTCATACACCCAAGTACATCAACTAACATTCCTCTGCTGCCACCTTAAGGACAGTGAGGATCACTAGCCAGATCTTATCACATGTTGAATATCCAATCCATCTAACGACGTACAAACACTGCTGAGAATCAGTCTGAGATGCGAGACCTGGGTAAGCGGCTTCCAGAGCTGACCGTCAAGTATCAGCAGCACGACCTTGCCCTTGAAGAATGAAAGAAGTTCGAGATGACTCTGAGACAGTCTAGTCGGGCGACTATAAATGTACACTCAGACCTAGCAAAGACATGAAAGTGAAACATGGACAAGATCTTACTGGTATTTCCTTGCGAAAGAGAAAAGGAGGGAGAGAAAAGGAGCGAAGCGACCGAGGGGAAGAGAAGCAAGCGAGGGGCAAGGGAGGGAGACGCCCAGGAAAACGGACATGCCTCCAAGAGAACATAAATTATGAGTGTGGAGGAAGGCGGGTACAGTGGCACACACTCAGGGCTGAGGCAGCTGTTCACCTCCTCGCAGTCGCAGAGTCACTAAAAAACTGTGGAGAGAATGGCATGGTTGCCTGGTGGGCAGCACGCTTAATCACGCACTTGGGAGGCAGAGGCGAGGCGTGTTATCTTTGTGAGTCAAGTCCAGCCTGTCTACAGAGCGAGTTCCAGGACAGCTGGGGACTTAGCAGGAGACCCTGTCTCAAAAAGACCAAAAAAAAAAAAACAAAAAAAAAAAAAAATGGAGAGATCGATGAATAATTTCTTTGCAGAACTAAATGACCAGCCATCAACATGACATTAAAACTACATGGCTCTGTATTATTTTGAATTTTGCCCAGAAACTGATCCTCTGAGCATACAAGATTAATTAGAAAGCTTTTCATCACACAAACATACTTTCATTTAAGATTCATTCTGGAGCCAAATGTGCTAGGAAGCAAGTTCAAGCGCTAGTCTGGCCATACAGACCCTATTTCCAACAAACCAATCAATTTACTTACAAAGTATTTCAGTCTGATTAATAATTTTGTAGTAAGTAAAAAGCTTGTACAAAGATCTTCCATAATTAGATTCTTTGCTCTGTTTAAAGACCAAGTGAACTGCAATGTACTCACCCTTCACCTACATAACCTGGCCTCTTTCTATAATTGTCCTAAATATCTGAAAGTGAGTTTTGTTTTAAATTTTTAATATATGTAATATTCAAGGAAAAGAAAGATCACAATACAACCATAAACGTGCATATTACAGCAATACAAATTAAGAATACACAATCACAATAATCTATTTCTTCTTTAAAAGAGAAAATTTCTACGTTTGAAATTTTTAAAACACTGATATTTATTGTGTGTGTATGAGTGTATTGCCTTATAGTGTTTAAGTGTACCCATGTCAGGCAAAACACTTGGAGGTCAGCAAGAGGTGTCAGATTCCCCTCGAACTGGATGTTTAGTGGACAGTTGTTAGCTGCCATATGGGTGCTGCAACTCAAACCGCGGGACCTCTGCAAGAGCAGCCAGTGCTAACTCTTACATGAGCTGAGTCCATCCGCCAGTCCTTCAAGCGACAGTTTTAACTATTCTGTGCTGTCCTAATCTTTGAATCTCTTCCTTGTATCACTGCACCTGTTTAAATTTATTAAGATAAAAAGATGAGGCGCCAGTATGTAGACCACGAAGGCCTCAAACTCACGAGATCCATCTGCCTCTGCCTCTGAGTTGGAACTAAAGGCATGCCCCACCACGCTCCGCTAGCTTTATCTTACTCTTAAAGCTGTCATTCTCCCTCTCTAGTCATACCATCAAACAATGTATATAACCAAGCTAACATCCCAGAGAACCATAAGAAAAAGGGAGAACAGGATGTAAAAACACATGTCATAAGAGTTTTACCTGCTGGTTCTGCCATTCCATGCCCATCATTTGGCAATGTCTGACTTCAGCTCTCCTGAGAAGCTCTCATCACTGAGAGTCATAGTAAGCCATGGCAGAGACACAACCCCAGTCCTGGAACACACTGGCAACTTCCTGTGCTCTGATTTCCATACAACAAGAATGGCAAGGAGCACAGCTGTGAATCAAATCAATCCAGGGGGACTGAGCTACCTCAGATACACCTTGCCACACAGCTGTGCAGGGGCTTTACCAAAAGCCAAATTTTTATCAAACAGGTGGCCACTCTCTGGCTGTCCTTCTCCAGTAAGCAGCAGAACTCATCCTGTGAGACTGTAACAAGTAACTGCCTTTTACTAAGATGGGAAAATGAACTGGTAGGTGAGAAGGGAGGGGTGAGTGAGGGCACAACATTTCGGCCGCCACTCCCCTACTGTTACTCAACATGTTAACTCAACAGGTCTGAAAAAAGAACTACTTTATCAGAAGGCGATTAACTGTAAAAACATGGCTGATAAGGGCTTTGAGCAGTGGGTGTTAGGTGACTCTGCTCCTCTACTCTGAAGTGGCTGAATTGGAAGAGAATCACTAAAGGTTCTGCAATGTCAGGGAGTGAATTCTTGTCTTTTCTTCTAAATGCATATATGGTCAAGGGGAGGGACTTTTTTTAAGCCCCCATTTCTGAACTGTTATGTGCTATGCAGGGGAAATGCGTGACAAATGTCCTGTCTCTGCAAAGGAGATGCAGCTGTGGTTTTGCTAGCACTGTTTAACAACAGAAATGGCAACAAGGTAATAGAGATTTTCATTCAAAACCCTAATATATAATCCTATTCTTAGATGCTTGTCAGACACCACAGAAGTTTTCCTTCCCAGAATGTTTGCAGGGGCTGAACAATATTTCTAAACAGCTTTCCTGGAATATTATTCATTTGTTCATGCTCAAGTCCACGCGTTCAATCGGATTTGTTCAGTGCATCCAGCTGTGCATGCATTCCGAGAAGTAATTATACAAGCAGTTTCATCATCCTCAAAACCAAACACAAAAAAAATCTGTAGACTCTCGCAGTCCCATTTTTTTTTTTTTTTGGTCTTTTCCAGACAGGGTTCCCTGTCAGCCCCAGCTGTCCTGAACTCACTTAGACCTAGGCAGGGCCTTGAACTCACCAAGATCCCACTCTCCCACTGCCTTACCATCCAATGCTAGATTAAAGGATGAGGCGTGCGCCACCTATGCCCGGCCCATTTTTTTTTTTTTATATTTGTTTATTATAAGGAGTTCCAAATATATAACACAGTTGTTTTCAGATAACACATTGTCTTCTCAGTTTGCGCTATACATTGGTAATTGGTGCATTTTGCAAGTATCTATGTCCAAATTTTAACAACCAAAGTTCCCATAGTCCAGTTGGAGATGCTTGTATGCACAGGCATGTTGATCAATTAGGAGTCCAGACTATATTGCCGTAGTCTCATGATTCACCCTATCTTTCACAGCCCTTACATTCTACCACTCTCTTCTGCAACTTGTTCCCTGGGCTTGGGGAAAGGGGCACAAGAGGGTGAGAAGAAAACAGTGCTACTTTCTTTGGAGTTGTCATTTTTGGACTTTAGTCTTCAGGTTTTTTCCTTCATTGGTTGACAGTTTTCCAGTGATACCTTTTAGTCATACTAACAAAGCACAAGCAATTGGATGTACAGGCATTTAAGCAGTAACTAATAATTATGGCAAGCTAAGCTGTGAGCAAGACACAGATGCTTGGATGATGCTAATCCACAAACGTGGTTTCTCTAAAAAGGGTGACAAGTTCTTACTGTGGCTTATAACTCTCCTAACCACTAGAAGACAAAACTTGTGGCATCACTGTGGTTATTCCTCCAGGAGAGAGCTTAGCCAATAGATTTGGGATATATATAGACACTTGGCTGCCACTGTTGCACAGTATCTCCAGCAGTTGAGTAGCTGATACTGACGGAAAGTCTTGCTTGTCTCAGGGAGACCAATATTTTCTGTATTGCTTTAGTGCTTTTGGTAATGCTCTCTGCATTCAGAGGCCAGTGTATGTTAGCAAGTGACATCTCATAACATTTTTTCATGCTCACACCAGGTCTTAACAACAGGGACTTACTCGCCTTTCTCTTGCATTTATCCCACTTAATAGGCAAAAGGCCTTTATAATTTGGGGGGGGGGGTTGAATCCCTAGCCAACATCCCTAGGCAGAATAATTCATTGCTGATGTCAGAGCTTTACTTATTGAATTTGGCTCTAGATAAAGAATTATCCTTTCATCAGTTCCAATGCCTATCAGTCAATTAAAAAAGGGTAGTTACAAGCAGGCGTGGTGGCGCATGCCGCTTTAATCCTAGCACTTGGAGGCCAGAAGACAGGCAGATCTTTGTGATCAAGGCCAGCCTGGTCTACATGGTTAAGTTCCAGGACAGCTGGGGCTACAGGAGACCCTTGAAAAGACCAAAAAAAAAAAAAAAAAAAAAAAAAGGTAGTTAACTAGCTTTTTAACAGTTGGATCTAATTTACAGTTGGGATGTTTCTTACCATCATGTTTTTCTTTTCCTATAAAGGGAGATGTAGGAAGGTTTACTCAGATCTGGAAGGTAAAATTCGTTAGGCCATTATAAACAGTTAACCCATAGTATTCAGAGAGATGCTCGTGTCTGTGACTCAGGCAGTCTGAGGTCCGCTTTCTTTAATGTTCAGAGTGGGTCAGCCTCTCTGCTGGCTTTCCCAGTCCATCCTGCATAGCCAAAAGTTGTATGTTTTCAGCATTTAGATTGGTGATTTTTACCTGTGGGAACATACAATTCTCCTCCCATTGTAGTTTCAAGATCTCAAATAATTGAAAATTTTATTAATAGGATTGGAGAGACAGAGTTTCCATTTGTATCCCAGAAGGGATACTACCACCTTCCCACCTCCCTCTTTTGTTTTTTTTAAGTTTTTATGTTTTGACCTACTAATGCCTAAGTTGATTACACAACCCATAACAGGAGCCAAGGCATAAGCTTTCATTAAATTTACCCAAACTGTTTCTCATTGATGTATGCTACTTATTTGGGAAGTAACTTTGCTTAGTTTCCTTAATTGTCTATGAAGTAAAAAAAAGTGTTACAATGTGATGTTATAATTTAGAAAAATATAGAAGACCATTTGTGTACCTTAACCCAAACAACATATAAATAAAAACAATTAACATTTTATATTCCCAATTAGTTCCATTTCACCAAAACCTACCCAGAATTTAACAAATCTAAACATTCATTAAGCCTTAAAATATCCTATACTATGTGAAAAGCTTGGGCAGAGTTGATACCTGCTAAATAAATTTTACCCAACTATACACTTTGCCTTTAAAGCTATATGACCTGGACTATGACTTCAGAGAACCAAGTCATTAACTTATATGGTTTATTTTATATTTTATATAAAATCTCTACTGAAAACCTCTCTATAAATATATGGTTATTTTTAAAAGTATACCCTTTAAACTGCAAATCTTACAGAGTGGATTTTAATGAACTATCTTCCTCCAAGCTCTTGGCCTGTCTCAGGCCTTGCATGAAAACTTGCTTTAAGGACTTTTCAGTATCTAGCTCCTTTTTTTTTTTTTATTTTAGTTATAGAAGTAATCTCTTAATAAACTGGTAAAACTGCTTTCTTAATTGACTAATAGACATGGAGAACTGAAAAGGATTACTACTATTCAGAACCAATATAATACTAAAGTCTCTTTAAGTTGTGCATATAAGCAAAATATATAATACAGGAGTGCCTGATACCAGCAATGATATTCTGCAAGGAGATGTTGTGCCAGGATCCAAGCCCCCCCCAAAGGTAAAGGCTTATTGCCTATAAAACTGGATACCGCAAGAAGAGAGGCGGGAAGGACCCACCCTGCTGTCAATGACTGATGTAAGCATGGGGACCGCACTGCAAGTATACAGTTGGTTCTGGATTACCAGAGAGTGTTATCAAAGCCACTGACCAATAAAGAAATGTTGGTCTCCTTGAGTCAAGCAAATTCCTCCACCAACATCAGCTAACCTCATCCTGGAGATACTGTGCAGCAGTGGCAGCCATATGTCTGTATATCCAAAATCTATTTGGCTATTAGCTCTCTCCTGGAGGATAACTCATGGATGTTCCACAAGTTATACCCTCTAGTGATTAGGAGATGTTAACGCCACAGTAAGACCTTGTCATCTTTCACAGGAAAAAAAGTAATCCAGGATTAACACACACACCACAAACAATCTGTGTCTATACCAAAGTAACCTACCATAGTAACTAGCAATGTTTAAATACCTATATATCTAATCACTTGTGCTTCATTATTAGGATTGAAAGGTTATCCCTGGTCGGCGTGGTTGGCACACGCCTTTAATCCTAGCAATTGGGGGCAAAGGCAGGTGGATCTTTGTGAGTTCAAGGCCAGCCTGGCTCAGAGTGAGTTCTAGGACAGCTGGGACTACAGGGAGACCCTGTCTCAAAAACATCGAATAAGACCTTTGTTTATTTTTAAGGGAGTTCCAATATAATAACACAGTTGTTTTAGATAACAAATTCGATGTTACTCCTTTGCGCGTCAATAGGTAATTGGTGCATTTTGCAAGTATCTATGTCCAAATTTTAACAACCAAAGTTCCCATAGTCCAGTTGGAGAAGCTTGTATGCACAGGCATGTTGATCAATTAGGAGTCCAGACTATATTGCCTGTAGTCTCTTGATTCACCCTATTTTCACAGCCTATTTCTACATGCCTCTCTTCTGCAACTCTGTTCCCTGGGCTTGGGAAAGGGCACAAGGGGTGAGAAGAAAACAGTCTACTTTCTTTGGAGTTGTCATTTTGGACTTTAGTCCGTTCAGGTTGTTTTCTTTCATGGTTGACAGCTTATCCAGTGATACCTTTTAGTCATACTAACCAGCACAAGCAATTGGATGTACAGGCATTTAAGCAGTACAATATTATGGCAAGCTAAGCTGTGAGCTAGACACAGATGCTTGGATGGTATGCTAATCCACAAACTGTGGTTTCTCTAAAGGGTGACAAGTTCTTACTGTGGCTTAAACTCTCTAACCACACTAGAAGACACAGCTTGTGGCATACACTGTGAGTTATTCCTCCAGAGAGCTACTAGCCAATTAGTTTGGATATATATAAGGACATTGGCTGCCACTGTTGCACAGTATCTCCGGCTAGTTGAGTGTAGCTGATACTGACGGAGAGTCTTGCTTGTCTCAGGGAGACCAATATTTTGCTGTATTGCTTTAGTGGCCTTTGGTAATGCTCTCTGGCATTTCAGAGGCAGTTGTATGTAGCAAGTGACGTCTCATAACATTTTTTCATGCACACCAGGTCTTGAAAACAGGGACTTACTGCCTTTTTCTCTTGCATATATCCCACTTATAGGCAAAAGGCCTTTATAATTTGGGGGGGGGGGGTTGAATCCCCTAGCCAACATCCTAGGCAGAATAATTCATTGCTGATGTCAGAGCTTTACTATTTTGAATTTGGCTCTAGTAAAGAATTATCCTTTCATAGTTCCTATGCCTATCAGTCAATTAAAAAAGGGTGTTACAAGCAGGCGTGGTGGCGCATGCCTTTAATCCTAGCACTTGGAGGCCAGGACAGGCAGATCTTGGTGGTCAAGGCCAGCCTGGTCTACAGGTGAGTTCCAGGACAGCTGGGGCTACAGGGGAGACCTTCTTGAAAAGACCAAAAAAAAAAAAAAAAAAAAAAAAAAAAAGGTAGTTATACCTGTTTTATAACAGTTGGCTATTAATTTACAGTTAGGGAATGATTCATTACATCATGTTTTTCTTTTCCTATAAAGGGGAGATGTAGGAAGGTTTCTCCGCATCTGGAAGGTAAACTTCGTTTAGGGCCATTATAAACAGTTAACCCCAATAGTATTCAGAGAGATGCTCAGTGTGTGTCTGTGACTCAGGCAGTCTGAGGTTCGCTTTCTTTAATGTTCAGATGGGTCAGCCTCTCTGCTGGAATTCCCAGTCCATCCTGCATAGCCAAAATTGTATGTTTTCAGCATTTAGATTGGTGATTTTTACCTGTGGGAACATAAATTCTCCTCCCATTTTATTTCAGATCTCAAAATTGAAAATTATTAAATAGGATTGGGAACAGAGTTTTCACATTTGATCCCAGAAAGGATACCACCCATCCCACGATCCTCCTTTTGTTTTTTTTTAAGTTTTTTGTTTTGACCTATAAATGCCTAAGTTGATTCACATACCATAAACAGGAGCCAAGGCATAAGCTTTCATTAAATTTACCCAAACTGTTCTCATTGACTGTATGCTAATATTTGGGAAGTAACTTATGCTTAGTTCCTTAATTGTCCTATGAAGTAAAAGAAAGTGTTTCACTGTGTATGTTATAATTTAGAAAAAATAGAGACCATTTGTGATACCACATACCAACTTAAAAATAAATAAATTAACATTTTATATTCCATTAGTTAGTATTCCATTTTCACAAAACCTAAACCAATTAACTAATCTAAACATTTATTAAGCCTTAAAATATCCTAATATGGGATAAAGCTTGGGCAGAGTTGAGTACCTGCTAAATAAATTTTACCACTATACACTTTGCTCTTTAAAGCTATATGACTGGACTATGACTTCAGAGAAAATCAAGCCATTAACTTATATGTTTTTTATATTTGTGATATAATCTCTACTGAAATACCTCTCTATATAAATATATGTTATTTTTTAAGTATACCCTTTTAAACTGCACAATCTTACAGAGTGGATTTTAATGACTATCTTCCTCCAAGCTCTTGGCCTTCTTCAGGCCTGGCATGCATGAAAACATTGCTTTAAGGATTTTCAGTAATCTAGCTCCTTTTTTTTTTTTTTTTTATTAAGAAGTAATCTCTTATAAAACTGGTAAAACTGCTTTTCTTAATTGACTATGACATGGAACTTAAAAAGGATTATTCTATATTCAGAACCAAATATAATACTAAAGTCTCTTTAAGTTGTGCATATAAGCAAAATAATTAATACAGGAGGTGCACTGATAGCAGCAATGGATTATTCTGCCAAGGAGATGTTGTGCCAGGGGATCCAAGCCCCCCCCAAAAGGTAAAGGCTTATTGCCTATCAAACTGGATACGCAAGAAGAGAGGCGGGAAGGAGGAACACCCTGCTGTCAAATGACCTGATGTAACATGGGGACGCACTGCAAGTATACGTGTCTTCTGGATTACAGAGAGTGTTACCAAAAGCCACTGAAACCAATAAAGCAAATGTTGGTTCTCCTTGAGTCAAGCAAAGATTCCTCAACAACCTCAGATCACACTTCACCTGCTATGGAGTACTGTGCAGCAGTGGCAACATATGTCTGTATACATCAATCTATTGGCTTTAGCTCTTCCTGAGGAATAACTCATGGATGTTTGCCACAAGCTTATACCCTCTGTGATTAGGAGATGTTTAGCCATAGTAAGACCTTGTCATCTTTCACAGGAAAAAAGTAATCCAGGGATTAAACACCACATCCAACAAAAATCTGTGTGTATACCAAAGTAACTTACCATAGTAACTAGCAATGTTAAATACCATATATCTAATCACTTGTGCTTTATTATTAGGATTGAAAGGTTATCCTGGTCGGGCGTGGTGGCACACGCTTTAATCCTAGCACATTGGAGGCAAAGGCAGGTGGTCTTTGTGAGTTCCAGGCCAGCCTGGTCTACAGAGCTGAGTCTAGGACAGCTGGGACTAAGGGAGAGACCCTGTCTCAAAAGACAAAAAAAAACAAAAAAAAAAAAAAAAAAAAAAAAAAAAAGAAGGTTATCCCTGGACAAACGGTCACCCATGAAAGGAAACAGCAAGAACTGATCAGAGCCAAAACAACATCTCCAGACAAAGTAGACAGTTGTGCTTCTCTCCACCTGGCCCTGTTTCTAAGCCTAAGGAACAATCTTGGAAGAGGGGAGTGTAGAACGTAGGGTGCGATTGGGCGTGGTGAACAGTAAAACTACGACAATATAGTCTGGAACTTATTTGATCAACTTGATTGAACATTCAACCCCTCCCGCTGGATGGTGGGAACCTGGGTGTGGGTGGCTGGGGCACAACTGCTTGCAAATTGGTTTTATATGAAGGATGCTTGTACCATTTTGTTTTTAAATGTAGATAGCATCATTCCACCAAGCAGAGAGTACCACTTTCTATCACATATAAAACTGGCAAGTACAAGATGTACTCTTGCATTATTTACTAAGAAATAAAAAGCAGTGTGAATAAACCTATCACACATACTTTCTTATAACCCTCTTATCACTCAACTTAAGAATTATTGGGCTGGTAAGATGGCTCAGAGGTAGGTAAAGGAGCTTGCCACCAAGCTGATGATCTGTTTGATCCTGGAGCCCATATGGTAGCGAGAACCAAGTACCCCAACTTGTCCTATGATCTCCACATGTGCACTGTAGAATGTGCCCTGCCCCATAAGTAATGTTTTTAAAAAATTATTAGAAAAACAGCAATATAGTCTGGACACTTATCGATCAACTTGATTGAACATACAAGCCCCCCAGTGGAGGGTGGGGGACCCTTGGGCTGTGTGGGTTTGGGCAACAACTGCTTGCAAATTGGTTTTACATGAAGATACTTGTACTCATAAATTATTACTATTTTTAAAAAAATGAAAAAAAAATACAAAGTAATAAAAAAAAAGTTATTAGAAAACATTTTAGATGTATTTTCTAGCTACTTGGGACCAGCAATGCACATGACTCAGAAGTATCTAAATGATCACCTACTACCAAACCCAAACACAGTCAAGGATGACAACTAGAGTAAGACCTGGTTTCAGAGATGTTGAACATGGAGATGGAGACATAGCTAAGTGTTAAGAGCACTTCTCTTTCAGAGGACCTGAGTCACGATTCTAGCATTCACCTTGGGTGGGTTGCCAACCACCTATAATTCCTATTCCAGGGATATGATCCTTCTCCTCCTGGTATGAAGCACAAGCACACACAACACAACACACACACACAACACACACACATACACAACGTACAGATACCCACATAACATACAGATACCATACACATCTACAATAAACCACACATCATAACATGCACAACACAGATACACACACAGGTACACAGACCATCACAGATACACACATACAGATACACAACACATATAGAAACACACATACAAGATACACACACAACTTTAAGTTACCAAGAATTTAAATGTGAAAAAAGTTCATTTACTCTAAATCAACAATAGTCAGTAATGCAGAGTATGAACTTTACTTAGTCACAAGACAACAAAAACTGAGCTCATCGACTTAGGTAGGAACCTGGGAATGAATGTTTGTGTTTTGTTTAGAAGGTTGGCAGGGGGAACTTTTTTGGGAGGTAGTCACTGGGAGACAGCAAGCCCAGGCTAGCTATAACTTACTCTGTAGTCCAGATTGGACTAGACTCATGGCTCAATACTCTCTGTACCATTCTGAATATCCTAGGGCACTTAAGAACTACAAACACAATCCACTTCTCTGATGCTTCTAAATGGGATAAATCTGGATGACAATCGACTATTTATAAGATTAGAAAATATAATATATATATATATTTTTTATATATATATATTTATGTATGTATTGGGGGTTATTTTTGAGACAAGGTCTTCCTTAATTCCCAGGTGGCCTGGAGCTTCCTCTGTAGACAGGTGGCTTGAACTCACAGAGATCCGCTGCCTCTGCCTCCTGAGTGCTGGGGGATTAAAGGTGTGTGCCACCATGCCCCAGCAGTTTTTTTTTTTTTTTAGTTTGCTTAGACTTTGTCTTTCATCAAGTTAATAAAGCCATATACAGGAAACCCACAAGCCAATATCATCCTAAATGGGGAAATGACAAGAAAATTCCCTTTAAAGTTGGAACTGCAAGCTGCCCCGTTACCACTCCTCTTCAATATAGTGCTTGAAACACTTGCTAGAGGCAATAAGACAAGAAAAGGAAATTAAAGGAGTACTAAATTGGAAAAAGAAGAAGTCAAGTATCCCTATATTAGTGATATGATTGTTTACTTAAGGATGCTAAAAAAAAAAAAAAATGGGCCGGGCATGGTGGCGCACGCCTTTAATCCTAGCACTTGGGAGGCAGAGGCAGGTGGATCTTTGTGAGTTCAAGGCCAGCCTGGTCTACAGAGTGAGTTCCAGGACAGCTGGGGCTACAGGGAGACCCTGTCTGGAAAAGACCAAAAAAAAAAAAAATGGGACATGAATACCTACAGAATTTTGTTTTGGTTTGGTTCTGAGGATGATGAAACTGCTTTATAACTTATTCTAGGAATGCCTGCACAGCTGGATGCACTGAAATCCATTGAACAGTGTACTTCATGAACAAATGAATAATATTCCAGGAAAGCTGTTTAGAAATATTGTTCAGCCCCTGCAAACAATTCTGGGAAGGAAAACCTTTGTGGTGTCTGACAAGCATTATATAGGATTATATATTAGGGTTTTGAATGAAAATCTCTATTACCTTGTTGCCATTTCTGTTGTTAAACAGTGCTAGCAAAACCACAGCTGCATCTCCTTTGCAGAGACAGGACATTTGTCACGCATTTCCCCTGCATAGCACATAACAGTTCAGAAATGGGGGCTTAAAAAAAGTCCCTCCCCTTGACCATATATGCATTTAGAAGAAAAGACAAGAATTCACTCCCTGACATTGCAGAACCTTTAGTGATTCTCTTCCAATTCAGCCACTTCAGAGTAGAGGAGCAGAGTCACCTAACACCCACTGCTCAAAGCCCTTATCAGCCATGTTTTTACAGTTAATCGCCTTCTGATAAAGTAGTTCTTTTTTCAGACCTGTTGAGTTAACATGTTGAGTAACATGTGGGAGTGGCCAGAATGTTGTGCCCTCACTCACCCCTCCCTTCTCACCTACCAGTTCATTTTCCCATCTTAGTAAAAGGCAGTTACTTGTTACAGTCTCACAGGATGAGTTCTGCTGCTTACTGGAGAAGGACAGCCAGAGAGTGGCCACCTGTTTGATAAAAATTTGGCTTTTGGTAAAGCCCCTGCACAGCTGTGTGGCAAGGTGTATCTGAGGTAGCTCAGCCTCCCTTGGATTGATTTGATTCACAGCTGTGCTCCTTGCCATTCTTGTTGTATGGAAATCAGAGCACAGGAAGTTGCCAGTGTGTTCCAGGACTGGGGTTGTGTCTCTGCCATGGCTTACTATGACTCTCAGTGATGAGAGCTTCTCAGGAGAGCTGAAGTCAGACATTGCCAAATGATGGGCATGGAATGGCAGAACCAGCAGGTAAAACTCTTATGACATGTGTTTTTACATCCTGTTCTCCCTTTTTCTTATGGTTCTCTGGGATGTTAGCTTGGTTATATACATTGTTTGATGGTATGACTAGAGAGGGAGAGAATGCAGGCTTTAAGAGTAAGATAAAAGCTGGGCGTGGTGGGGCATGCCTTTAATTCCAACTCAGGAGGCAGAGGCAGATGGATCTCTGTGAGTTTGAGGCCTTCGTGGTCTACATACTGGCCCTCATCTTTTTATTCTTAATAAATTTAAACAGGTGCAGTGATACAAGGAAGAGATTCAAAGATTAGGACAGCACAGAATAGTTAAAACTGTCAAGAACTTGGGCTGGAGAGATGGCTCAGTGGTTAAGAACACTGGCTGCTCTTGCAGAGGTCCAGGGTTTGAGTTGCAGCACCCATATGGCAGCTAACAACTGTCCATAACTCCAGTTCCAGGGGAATCTGACACCCTCTTCTGACCTCCAAGTGCATTGCCTGACATGGGTACACTTAAACACATAAAGGCAATACACTCATACACAAAAAATAAAATCAGTTTTAAAAATTTCAAGAACTAAGAAATTTCTTCCCTTTTAAAGAAGAAATTAGTATTGTGATTGTTATTCTTAATTTGTATGCTGATAATATGCAGTTTATTGGTTGTATTGCTGATCTCTTTTATCTTGAATATTACATAATATAAAATTTAAAACAAAACTCACTTTCAGATATTTAGGACAATTATAGAAAGAGGCCAGGTTATGTAGGTGAAGGGTGAGTACATTGCAGTTCACTTGGTCTTTAAACAGAGCAAAGAATCTAATTATGGAAGATCTTTGTACAAGCTTTTTACTTACTACAAAATTATTAATCAGACTGAAATACTTTGTAAGTAAATTGATTGGTTTGTTGGAAATAGGGTCTGTATGGCCAGACTAGCCTTGAACTTGCTTCCAGCCACATTTGGCTCCAGAATGAATCTTAAATGAAAGTATGTTTGTGTGATGAAAAGCTTTCTAATTAATCTTGTATGCTCAGAGGATCAGTTTCTGGGCAAAATTCAAAATAATACAGAGCCATGTAGTTTTAATGTCATGTTGATGGCTGGTCATTTAGTTCTGCAAAGAAATTATTCATCGATCTCTCCATTTTTTTTTTCTTTTTTAATTTTTTTTTTTTTTTTTTTGTCTTGTTGAGACAGGGTCTCCCTGTAGCCCCAGCTGTCCTGGAACTCGCTCTGTAGACCAGGCTGGCCTTGAACTCACAAAGATCCGCCTGCCTCTGCCTCCCAAGTGCTAGGATTAAAGGCGTGCGCCACCATGCCCAGCCAATCTCTCCATTTTTATAAGTAGACTCGACTGGCTTCGAAGGGGTGAACACTCTGCCTCAGGCCTGAGTGTGTGCCACTGTACCCAGCCTTCCTCACACTCTAAATTTAACTTATCTGGAGCTGTCCTTTTCTCCTGGTCTCCCTCCCTTCCTCCCTTCTTCCTTCCCTCCTCCCTTCTTCCTTCTCTCCTCCCTCACTTCTTCTCTTTCTTCTCTTCCTGTATTTCATGTCTTTGCTAAGTGTATCACTTTATCCAAGTATAGAACTTAGACATTTCAAGAACTTCTTCATTTTCAGGCTCCTGTGCTGCTGACTACCTTGCTCCCCAGCTCTAGCTGTAACCAGGATTCTCTCCTCAATGTTCTTCTGTATCGTAGTTCTTAGGACTGATTTGACAAATTAAATAGCATGCTGTTACTTTTGTCACTGCATCATGAAGTTTATGAGGTTGCTTCTCTATTGGATTTTCTTCACAGAGACTAATACTTAGATGTTGGATAAATGTTTATTGAAGAAAACTGTAGTGATCCTCACTGTCCTTAAGGTGGCAGCAGAGGAATGTTAGTTGATGTACTTGGGTGTATGACTCTCAAAGACCCTAGTTTGTGTTTGGATCCGTTTTCCCGATGTACACATCTCCCATGCTCCATGTTAAGCATTTAATGTAGGAAATGCAAGTAGTTTGTGACCCATGGAAGAAGTTCTTTGTGGATTCCCTGGCAGTACTTCACAGGAAAGCAGCAGTCCTAGGATGAAAAAGCTCCCTGGGTTATAGGCAAGATAGTTGATGCCGTCACAGGCAAGCCATGTAAACTCTCTACTCTGGGATTCTCAATGGGATGGTTAGTAGGGTTAGGGAATCTGTAGATAGTATTGAATTCTAAAATTATAAGATGCTAAGTTACCAGTGACCATTAGAATCAATATTCATGTATGTGGTATTGTGCTAAGAACTCTTGGTATAGTAAGAAAAGGATATGCCCTACCTACTACCCTTAATGTTAATGACCTCAAATTTACTCATATATATATATATCTTTTAGTTCAAAATTGTGTTCAGGCAAATATGCTCAGAGTGCATGATAGTGGACAAGGCAGCTAGCAATGGCTTTGTGAAGGTAGAATTTGAGTCAGCTTTCACATAGTGAAAGGTTTAAGTGCCATAAAATAGTTGATTTATGGAGTTTATTATATGCCCAAACCCACTTTTTTCCCTCAATACATATAAGAGTTAAGGCTCAAATAGGTTAAGGGATGTGCCAGCAGTCAGAATTAGTAATGAAAAGGCCAGGATTTAAAACCAGGTCCATGGACTCCAGTCACTCTTGCTCTTCAGCAGCACCAGGCAAAGGGACCATTCTGTACCATGAGCTTGACAGTATGAGCATGATGGTTAGATTCTCCTGATGTCTTTGAAAGGATCATAGTACTTCAAGGAAATCAATATTAGGGAAAGTGATAGAGAGTGGAAAGCAGTAGAAAGTGTTCCATCCTCTTTCATATCTGAATGAGGGCTTTTAAAAAACAAGAGAAGTTGGGCTAGAGAGATAGCCTAGCGGTTAAGAGCACCAACTGCTCTTGCAGAGGACCCAGGTTTGATCCCCAGCACCCACATGGCGGCTAAGAACCATCTGTAACTCCAATCCCAGGAGAACTCCAGTTCCAGGGGAATCCGAGACCCTCTTCAGACCTACATGCAGACAGTACATTCATACACATACAAAAAAATAAATAAAATTTAAAAAATAAGCATTAAAAAAAAAAAAAGAAGTCTATAGATCACTTGCCTTATGCAGTAGTGGGCGAGGATCCTGGTATAAGAAATTTATCCATGGGGCTGGAGGAATGGCTCAGTGGTTAAGAGCACTGGCTACTCTTTTTTTTTTTAATTTTATTTATTTTTGAATGTGTATGAATGTACTGTCTGCATGTAGGTTTGTGCACCCATGTCGTGCAATGCCGCGGAGGTCAGAAGAGGGTCTCGGATTCCCCTGGAACTGGAGTTCTCCTGGAATTGGAGTTACAGATGGTTCTCAGCCGCCATGTGGGTGCTGGGGATCGAATCCGGGTCCTTTGCAAGAGCAGTTGGTGCTCTTAACCGCTAGGCTATCTCTCCAGCCCCAGAGCACTGGCTACTCTTGCAGAGGACCTGAGTTTGATTCCTAACACCCACATAGAGGTTGACAACCATCAGTAACTCCAGTTCCAGGGCATCTAGTGCCCTTTTCTGGGCTTCATGGGTACTAGGCGTGCACATAGTGCACTTACATTCAAGCAAAACACTAATACACATAAAATAAAAATCTTTTTAAAAAGAAGTTTATCTTTGTTAGAGTTCCAGAGCATTGGATAAGAATATTTCTATTTTAAGAAGTGTAGGAAGCTTTCTTTTTATGCCAAACAAGACCATGCGGCCCTGCTAGGGGAGAGGGGGACATAGCACCTGCCAGCAGTTGCTGTGGGGAGCTGGCCTCTCGGCACAGAGACCAGCCAGCTACTTCTGTAGCCTGGCTTGGACCCACGAGACACATGTTCCACTCTTGGCCGTGACTTCCCACCTGCCCAGAGACTGCTGAACCCTGGACAGGAATTTCAGGCTGATGGCTGATAGCCTATCTTCAGCCTGTGTCCACTCACAACACCAGCTACCCAGATTGGTGGTCCACAAAGGGACCTTTTTCCAACCCACTGGCCACCTGAATGAAATGCAGGCCTACATTGGCCTGTATGCATGCAATAATTAATAAAAATAACGGCTGGGAATTCCATAATGATGTTACTATGAAATTCAAATTTATTCCTTGCTACATCCTGCTTTTATAAACTAAATGATGTCAGTTCCCAGACCCAATCATAGGCCCCCCCAACTCTGCACCACTACACACATTGCCCCACCCAGCATCACCCAGCTAGGCCACGTTGTTTGTTCCTCCTTGGGGCGGGGTCAGACCCTCAGTGCTCTGAGGCATGCTAGCTGAAAGCTAGCCTGCAATTCAAACTGGATCTTCCTACAGAGAAATATTTAAAAATTGGAATTACCTGATAGCAATTACCCCCCCCAAAAAAGACGATTGTTTCTGATTTTTCTTTAACCAATAGCTTTTTTTTTCCCCTGGGGGTGTCTCTTGTAGAACCCTGGGCAGTATTCTCAATTACCCACCTCTTTAATTTATTTCTTCTTTGGAAATCTTAGTCTTCTAACCTGATTAAAGGATGCAAAATGTGATTCACAATCCCTATGATAATTAATGATTGGTGCTTAAAATGGTCATTGGTATGTCAATTACATGTAGTAATATCTTATGGATTCTTCAAAAACCAAATTCCATTATAATGAAGCCATGATGTTTAAAATAATTCTTGGTACATGGCATTCATAAGTAATGAGAAATAAAGCGTCAAGCTTAGTTATCACTCTGACAAAAATATAGATTTGATTTGTCCTTTTTCTGTGCTCTTCTTTTGCATCTTAATTAAAACTCACCTTTGGATGTACAGGGCTCTCCGATGTTACCACATCTCATTCTTTGCTGCTTGTTGGTCTTGAAAAAAACCCTCTATTTTCACCTTGTCTACTTTTAACCTCTTATCCACTCTTCCACCTACCAAAATAGAAACTCTGCCCCACCTGCCAACCAAGTGACATTGCTCTGGCAAAGTCTTCGTGTAGTTCCCAATTACCTTGAACTCTCAGCAGCACTTAATAAAGTTCACTGCTGGGGCTGGAGAGATGGCCTAGCGGTTAAGAGCGCTGACTGCTCTTACAGAGGACCCAGGTTCGATCCCCAGCACCCACATGGCAGCCAAGAACCGTCTGAAACTCCAATTCCAGGAGAACTCCAGTTCCAGGGGAATCCGACACCCTCTTCTGACCTCCGCGGCATTGCACGACACGGGTGCACAGACTTGCATGCAGACAGTACATTCATAGACAGAAATAAATAAAATTAATTAAAAAAAATAAAGTTCACTGCTGTTTTAAAAAGTTACCCTGTCATGACCTCTCGGACACCGATCTTCTCTTACTTAATCCTGTCTTCTGAAGTGCCTTCTTTGTGTCTCCTCAGTCCCCTTTCTTCTCTTTTTTTTTTTAAACAGATTAAAGTCCCCTTTCCTCTCTAACATCTTAGGGACTGTAAGCATCCTTCATTTTCTTCCCAGGATTCTCCATCCAGACCTGTATCTATTCCAGTTGCTCCAGTTCTCACTGAGAGCTCTGTCCCAGGTTCCCTGCTGCTCTTCATAATGTATGTAATGGGTTTAGGACAGTGCCTGTCTTATTCTTTAGGCATTGGACAATAGTAATCATTTTTAGCCATTTTCCTTCCCTGAAGGTCCCCCCCCCCAATGTGTCTTGATTACTGTTAGAAGTATTTATTTCAGGGCTCTCCAGTCCTTTTAAGAAAAAGCAAACTGTAGCCGGGCGTGGTGGCATACGCCTTAAATACTAGCACTTGGGAGGCAGAGGCAGGCGGATCTTTGTGAGTTCAAGGCCAGCCTGGTCTACAGAGTGAGTTCCAGGTCAGCTGGGGCTACAGGGAGACCCTGTCTCGAAAAGATAAAAAATTAAAAATTAAAAAATTAAAAAAAAGAAAAAGCAAACCAAAGCATTCTTCCCACTGGGAAGAAAGTTTCAGGGGCTGGAGAGATGGCTCAGCAACTAAGAGCAGTGGCTGTTATTGCAGAGGACCCAGCTGTGATTGCCAGCACCCTCATGGTGCCTAACAAGCATCTGTAACTCCACAACACCCTCTTCTGACTTCCTCGGGCATTGTATAGTGTGAGTATACTTGCATACATGCAGGCAACACACATAAAATAAATGCAGTAAATAAATACTTATGAAAAACAGAAAAAGTTGTTTCTTAGGTATTAATTTTTTTAATCCTATGACTACTGAATTGAGAAACTTCTAGATCAAAGTAGAATCTGCCTTTGCTGATGGTGAATGAAGCAAACACACACAGAGACACATTAAATAAAAAAAAAAGATCATTGAGCTAGGTGTGGTGGCCCCCACTTGTAATCCCCACTCTGGGGAAATGGGGGGAGGATTGAGAAAAGAGTCTCACCACAAGTTCAAAACCAGCCTAGGCTAAAATGAGACCCCAAAAAGAAAGAAAAATTGGCCATTAATGTACAAAGGAGTATTTCAAGTAGTAAGAGATACACAGCAGGGTTGTAGTCCATAGTTAAATGCTCTTTAACTAGACCAGGTGTGGTGGCACATGCCTTTAATCCCAATATTCAGAAGGCAGAGACAGACAGATCTTTGTGAGTTCAAGACCAACCTGGTCTACAGAGCAAGCTCCAGTCCAGCTAGAATAAAGGGAGACCCTGTCTCAAAAAGATTAAAAAAAAAAAAAAAAGCCAAAAGGAAAAAAGAATGCTCTTTAACTATAATCGGCCCTATGGAAAGCATGGGTATTCCCTAAGACAGCCACAGAACTACACTGTGGATTCTAGCAGTGAGCTTAAGTCTAGTGAAAGGAAACTCTGTGTTCTATCCAGTGCTAACCACCCTCCAAAATCCTAGGAAGGTGTGCATTATTCTTTGTTATTACTGCATTAACAGACAGCATTTTGCTTACCTTGTATTGTATATGTAGTGTATGTGTGAGTATATGTGTCTCTAGCTGACATGGGTCTCAGTATGTAGACCAGGATGGCCTCAATCTCATAAAGATCTACATGTCTCTGTTGCCTGAGTGCTAGGATTAAAGGTATGTACTACCACACCCCACTCTATAATCCCTTTTTTCAGCAAATCTAAAATCTTATAAAAACTCCCACATTGACCATATTTTTATGAACTGATCCAGCAAGCTCATCACCAACATCCATACTATTCTGTTTGTATCAAGGTCATGGTACATACGGGTTTTTCCTTTTAAAAATGATTAAGCAGGGGCTGGAGAGATGGCCTAGCAGTTGAGCGCGCCAACTGTTCTTGCAGAGGACCCAGGTTCAATCCCCAGCACCCACGTGGTGGCTGAGAACCGTCTTTAACTCCAGTTCCAGGGGAATCCAACACCGTCTTCTGACCTCTGCAGCATTGCACGACACGGGTGCACAGACCTACATGCAGACAGTACATTCATACACATAAAAATAAATAAAATAAATAAATAAAATGATTAAGCATTATAAATATGCAATCTGACCATCCTCTGACATGATTATATCCTAGTATCCTACTAGACTTGCCCTAGCTCTTTTTAAATAAAATATTAAAAATGTCATTTAAGTACTTCGGAGTCTCTGCTCTGCTCTGTGGCATCCCTTGACTCCTTTTCTAGAAGTAGGCCTAGTCTTGAATTGGTTATTTGTCATTCTCAAGCTTTTGTTGCTGTTATTACTTGGTATACACACATACAAAATGCTTTTATGTGTTTTTATATTTTATGTATATTGAGTCATTCCTGACATGTTATTCTGAAACTTTCTATTTTCCCTCAGAATTGTTTTCTCTCTTTATTTTTCTCATCTTAAATGCTTATTTTGAGTTCACTGTGTGATTATACCGCAGTTCTTTTTTCTGTGCTATTGAATGTCAAAGCTCCCTCTTTTCCTCTTGTCTCTTGTTCTTGTAATGCCAGTGATTCTGCAGCTCTGTATACTCGTGTTCCTGTTTCTTTGTATAAATATCCAAGCATTTCTCATGGCTGTTGCTTTTCCACTGGAAATTTCTGAGTCTAAAGTCTCCTTTATATCTAGGTTATATTTGAAACACTGTTGTTTTAAATTTTTGCCAATCTAAGGAAGATGAAATAGTTTCTCCTTGTTTTATTTTATTTTTAAATTTTATTTATTTATTTATTTTAATACTTTTTATTAATTTTTTTTATTTCTGTATGTGTATGAATGTACTGTCTGCATGTAGGTTTGTGCACCCGTGTCGTGCAATGCCGCGGAGGTCAGAAGAGGGTCTCGGATTCCCCTGGAACTGGAGTTCTCCTGGAATTGGAGTTTCAGACGATTCTTATCTGCCATGTGGGTGCTGGGGATCGAACCCGGGTCCTCTGTAAGAGCAGTCGGTGCTCTTAACCGTTAGGCCATCTCTCCAGCCCCTAACTTTATTTTTTATGTGTATGAATGTACTGTCTGCATGTAGATTTCATGTTTTCTTGCTATTGGTGAAACATTTTCTGTTTGTAGGCTTTGCTGGCTCCATTTTGAAAATTTCCTGATTTGGGGTTGTTTGCATATTTTCTTTAGTTGATATAGTTCAGGTATTTTCTGAGTTGCATATCTCTAACACATTTTGGTTATCTTTTAATGACTATATTATACTTTATCATATAGGGGCTTTGTGCTGCTTTTGTCATCTGGCCTCCCCTTTGAGGTTTGCATTATTTCTATGTGTGTATTATGTGTTGACTTCCTTGGGATTTTGCATTTTAAATAGGAAAACAGTGGTGGTGTCCTGTTCTACTTTGTCTTCAGTGATGAATGTTGGAGACAGTTGGTCAGGTCTCCATGGTATAGCCTCTGAGAATGAATTAGAGCAGCACTCACTAGCCTTGTTGGGGTATGAATCTGTCATTTTGGCATCAGTAACACCACTGTGACGAGTGAACTAATTGTAAAATGACCTACATACGTAAAACATTGTCATTTGTGAACATGTCTTTGGCATGTGACACTGGCCTATTTTTAATGGAACAAATGCTTGGAAGGAGGAGAGTTCAGCATGATAGACTGGCTGATCTAAGGTAGGTCACAAATGCGGCAGAAAATTTCCTGAGCCATATTTTGCCACTTGTAGCTTGGAGACTAGAGTTAGGTATTTACAAAGGTTTCCCGTGAAAGACCAGGTAGTGACTATTTTCGGCTTTGCAGGATATATGGTTTCTGTTGTACATATCAAATTGTCCCTGCTGAGGAGCACCAGTCCAGAGGATTGGGAAGTGCCCCTTCCTCTGTGTTATTCTCTTTCTCTTATATTTGAATTCTTGGCTTCAACTTCAGCTTTGATCTCTGTTGAATTAGAGGCCATAGTGGCACAGAAACCTTGAGTGTAGCTATCCTAAAATGTAAAGTCAAATCTGACCTGATGCGTGGCATACACTAGATTTGGAAATCTTCCTGATCTCCAAGTAGCTTGTCAAATTGAGCAGTTGTGGTCTTCATCTATGTAGGCTTAACCATTTATGGCAGACATAGAATTTGACCTTGCATTTCTGTCATGTGCTCTTTTTTTATCTGTCTCTTTTCCTCTCTGGACATTTGCCAGCTGGCTGGGCTGCAGCCTCCAGTGAGGCAGTATTTACAAGTTACTTGGATGGAGGCAGTAGCTAGGGTAGCCCAAGGGCAGATGAGGTAGCATCCAGAATGGAAATGCTGTATTGCTGTCTTCTTTACAGGAATAAGAATTCCTCTCTCACTGCCCTCTACCAAATGAGAAGTGCTATTGATTAGCTTGGTACAGTATATAAAATATGCATCTAATGGAATGGTATTTTGGGAACTATTAGCAGCATTGGCTTGCTGAGCCCCAAGATTTTGCCTTCCTCCTCTCTTCTCTTCCCCTTCCTTCCCCTCCTCCTCCTTAGTAGCAGCTTCTTAGCAGATTACAGGCTTTGCCTCTGGCTTGCTGGATGGCAGCGGCAGTGCAAGCTTTCTGTAGTTTCTATGGGAGATGGGGCACTGAGACTGCAGTGTTTCCCAGCAGCCGCTTACCTTTCTTGATATTCATCTCCACGAGACTCTTGACCTTCATTCTGCTATGCAGGCCTGCTCGAGGAGGTAAAAGTCTGTTTTATTGGAGTTCTCTGTGTCAGGGGTAAAAGGAAAGCAGGGTGTATGGGTGAGGCATGTGGAGACAGTACAGTATAAATGCCAGGGCTAGAAGAAGAAAAAAAAAAACAGTAGCTCTGAAGTATTCTGTGTCTGTGGGTTTCTTCCTGTTTGCTGTCTCCATAAATTCCTTGAATGTGGGAGCCCCAGCATTATCTCATAAAACCTGAAAGTATCATGTATGAAAGCTTACATTGTAGTAGTAATATTGCCTCTGGGAAACAGAAGAAAAATGAGAACTTTGAAGGAGAAAAATGTAATTAATTGCTTTTAAACAAACTGTCTTCACAAATTCTATTGGGTTTATGTTGTACAAGTTGGGTCAGATTTTCAGTTTAAGGAGAGAGCTAACAAAAAAAAAAATCTCTTAATTCTCAGGACTTCTAAAGTTGTACTTTCCAGTGTAGTAGTCAGTATTCATGCGTAGTTATTTAAATTTAATGACAAAATAGAAATTAAAAAGAATTTCTTCTGTTGAACTAGCCATACTTCAAGGGTTCAGTAGCCACATGTGTCCTAATCTAGTGGCCACTAAATTAGACTGTGCATTGGACATTTCCAATATAGGAAATTTAGTGAAGTCAGCCCTCTATATCATAGGTTCTGAATCTTTTGATTCAACAACTATAGATTGAAAATATTCAGGAGAAAAAATATCTCTACTTAATCTGTACAGCCTATTTTTTCTTCTTGTTCCTTAAATAATACGGTATAACACTGCTTTTCTCAGCATTTACATTGTATTTGGCATTGCAGTAAACTAGAGATGATTTAAAGTACATGAGAGGATGTGTAGGCTATCTGTAAATACTATATACTATGAGATTTGAGACTTGAGCATTTGTGGATTTTGGTATAGGGAAATAATGTCCTGGAACCAACCCCTCCCAAGAATACTTAGAAAAACTGTAATTTGGGGAGACCAATGAATTGGCATTTTACCAAGAAGACTTATAAAAGAGCATGTTTCAAGACTGAGAGATGGCTCATTGGTTAAGAGCACAGACTGCTCTTACAGAGGACTCAGGTTCGATCCCAGCACCCACATGGCAGCTAACACAATCAAGCATCAGCTCAGATTTTTATGACCTGGAGATCTGAAATCAGGTCCTTATGCATGCACGACAAGAACTTTATAAACTTTTATTTAAAACTCTGGAGGAAAGTCTTAAATAAAAGCCCTAGGTTTTGTATTTTATCCCCCCCACCCCTGCCGTGTGTTTGTGTGTGTGTGTGTGTGTGTGTGTGTGTGTGCACGTTAGCTGCCTTTTTCAGACCTCCATGGGCACTGCACAACATGGGTGCACTTACACACATGCAGGCAATATACTCATATACATAAAATAAAAATAATAAAATTATTTATTTATTCTTTATGTGTATGAATGTACTGTCTGCATGCAGGTCTGTGCACCTGTGTCATGCAATGCCTCGGAGGTCAGAAGAGGGTGGTGTTGGACTCCCCTGGAACTGGAGTTAAAGACCACTCTCAGCCGCCATGTGGGTGCTGGGGATCGAACCCAGGTCCTCTGCAAGAGCAGTTGGTGCTCTTAACCTCTAGGCCATCTCTCCAGTCCATAAAATTTTTTTTTTTTAAGAGCATTTGTTTAGAACTAGCATAAATATGGATTCACTGTGGCTCACAGTTTTGATGGGACCTAAAAAAGTGCTGGGCATGGTGGTGCTCACCTTTAATTTCAGCACTCTAGAGGCAGAAACAATGAATTTCTCTGAGTTTGAGGTCAGTCTGGTCTACATAGTGAGTTCTAGGCCAGCTGGGGCTACATAGTGAAACTTTCTCAAAAATAAAATAAAAAACACTAGGCTTACTTTTTTTTTTGGGCCTACTTCTCCATTTTCTTTTATTTTCTTTTATTTTATTTTATTTATTTCTGTATGTGTATGAATGTACTGTCTGCGTGCAGGTTTGTGCACCCGTGTTGTGCAATGCCGCGGAGGTCAGAAGAGGGTCTCGGATTCCCCTGGAACTGGAGTTCTCCTGGAATTGGAGTTTCAGACGGTTTTCGGCCGCCATGTGGGTGCTGGGGATCGAACCCGGGTCCTCTGCAAGAGCG
Source organism: Rhizomys pruinosus (assembly GCA_009823505.1). Lineage (NCBI taxonomy): Eukaryota > Metazoa > Chordata > Mammalia > Rodentia > Spalacidae > Rhizomys > Rhizomys pruinosus. The sequence goes on along the minus strand of VZQC01005068.1, from coordinate 2,350,940 downwards.
GTCGGCACTCTTAACCGCTAGGCCATCTCTTCAGCCCCCTACTTCTCCATTTTCTAACTGAAGAAGCTAAGGTTAAGAAATTGTCTTCACTCCTGATAAGTAGTTAAAGAAGAACCCAGATAGCTTTTCTCCACTGTTCCTCAGTGTTAGCTTCCCATTCTGACTGAACTACAAACAGCAGCTAAAACTTAACCCTGACTGGCTATAGAATCAGCAGCATCCTCCAAAGGAAGATTCACTCTCTCACATTCTTTGATATTTATGGTTTGTTCACACCACCTTGTAACATGTTGACAACAAACTCCGGATATATAAAAATCATTCTCTGCCATTAGAGTGTTCTGCATGACAGACTTTTGGAGCTGTGGGGATGCTGGTAAAAGGGCACTGCAGACATCTTTATCCACTCATTCTTGCTAAACATGGACTTGGAGGAAGAACTGTCTTGGTTCATAAGTCCATGTAGCTAAAATATCATCATGGTTGGTGGAAGAAACACTCTTTTTATTGTGGTATAAGAAAAATTACAGGGCTGGAGAGATGGCTCAGCGGTGAAGAGTTAAGAGCGCTGACTGCTCTTGCAGAGGACCCTGGTTCACCCACATGGTGGCTAAGAACCATCTTTAACTCCAGTTCCAGGGGAATCCGATGCCCTCTTCTGACCTCTGCAGCATTGCATGACACAGGTGCACCTACTTACATGCAGACAGTACACTCATACACATAAGAAATTAAAAATAAAAATTTTAAAAAAGGTAAGGGTTTGCATGTATGAGGGGAGGCAAGAAAAAAAAAGAAAAATTACACTGGAAGCAAGAGAACATGGTAATAATGTCTGTAGGTGTATGACATTGTAACCTTGGTGATTTTAATGCTCCCTTAGGCTGTGATGAACTTATCTGTAAACAAGCATGATTTCCTCATTTCCTCATTTCTCTGTTACATATCTCACCAGGTGTGGTAGCACACACACGTTTGTTTTTTTTTGTTTGTTTGTTTTTTTTTGGGTTTTTTTTGGTCTTTTTCAGACAGGGTCTTCCTTTAGTCCCAGCTGGCCTGAAGTGTGCTATGTAGACCAGGCTGGCCTTGAACTCACAGAAATCCACCTGCCTCTGCCTCCCAAGTGCTGGAATTAAAGGTGTGTGCCACCATGCCCAGCTATGGCACTCACTCTTAATCGCAGCACTCGGGAGGCAGAGGCAGGAGATCTCTGTAAATTGGAGGCCAGCGTGTGTAAAACCACAATAACAACAAAAAATTTTCCATCTTGGGGCTGGGAAGTAAGTTCAGTAGGTAACATGCTTGCTGTGTGAGCAAGGGCCTGAGTTTGGATCCCCAGCATACATGTAAAAAAAAACTGGGTGTATGGGGCTGGAGAGATGGCCTAACATTTAAGAGCGCCAATTGCTCTTACAGAGGACCCGGGTTCGATCCCCAGCACCCATGTGGCAGCTGAAAACCATCTTTAACTCCAGTTCCAGGGGAATCCGACGCCCTCTTCTGACCTCCGAGGCTTTGCATGACACGGGTGCACAAATCTACATGCAGACAGTACATTCATACGCATAAAAACAATAAATAAAATTTTAAAAATTATTTAAAAAAAAAAACCTAGATGTAATAGCATGTCTGTAATCCAGCACTGGGTGTAACAGCATGTCTGTAATCCAGCACTGGGTGTAATAGCATGTCTGTAATCCAGCACTGGGTGTAACAGCATGTCTGTAATCCAGCACTGGGGAGGAGAGACAAGAGGCTTGGTAACTTGGAATCCACAAGTTCCAGGTTTATCCCAGAAAATAAGGTGGAGAGCAACTGAAGAAGACACCTGACATGGACCACTACACGCATGCTCATGGCTGTGTGCACGTACCCCTCCCACACACATATACATATATACACAAAATGTCTTAAGATGAATGTATGGCTCAGTGATTGAGTAAGTACTTGACTAGTATGTGTGAAGTCCTGTGTACACTGCCAACACCACACACACACACACACACACACACACACACACAAAGAGGATAATGGTACTCGATATCTACCTGTATGGTCTTCACGTGCATGTGCACATGCACACACATTCATCAACACATACACAAATATACAGACCCCCCCAAAAATCTTAGCTTGAGTTCTAATGAGAAGTAATAAGTTTAATTTGATGAGTAGTCTCTAAAGAAATTTTATAGGGGGGTGGGGCAATGGCTCATCAGTTAAGAGCATTGGCTGCTCTTAAGGAGGACCCAGGTTCAGTTCCTAGCACCCACATGGTGGCTTATAGCTGTCTGTAACTCCAGTTCCAAGGAATCCATTATCCTCTTCTGGCCCCTCTGGGCACTGTGCACTTACATACATGCAAACAAAAAAAATTCATGTACATAAAATTAAAACAAATGAAAACTTTTATGAAAGTTTAGAGCCAGGATCCCATTTAGTGGTAAAAGGTAGCAAGTGCTGTCTCTGAGAGGAAGAGAGCATGGATGCCTACTATCACCACTGCTGTTCAGCGTGTCCTGTAGCTCAGGTCAGAGCAGCAAGGCAAGGAAAGAAGGAAAAACTGTAAGGACAGGGGAAGAAGAAATAAAGTTCTCTTTCCACAGATAATATAATTCTATGTGAATTTATACTTTTATAGATGTTTTGAATGTACTAATGGCACTTGCTGGTGGCAGATAGCACTGCTGTCATTTTGCCTTTAATGTGTGGAAGTCCCTTAAGTATGTCAAGGCACCATCTTGAGTTCATGCACCAAAACATTACTCCTGCTTTCTCCATAGGTCCTATCTGACTCCTGTACGAGATGAGGAAGCAGAGTCTTTACGGAAAGCTCGCTCCAGACAAGCTAGGCAGACACGAAGGTCTACTCAAGTACGTATGACATTCCCCAGTGTTCTTTCTGTCTTCTCTTCCAATGGAGCTGTATCTAAACAAAAATACTAAAGTGCCTTATTCTAGCCACTGCATTAAAGTTTGTCACATGTTTAATGTTGTACTGCCTGGAATCAAATGAGTTTATAGCTGTATCTACTTTCACTCCATTCCTCCAGGCTCAAGACTAAGCATTTCTGCTGTGCTTAAGAACTTTAAAGAATTCCTATATCTCAGCACACTTGGATCTCTGAGAAAATTGTTTAGCAGTTCTTCAGCATGTTAAACCTAGAGTTTCCACTTGACCCAGCTGTCTACTCTTAAGAATATACGTAAAAGAAATGAAAGCATATGTTTTCATAAAAACTTGCATAGAAATGTTTATAACAGGGCTGGAGAGATGGCCTAGTGGTTAAGAGTGCCAAGTGCTCTTGCAGAGGATCTGGGTTCAATCCCCAGCACCCACATGGTAGCTGAGGACCATCTTTAACTCCCAGTTCCAGGGGAATCTAACGCCCTCTTCTGACCTCCGCGGCATTGCACGGCACAGGTGCACAAACCTACATGCAGAAATACATTCATACACATAATAAAATTTAAAAAATATAAAAAAAGAAATGTTTATAACAGCATCGCTTACAATAGTAGAAACAGCCAGGCGTGGTGGTGCATGCCTTTAATCCTAGCAGAGGCAGGTGGATCTTTGTGAGTTCAAGGCCAGCCTGGTCTACAGAGTGAGTTCCAGGACAGCTGGGGCTACAGGGAGACCCTGTCTCGAAAAGACCAAAAAAAAAAAAAAAAAAAAAGTAATGCAACGTATGTTACAGGGACTGGAGAAATACCTTAGTGCTTAAAAGCACTTGTTACCTTTGCAGAGGATAGGGGTTTCAATTCCCAGAAGCCACATAGGGCAACACACAACCACCTGTATTTCCGCTCCATGGGAATCTTCTGGCCTCCTTGAGCACCCATACACACTGTGCTCAAACTCACACAGACATGCACACATATTTCATAAAAATTTGTTGAAGGAATGTTGCAACATGGTTGAAGCTTGAGAGAACGTGCATCGTTTGAAATAATCCAGACACAAAAGAACCCATTTGTTATATGCTCTCTGTTATGTGATATAACTAAAATAGGAACATCCAGAAACAGAGAAGAAGATTAAAACTTAGAGCCACAGGGAGGAAGACTGCTAATGGGTGTGTGGGTTTCTTTGGGAACTGATGAAATTGTTCTGAAATTAGAGAGAGGTGATCATTGCAAAGCTCTTTGAATATACTAGACTCCATGGAATTATACACATTAAAAGGTTGAATTTTATGATGCATGGGTTATATTTCAGCAAAGATGTTACAAAAAATCTTTTAAAGAAGCCAGACAAACAGTTTAAGGAAGACTGTGATGTAGTTCACATTACATTTTGTGGAATCTCCACGCAGAGTTCATTCGAGTGGTCAGTAGAGTATTTTTGCCAAGCCAGGAAACCAGAGGCCTAGCTGGGAAGCTATTCACAGCTAGTCCCCGCTGAGAATGGCAAGGGCATGATCTGAGGTTTGCATTGCCACGAGCTGGGAAGAAAGGCTGTGACTTTCACTTGCAGAGAAGTGAAAAGGAAACCAGAAAATAGCAGTGGCGTTAGAAATGAAGTCCGTTCCAGCAGTTTCAGATGCTGCAGAGATCAAGTAATACGCGTGGTGACTGAAGGGGAATGATACATAGCAGTAAAGACATGCTGTTGTCTTTCTTGACCCTCCCTAAAGGGTCAGGCATTTTCCCTTTGTTTTCGCTTAATGGTTGTCTGCCTGCTCCTCCTGTGGAAGCGTCTTCCATGAGGCCCAAGGACTATTTGTTTCTCTTTCATTTTTTTTGTAAATCTGTCTTTTTATTTTAATTTAACTTTTTTCATTTTAAGGTTTATCGTCAGGCAAGTAATTCTACATCATTGCATTACTGTCCACATCTTTAGAATTTTCTTTATTTTCAATGCTCAGCAAGCACTATTCTGTTTTCCATCTCTGAGAACCTGACTGCTTTATGAATCTTATGTTAGTGAAATCTTGTGCCATTTGTCCTCATGTGTATGGCTTTTTATTTTCCAGTGCTGTACATGTCTTTTTTTTTTTTTTTTTTTTTTCTTTTTTTTGTCTTTTGAGACAGGGGCTCCTTAGCTCTGCTGTCCTGAAATCCACTTGAGACCCAGGCTGGCCCTTGAGCCACAGAGATCTGCCTGCCTCTGCTCCCAAGTTGCTAGGATTAAAGGCATGCCACCAATACACACTTAGTACCTGTCTTCTTTTTTTTTAATTTTAATTTATTCTGTATGTGTAGAATGTTACTGCTGCATGCAGGTTTGTGCACCCATGTTGTGCAGTGCCGCGAAGGTCAGAAGAGGGTGTCGGATTCCCCTGGAACTGGGTTTCCTGGACTATTGAGTTTCAGATGGTTCTCGGCCGCCATGTGGGTGCTGGGGATTGAACCCGGGTCCCTATGTTGAGTGGGTCAGCACTCTTAACTGCTATAGGCCCTCTCTCCAGCCCCTGTACATGTCTTCTTAAAGACTATAAACATGGGCCACCATTGCATGGGGCTGCTGTGAATAACACCCTGCTATGAGTATATCTCTTCAGGACCATGCTTTTAGCTCTTTGGGGCACATACTTAGAAATATTTGCTGGATTGTATGTTTTTTTTTTTGAGAAGCTTCTATACTATTTTCACAGTAGCTGCACTATTTTACATTCCCGTCAGCACTGCACAAGCATTGTCATTTCTTCACGTCTTTGTCAATACTTGTCTTATGGTTTGGGATTTTTAATATAAATACCTTTCTAGTGGGTGTGAAATAATGACTGACACCGTCTTAGTTACTTTTCTGTTAGTGTAATTAAACACATGTGACCAAGGGAACTTATGAGAAAGAATAGTTTTTTTTGAACTTATGGTTCCAGGTTCCAGAGTTAGATCTTTTAGCAGGAGCATGGTAGGTGGGCTGGTGCAGAAAGCCAAAGTGCTCACATCTAAGCAGGGAGAGGGCTTAGAACCTCAACCATCCCCCAGTGCTGCTTCCTCCACAGACCAATAAAACTGGGGGACCCAATGTCCAAATACTTAGAGCCTGTAGGGGATCTTCTCATTCCGCATTCGCATTCACTTCTGGCCTCATGGCTCATGACATATCTAATGCATGTGTCCACTTCAAAACCCCAATCTGGTCCAAAGTCCAGATCCAAAGTCTCTTCTGCTCAGGGTCTCTTTAACTTTAGTCCCTATAAAATCCAAGACAAATTTTACTTCCACTCCCATGGGCTGAGCACACATTTCCATTGCAAGTAAGGAATTGGGGCATAGTGAGAAATATTGGACAAAAACAAGAAAAAACCAAAGGCAAGCACTATCAATCGTAGCTCCATGTCCAACTTCTGGGACTTATTCTCAAAGGGCTGAGATGGCTCAGACTCTCCAGCTTTACTGAGTACAACATCCAATTCTCTTTTGGGCCATATGACATGAAAAAGAGCTCCATTCACTTTCCAGACACTCTTTGGGGATCAGGGGTCCCTTTGAGAATCTTGACAAACTATTTTCAATACAATATTTCTTTTTTTTTAATTAATTAGTTTTATGTATATGAGTGTACTGTCTGCGTGTAGGTTGGTGCACCCGCCGTTGTTTCGTGCAATGCGCAGAGGTCAGAAGAGGGGTGTCAGATTCCCCTGGAACTGGAGTTAAAGACAGTTCTTAGCAGCTACGTGGGTGCTGGGGATCAAACCCAGGTCCTCTGCAAGAGCAGTTGGCACTCTTAACCGCTAGCCATCTCTCCAGCCCCACATGTCTATATTTCAAAGAGTCTAAGGATCCTTCCTGGTTCTTTTTTTTTTTTTTTCTTTTTTGATCTTTTCGGACTGGGTCTCCCTGTAGCCCCCCAGCTGTCCTGGAATTCGTTCTGTAGACCAGGCTGGCCTTGAACTCACAAAGATCCACCGCTCTGCCTCCCCCAAGTGCGGATTAAAGGCTGACCAACCACGCCCCGGCTAATCCTTCCTGTTCTAATGGGGACATTTACTCTTTCCTTAATCTTTCCCTACAAGAACTTTTTTTTAGGAACGTTCTCATGATAGCTTAAATGCCTTGACACTCTGATCCCACAGCTGCTGCCTCCCTAAGTGTAGTATTCCAGGTGGGCCCACCACGCTTGGGTCATTACAGGATATTTATGTGTCCTCACTCTTTTCACTTTTTTTTTTTTTTTTTTTGGTCTTTCAAGACAGGGCCTCGCTGGAGCCCCAGTTGGCCGGAACTCGCTCTGTAGACCAGGCTGGCCTGAACTCACAGAGATCCACCTGCCTCTGCTTCCCAAGTGCGGGAGGTTAAACAGCATGAACCTGCCATGCCCAGCTATCTCTTTCACTTTTAATTATGTGTCTCTCCACACTTCCTGTCTTTACCTTTCTGTCCTTAAAAAAATTTTTTTTTAAATCCATCCAAGGTAATTTATATCCCTCACCATTTTTCTCATTCACTGAGAATTCAGTGGCACATGTATGTACTTATATTTCTTGATTATTTACTATGTGTGACCTAGGGAAAGATGATGAGTAATAATAAGACAGTGGGTTGGCAAGATGGCTTAGTGGCTTGTAAAGCCACCTGCTGCCAATCCTGAGACCTGGGAGGTGAAAAATGATTCCTCTAAGTTACTTCTCTGCACACAATGCCTAGTCACACAAAGCTCTCCCGATGTCAGTAATACAAATTTAAAAAATATTTACATATATTATATAATATGTAATAGAGACATATATATGTATTTGAGAGGGGAATTGTTTGAGTGGAATGTTCCGAAGGTCTAAGGATTTGGACATTTTGTCCTCAGGTGGTGGCACTGTTTCAGGAAGTATTAGAGGTGTGGCCTTGCTGCTGGAGGAAGATGTCACTAGGGGCAGGCTTAAAGAGGTGTGTGTGTGTGCATGTTTATGCAGTTCAGTGTTGTATAAAGATTATATCATGCCGTGGCATAGGTGTGGAGGTAGACAGCTAGGGTGTTAGTGCTCTATTGTTTTTTGAGAAAGGGTTCTGTCACCACTGTAAATACCAGGCTAGCTACCTGTGAGCCTCCAGGGAGTTTGTCTCTGTTCTCTTCTCACAGTAGTGTGTGCTTTATATACGTTCTGGTGATCCAAACACAGGTCCTCTCACTCACTTTCTCACTGAGCTATCTCTCATGTGTTCTATAAATGTTTATGTATCGTTTCATGTCATTTCTGCTAGATAAGTTTTTTGATAAAGAGACAAGAGAGATGACTCAACAGTTAAGAGTGCTTACTGTTTCTTAGAGAAGACTAGGTTCAGTTCCTAGCACGACATCAGAGCGCTTACAGCTGCCTGTGACATTAGTTCAAGCCCTCGACACTTTCTTTTGGCTCTGAGGCTCACAACATACACATAAATTTAAAGTTAAAAAATAGGGCTGGAGAGATGGCTAGCGGTTAAGAGCACCGACTGCTCTGCCAGAGGACCTGGGTTCAATCCCAGCAACACAAAAGGCGGCTGAGAACATCTTTAGGCTCAGTTCCAGGGGGTCTGATGCCCTCTTCTGACCTCCATGGCATTGCACCAAAACCAGATGCACAAAACTGCATGCAGGACAGTACATTCAACAATACAAAAATAAATAAATTTTTTAAAACAAGGTAAAATAATTTGATTTACAAAAATATTGTTTCGAGGGGCTGGAGAGATGGGCTTGGGGTAGCACGACTCCTTGGTCAATTCCCAGCTACCACAAGGCAGTTACGAAACTGCTCTTTAAGACGGGTGGGCGTGTGGCACATGCACTTTAACTATCGCACTCGAGGGAGGCAGGATCTTTGAGTTCAGGCGTATTGATCTACGAGTGACGTTCAAGCAGTGTTAAGGTTGGGGTCGGATGGGGCTGGAGTAACAGGAGGACCCTGTCTCAAAAAGACGCCCCCAAAATAAAGTTGCTTCAAAAGAATCACTTAACTTGGCTGTGTAGTTTGATTATTTAAAATATCAGTTCTTTAAGAGAATGAATAAGTTAATGAATAGTATTTTTTATTATTTTAACTTAAAAATTTTTTATGTGTATGAATCGAATACTGTCTTATGCCTGTATGTTTGGTGTGAAACCCTAACCTGAATCATGTGGTGTTTTTTCAGGGTGTTACCCTAACAGACCTCCAAGAAGCAGAAAGAACCTTTAGCCGGTCAAGGGCAGAGAGGCAAGCCCAGGAGCAACCCAGTGAGAAGCTTGAAGAGCTTGGTGGACTTGAGGGTAGCTTCAAGAAGCAGGAGCCCTCAGCAGTTCCAGCAAAGGAAACTGGTGAGGCCCAGCAACCCCAGGGCAGGAGTCTGGATGAGGAGGTACGAGCAGCTTTGCTGGCATGTTCTATGCCACAAGCAGGGTAATTTGGTGAACCTTCATCACTGGTGATTTAAATGCTGTCCTCCCAACCTCGTATACTGTTTATAGCTGTCTTTGGTGGACAAACCTATGTGACTGAAAAAGTAAAAAGATTTTAGTTCTTTAGTTAATCCTTTTTTCCTGAGGTCTTAACTGATGCTTTCAATTGTCTTACGATGCTATATAACGCGTGTTTTTAAGCATAATAACATTTATTTATTCCCGGACAACTTTTAAGCCATTTCAAATTGTCATTATTTTATTTACTCTTTCAGGCCGATAGTGTTTCCTAAGGATCCGTTGTTATCTTATTACTGTTTTCATAGATAAGGAAGTTGAGTCTTTTCAGAGGCCCTTACAAAGTTCTTATCACAGCCTCACGGTATTTGAATCCGTGGGGTTCTAACCCCATCTTAGGCTTGTTTCTCTTTGACAATCGTGTTACTTCTCCAAACCCTCCCACAAATAATGAGCTTACAAATACTCCTTTTGGCCTTGTTATTTCAGCATGGCTCCCCCCCCTTTTTTTGTTTCTGCGTGAAGGTCTCTAGTAAAGCATGGTACTTCATTTGGGCCGCGCAGTCCGTTTTCAAGAGTTTGTCATTTAGCTTGCTGGTATTCATGGACTTGTCAAGTAGTGCTGTTTCAGCTGTCTTCACTTAATGTGGATTTTGTCCAACTGACCGGTCTGTGTATTTAGTGGTTCACCTTCAGGGGCTTATCCGTCAACGAGTGCATATTTTTTCCAGGCCACCACACTCTTCCAACGCCTCACGTAAACCTCTCGTACCACCCATTCACCCACTTAACCGTCCCCCTCTATCCACTGCACAAATATTTACAGAGTGTCCACCATGTTTCCCATGTTGTTATTGTACATTTTTATGTTACTGTACTGTTATAAGAGAGAACCCACAAATCACCATCACCCCTGCTTCAATCTCCTTTGATTGCTTTCCTAAGTCCCCATGTGTAATTATTCCTCTTTAGATATTTGCTCTTCTGTNTTCAATTCCCATGAAGACAAACATAGATGGCTAACCCCTGAACAACACACCAAGCGCGATCTCTTTGTTCATTGCTCCAGTTCCATGGGATCTTCTGGCCTCCTTGAGCACCCATACACATGTGCTCAAACTCACACAGACATGCACACAGAGACAGGGTCTCCCTCTAGCTCTGGCTGTCCTGAAACTCACTATGTAGACCAGGCTGGCCTTGAGCTCACAGAGATCTGCCTGCCTCTGCCTCCCAAGTGCTAGGATTAAAGGCATGCACCACTACACCCACTTTGTACATGTCTTCTTTTTTTTTTAATTTTTATTTATTTCTGTATGTGTATGAATGTACTGTCTGCATGCAGGTTTGTGCACCCATGTCGTGCAGTGCCGCGAAGGTCAGAAGAGGGTGTCGGATTCCCCTGGAACTGGAGTTCTCCTGGAATTGGAGTTTCAGATGGTTCTCGGCCGCCATGTGGGTGCTGGGGATTGAACCCGGGTCCTCTGTATGAGTGGTCAGCACTCTTAACTGCTAGGCCATCTCTCCAGCCCCTGTACATGTCTTCTTAAAGACTATAAACATGGGCCACCATTTGCATGGGGCTGCTGTGAATAACACCCTGCTATGAGTATATCTCTTCAGGACCATGCTTTTAGCTCTTTGGGGCACATACTTAGAAATATTTGCTGGATTGTATGTTTTTTATTTTTGAGAAGCTTCTATACTATTTTCACAGTAGCTGCACTATTTTACATTCCCGTCAGCACTGCACAAGCATTGTCATTTCTTCACGTCTTTGTCAATACTTGTCTTATGGTTTGGGGATTTTTAATATAATAACCTTTCTAGTGGGTGTGAAATAAATGACTGACACCGTCTTAGTTACTTTTCTGTTAGTGTAATAAAACACTGTGACCAAGGGAACTTATAGAAAGAATAGTTTTTTTTGAACTTATGGTTCCAGGTTCCAGAAAGATTAGAATCCTTTATAGCAGAGAGGCATGGTAGAGTAGCTGGAGCAGTACTGGAAGCCAAGTGCTCACATCTTCAAGCAGGCTTGAGAACTCTTTCAGCCCCCCCCCCAATCCCCCAGTGACATGCTTCCTCCAAAACAGCACCAATAACTGGGGACCAAATGTCCAAATACTTAGAGCCTGTAGGGGATATTCTCATTCCGACTATCGCATTCTACTTTCTGGCCCTCATAGGCTCATGACTATATATAATGCATTTAGTCCACCTTCAAAACCCCAATCTGTTCCAAAGTCCAGAATCCAAAGTCTCTTCTGAGACTCAAGGGAGTCTCTTTAACTTTAAGTCCCTATAAAATCAAAAGACAAATTATATACTTCCAACATACCATGGGACTGAGCACACATTTCCATTGCAAAAGTAAGGAATTGGGGGCATAGTGAGGAAATATTGGACAAAAACAAGATGGAAAACCAGCAGGGCAAGCACTAAATCCAGTAGCTCCATGTCCAGTTCCTGGGACTTTACTTCCAAAGGGCTGAGATGGCTCAGACTCTCCAGCTTTACTGAGTACAACATCCAATTCTCTTTTGGGCCATATGACATGAAAAAGAGCTCCATTCACTTTCCAGACACTCTTTGGGGATCAGGGGTCCCTTTGAGAATCTGGACAAACTATTTTCAAATGACAATATTTCTTTTTTTTTAATTAATTATTTTTATGTATATGAGTGTACTGTCTGCGTGTAGGTTGGTGCACCCGTGTTGTGCAATGCCGCAGAGGTCAGAAGAGGGTGTCAGATTCCCCTGGAACTGGAGTTAAAGACAGTTCTCAGCCGCTACGTGGGTGCTGGGGATCAAACCCAGGTCCTCTGCAAGAGCAGTTGGCACTCTTAACCGCTAGGCCATCTCTCCAGCCCCACATGTCTATATTTCAAAGAGTCTAAGGATCCTTCCTGGTTCTTTTTTTTTTTTTCTTTTTTGATCTTTTCGAGACTGGGTCTCCCTGTAGCCCCAGCTGTCCTGGAATTCGTTCTGTAGACCAGGCTGGCCTTGAACTCACAAAGATCCACCTGCCTCTGCCTCCCAAGTGCTAGGATTAAAGGCGTGCACCACCACGCCCGGCTAATCCTTCCTAGTTCTAATGTGGACATTTACTCTTTCTCCTGAATCTTTCCCTACAAGAACTTTTTTTTAGACAAGTTGTCATATAGCTTAAACTAGCCTTGAACTCCTGATCCCACAGCTGCTGCCTCCCTAAGTGTAGATATTCCAGGTGGGCCCACCACGCTTGGTTTCATTACAGGATATTTATGTGTCCTCATCTCTTTCACTTTTTTTTTTTGGTCCTTTCAAGACAGGGTCTCGCTGTAGCCCCAGTTGGCCTGGAACTCACTCTGTAGACCAGGCTGGCCTTGAACTCACAGAGATCCACCTGCCTCTGCTTCCCAAGTGCCGGGATTAAAAGCATGCACTGCCATGCCCAGCTATCTCTTTCACTTTTAATTATGTGTCCTTCTCCACCTACTTTCCTGTCTTTACCTTTCTGTCCTTAAAAAAATTTTTTTTAAATCATCCAAGAGTAATTTATATCCCTTCACCATTTATTTCTCATTCACTGAGAATTCAGTGGCACATGTATGTACTTATATTTCTTGATTATTTATCTATTGTGCACTAAGGGAAAGATGATGAGTAATAATATAGACAGTGGGTTGGCAAGATAGCTTAGTGGCTTGTAAAGCCACCTGCTGCCAATCCTGAGACCTGGGAGGTGAAAAATGATTCCTCTAAGTTACTCTCTGACCTCTACACATATGCCATGTCACACAAGCTCCCCTGATCAGTAAATACAAATATAAAAATAAATTTACATATATTATATAATATGTAATATATACATATATATGTATTAGAGAGGGGAATTGTTTGAGTGAGAATGTTCCGAAGGCTCCCAAGGATTTGGACATTTTGTCCTCAGTTGGTGGCACTGTTTCAGGAAGTATTAGAGGTGTGGACTTGCTGCTGGAGGAAGCATGTCACTAGGGGCAGGCTTAAAGAGGTGTGTGTGTGTGGCATGTTTATGCATGTTCATGTGTGTATAAAGATATACTCATGCCGTGGCATAGGTGTGGAGGTCAGACAGCCTAGGGTGTTAGTGCTTATTGTCTTTCTTGAGACAGGGTCTCTTGTTCACCACTGTAAATACCAGGCTAGCTACCTGTGAGCTTCCAGGGAGTTTGTCTCTGTCTTCTTTCTCACAGTAGGTGTGCTTTATATAAGTTCTGGTGATCCAAACACAGGTCCTCTCACTCACTTTCTCACTGAGCTATCTCTCCATGTGTTCTATAAATATGTATGTATACGTTTCATGTCATTTCTGCTAGATAAGTTTTTTGATAAAGAGACAAGAGAGATGACTCAACAGTTAAAGAGTGCTTACTGTTCTTAGAGAAGACCTAGGTTCAGTTCCTAGCACTGACATAGCAGCTTACAGCTGCCTGTGACATTAGTTCCAAGACCTCTGACACTTTCTTCTGGCTCTGCAGGCTCACATACATACACATAAATTTAAAGTAAATAAATAGGGCTGGAGAGATGGCCTAGCGGTTAAGAGCACCGACTGCTCTTGCAGAGGACCTGGGTTCAATCCCCAGCACCCACATGGCGGCTGAGAACCATCTTTAGCTCCAGTTCCAGGGGAGTCTGATGCCCTCTTCTGACCTCCATGGCATTGCACAACACAGATGCACAAACCTGCATGCAGACAGTACATTCATACACATACAAAAATAAATAAAATTTTTAAAAAAGGTAAATAAATATTTGATTTAAAAAAGTTGCTTCAGGGGCTGGAGAGATGGCTTGGTGGGTAAGCACTGACTCCTTGGTTCAATTCCCAGCACCCACAAGGCAGTTAAGAACTGTCTTTAAGCCGGGTGGGCGTTGTGGCACATGCCTTTAATCCTAGCACTCTGGAGGCAGAGGCAGGTGGATCTCTGTGAGTTCAAGGCCAGCCTTGTCTACAGAGTGAGTTCCAGGATAGCTGGAGCTACAGGGAGACCCTGTCTCAAAAAGACGCCCCCCAAAATAAAGTTGCTTCAAAAGAATCACTTAACTTGGCTCTGTAGTTTGATTATTTAAAATATCAGTTCTTTAAGAGAATGAATAAGTTAATGAATAGTTTTAATTTTTTTTAATTTTTAATTGATTTTTTATGTGTATGAATGAATGTACTGTCTATGCTGTATGTTGGTGTGAACCTACCCTGATCATGTGGTGTTTTTTCAGGGTGTTACCCTAACAGACCTCCAAGAAGCAGAAAGAACCTTTAGCCGGTCAAGGGCAGAGAGGCAAGCCCAGGAGCAACCCAGTGAGAAGCTTGAAGAGCTTGGTGGACTTGAGGGTAGCTTCAAGAAGCAGGAGCCCTCAGCAGTTCCAGCAAAGGAAACTGGTGAGGCCCAGCAACCCCAGGGCAGGAGTCTGGATGAGGAGGTACGAGCAGCTTTGCTGGCATGTTCTATGCCACAAGCAGGGTAATTTGGTGAACCTTCATCACTGGTGATTTAAATGCTGTCCTCCCAACCTCGTATACTGTTTATAGCTGTCTTTGGTGGACAAACCTATGTGACTGAAAAAGTAAAAAGATTTTAGTTCTTTAGTAATCCTCTTTTTCCTGAGGCTTAACTGATGCTTTCAATTGTCTTACTATGCTATAAAGAGATGTTAAAGCATAATAAAATTATTTATCCCGGACACTTTTAAGCATTTCAAATGTATTAATTTATTTAACCTTCAGGAGAAGTGCCTAAGGAAGTTGTTACTATTCCTGTTTCATAGATAAGGAAGTTGAGTCACAGAGGCCTTACAAAGTCTACACAGCTAAGGATTTGAATGTGGGGTTCTAACCCCACAGCTTGTTCTCTTTGACAATGTGTTCCCCAAACTCCCACAAATTAATGAGCTTACAAAGTACTCCTGGGAATCAGCACTGGGGTGGACATGTCTCTAGTAAAGCTGGTATTCATGGGGATTGTCAAGAGTGTATTTAGCTGGTATTCATGGGATTGTCAAGAGTGTATTTAGCTGGTATTCATGGGATTGTCAAGAGTGTATTTAGCTGGTATTCATGGGGATTGTCAAGAGTGTATTTAGGACACACTCTTTATCGCTCTGTAACTCTGTAATTTTCATTACCAGTCCTTATCACTCTCAAAAGTGTCCCAGTATGGGTAGATAAATTTTATTGTTACTGTAGTTATAAGAGAAAACAATCACTCACTTGCTTCAACTCTGATTGCTAAGTCCCATGAACTGATTCTCTTAGATATTTTGTTTTGTAAGCTGTCATTTTGACATATTATTTTCCAGGTAGTGTTGAGATACCTAACCCACATTATCTCATGTAATCTTCACTATCCTCAGGGTTGTGGGATCACCTGTAGGTGAGGAAGCTGAAGGTCAGATAAGTTAATTTATCTGAGTAACTTGAGTTACTCAGCTGCTGCTTGCTGAAGAAGAATTTAAGCCAAGTTCTGTCTGACTCCAAAACTTTACATTATTGTTTCAGTCTTTACAACTTATAATTTTAAAAAGTGTATAGCTTCTGCCGGGCATGGTGCTGCACACCTTTGATCCTAAATCTCTGTGAGATCAAGGCTACCTGGTCTCTATAGCAAGCTCCAGGCCAACTGTGGCTACAGGGAGACCTTTTCTTAAAAAGAAAAAAGTGTAAAACCTCCACATTGTGAACTTAATAATAATGAGAATATATACCATTAGGCATCTTCAGTAAGCAAAGTTAAGGTTCTGTCCATCTTAATGCTCAGGAAAAAAAAAAAAAGTGGTTTAAAGGGAAAAATGGAAATTGAAAAAGTTTTAGGATACAGGGGATGTAACTCAGTAGTATAACCAGCCTCACCTAGTCTGTGCTAGGCCCTGGGTTTGGATTCCAAGATCCACAAAAAGAGAGATTTTTCAGTAAGTCATGTATAGCATGTTGGAATGATCTCATTTGTTCTCTGTCCTCAGATAATTCCTGTATCCTGCTTCTTCACAGTCCTAAGTTGTTTATTTCCTGTGTCCTTTGCCTTTGAGCACTGCATCTTAAAAAGACCATTTTTTTCAAAATCAAAAGGATTTTTATTAACACAGTGCTGTTTTGTGCTCTTTGGTCTTTTAGGAATAATTTATCTCATTTACTACCATCATGATGATATTCTAAGAGTTAGGAGTCCAGAAGCTAGCTCTTGGTTTCTGACTAATTAACTCTAACTCACCCCAATAGCTATTGCATATCAACTATTAGTAAATGTCAGTATTAAAAGGCCTATTTTGAAAAAAAAACCTGCTGTCTTTATTTGGTGGATCTTGACCTCCAGTATCTCATCCTGTGAATTATTTCTAGCCTGTCTATCGTCGTCTGAGGTGTCCAACTCAAGCAGACAAACCTTCCACACTGGTGTCTCCTTCTGCATCAAGACCTTTACTCTACACCAGTTCACACCTTCTACAGACAAGCAGATCTTCAGTGCCTGATTCTGAGAACTTGGAGACTACCATAATCACTACTACTTCAAAGGAAATGGACAAAAATGGTATGTACAGTTTCAGAGGCCACTCTCCAGGACACATCGCCCAGGCTCTTAAGATCCACACTCTGTGTTATCTTTGTGCAGAGAATGAAGAAGCTGATTTGGATGATCAGTCCTCTACCAGACTATCTATCCGAGAGAGGAGGCGGCCAAAGGAACGGCGAAGGGGCACAGGCATCAACTTCTGGACAAAGGATGTAAGTGGATTGGTCTGTACAGGGCACACCACACACCACATTACCTGTGGCTGCCAACGTTCCTTTTGAGTTTAAAAAAAAAAAAAAAAAAGAACCCCACATGACCCCATGATTCTTATATAAATTACCAAGAACTTTTACAGAGGAAAAGAGAAGATTCAACTAGGATGGGGCTCATTTGGTATGCTCCTGCTGGGTGCCCAGTACCTACAACAGTGCTCAGTACATAGCAGATACTCAGTAACTATCTGATAAAAAATTTTAAACCCTGGAAATTTGCAACTACCAAGTAAGCAAGTAGAACAAGTGAATAATTTGGCAAGTTTTAGCAGTCTTCCCTAATGGCCCCTAAAACTCATATAGTCAAAATTATTTTAAGGGCCGGGTGTGGTGGTGCATGCCTTTAATCCCAGCACTCAGGAGGCAGAGGCAGGCGGTTCTCTGTGAATTCAAGGCCAGCCGTATCTACATAGCAAACTCCAGACCAGCTGGGACTAAAGGGATAACCTGTCTCAAAAAGACCAAAAAAATAAAAAGTATTTTAACACTACATATAACCCAAAGTCCTAATAAATATTTTAGGAAAGCTAGAAGATTTTCAAAGCATATAATTTTGACTTAGTTTTACTCTTCTAGAGGGAAAGGAAGCAAATAATAGAAAACTGGCCTTTGCATAGAGTGGTCACCATGCTTACTCACCACAAACACACATTTATTACTTTTTTTTCTTTTTTTTTTAATTTTTAATTTATTTTTGTATGTGTATGAATATACTGTCTTCATGTAGGTTTGTGCACCCGTGTCCTGCAATGCCACGGAGGTCAGAAGAGGGTCTTGGATTCCCCTGGAACTGGAGTTCTCCTGGAATTGGAGTTACAGATGGTTCCTAGCTGCCATGTGGGTGCTGGGGATCGAACCCGGGTCCTCTGTAAGAGCAGTTGGTGCTCTTAACCACTAGGCTCTCTCTCCAGCCCCCACATTCATTACTATTTTAAGAAAATATTTTATGGGGCTGAAGAAACGGCCCAGCAGTTAGGAGCAGTGGCTGTTCTTACAGAGGACCCAGGTTTAGATTCCAGCACCCACATGGTGGCTAACAACCATGCATAACTCTAGTTCTAAGGGAATCAGGCACCCTCTTCTGACCTCTGCAGGCACTGCACAACACCAGTGATTTACACGCATATAGGCAGTACACTCTTACACTTAAAATAATTGCCTGCATGCATGTAAGTGTACTTCTGTTGTGCAGTCCCCTCACTAGACTCCCCTGGAACTGAAGTTACAGATGGTTGTTAGCCTCCATGTGGGTGCTGGGATTCAAGCCTGAGTGCTCTGCAAGAAAAGCCAGTGCTCTTAACTGCTGGGCCATCTCTCCAACCCCACATATTCAGTGATTTTTAAAAAATGGATCATCTCTTGCTAGGCTTGGTGGCGCATGCCTTTAATCCTAGCACTTGGGAGGCAGAGGCAGGCGGATCTCTGTGAGTTCAAGGCCAGCCTGGTCTACAAAGCGAGTTCCAGGCCAGCTGAGACTAAAGGGAGACCCTGTCTCAAAAAGACCAAAAAAGAAACAACCCCCCACAAATAAAAAAAATAAAATTAATGGATCATCTCTCATAACTTGTTCTTTCTTATTCATTCATGCATGTTATTGGCATTTTAAAAACCCAAGTAGCCAGTACCCTGGGCCAGACGCCCCTGTTTACTAATGGCCCATTTGAAAATTAGATGAAACTATTCAACAAGACAAGAAATATTTTTATAATAGTCATGCGTTAAGCACTGTCTTTTTGGAAAATGTATTTCTTTGTCATAAGGCTAAATTGACTGGTGGCCCCCACCTTCCACCCCCCCCCCGCTTTTTTCTTTTTTTTTTTTTTGCCAGGGTTAGGAATTAAACCCAGGGCCTTGCACATGCTAGACATGCTGCCATTAAGCTGCATCCTCAAACCATAGCCTGATAACTTTTCACAGAGATGAAAAATTTTTTAATTGTTTGATTTTTTTTATTATAGGTAATATTTCTAACTTGCCTATAGGATGTCTGTTAAAAGTGGCACTTGGCTGTCAATTTTCATTGCCATGTTTCTAAAATGCCAAGATATATAATTGAAAGGAACTGACCTTGTTGCTTTCAAAGAGGTCTGAGATTATGATCCTTTTGTTTTTCTTCCTCCTATTTCAGGAGGATGAAACTGATGTCTCTGAAGAGGTAAAAGAAGCATGGGTAAGTGACAAGCTGGTGACACACAATCCCCTTGGGGCTCAGTCTTCCTCTTAGAAGTTTTGGTAGCTCAGCAGGTCCTGTGCAAATGTGGGATGCGGGGAAGTTTGTAGACTGACATTCCTCTAAGAAGTATGGCAAGTAACTGTTAGTAGTACTTTACCTGTGGCTTTGCAATGGCCATATTCTTGAACACCTTTTCAATATCTGTCTATGCTAGTTGTCAGCCTTCAACACCAGTATAAGCTCTACCTTTTTCCTCTCTTGAAAATTACTTCCGGGGCTGGAGAGATGGCCTAGCGGTTAAGAGCGCTGACTGCTCTTGCAGGACCGGGGTTCGATCCTCAGCACCCACATGACGGCTGAGAACCGTCTGTAACTCCAATTCCAGGAGAATTCCAGTTCCAGGGGAATCTGATACCCTCTTCTGACCTCCATGGCATTGCATGACACAGGTGCATAAACCTACGTGCAGGCAGTATATTCATACACATCAAAAAAAAGAAAAGAAAAAAAGAAAATTACTTCCTCCAATTCAAGTGATATATGTATGTATGTATGTATATAACTATGTATATATATATATATATATATAACTATGTATATATATGTATGTATATATAATGTAGCAATACAAGTTGGAGAGAACAACAACAAAAGAACTGAAAAACAAAACAAAACCTCTGGAAAGACTTGGAAAAAGATGTAGGACATGTATGGCAGAGTGCAGGGACTCGGGTGGGGGGGCATGGAAAGGGAAGCGACTCTAGATTCGATTGAGAAATGATGTATGACCTATGGAAAAAAGTTTAATAATAATAATAATTAAAAAATAAAGATACACATAAAAAAGAAAATTACTGAATTCCATAAAGTATTTTGAAACCATTGAACTATATAGTGATATCAGTTCTTTATGGATCTCCACTGAACAGAGAAGAATATAAATGTGGAGAATGAAAACATCAGACTGTTTAAGAGTCATTATATGTGATTTTGAAGTAAGGTGAAGCATCTCACCTCTTTTGTAACTTGACATTCTGTTTTTCTCTTGTGGCTTTCAGAATTTTGTCTTTGTTTTGGGCATCTAGCATTTTAACTATGATATGGCATGGGGAGTTTCTTTTCTGATCTTGTCTGTTTGGAGTTCTGTGTGCTTCTTATATTTGTATGGGTTTGTCTTTTTTTAGTTTTGGGGAATTTTCATTTATTATTTTGTTGAGGATCTGATCAATACCACTCTCTTGAGATTCTTCTCCTTCCTCTATTCCTATGATGTGCAGGTTTGATCTTTTCATAGTGTCCCATATTTCCTGGTTGTTCCACTTTTGTGTATTTTTAAATTTTCATAATCTTTATTTGAGCTTTTTAGTTGTTCTGTGTTATCTTCCAGGTCTGATATTCTTTGATCTGCTTCCTCCATTCTATTTCTGAGGCTTTTTCCATTCCTTTCCTCTTGGTTGGATGAGTGTTCTATTTCCTTTTTCATTTCATCCTGTGATTTCTTTAGTATTCCCACTTCCTTTTGGAGCTTCTGAGTCTCCTCTTTGTGCTCCTTACTTCACTGGTTGGCTTCCTTTTTCAGTGTTTCCACTTCCTTCTGGAGTTTGTCATTTTCTCCCTCTTGTTCTTTCTGGAGTTTGTCCTTCTCTCCCTTTAGTTCTTTCTGAAGTTTGTCGTTGTCTCTCTCTAGGTCCTTCTTGAGTTTTTCATTCTCTCTTCTTAATTCTTTGACTTGTTCTTTATATTCTTTAATTTCTCTGAATAGGTCTTCAATTGTTCCTCTGAGATCTGTTTCTTGGGTCACCACCAGGGGGATCCCACTGTAGCAATCTCCTACAGGGTTGGTAGAGCTTGGTGTGGAATTATCCTGCACCTTTCCCACATTGTCCCTTCATCGTGTCCCTGGCATGTGGGTTTCCCTTTTTTTGCCTGTGTTCTGATGCAAGTCACAAATGCCTTTTTTTTTTTTTTTTTTTTTTTGGAGACAGGGTCTCCCTGTAGCTCCAGCTGTCCTGGAACTCACTCTGTAGACCAGGCTGGCCTTGAACTCACAAAGATCCGCCTGCCTCTGCCTCCCAAGTGCTAGGATTTAAGACCGGCCTAAGAACCATCTTTAACTCCAGTTCCAGAGGAATCCGACGTCCTCTTCTGACCTCCGTGGCATTGCATGACATGGGTGCACTAACCTACATGCAGACAGTACACTCATACACATAAAAAATAAATAAAAGATAAAAGTAACACATAAAGGAGGTCCCTTGGGCAAGGGGTGTGTGTGTGTGTGTTCTTCCAAATATGCCAGCAACTTTCTAGATTCTTTAAAGTGCTAAGAAAAGCTTGTGGAGACAGGAAATGAATTCAGGAAAACGCCCTTGAGGAACTACTCTTAAAGAAGCTGAGTAATAGATTATAAGACCCTGAAATGGACTGTAATCCCTCGATGGTTAATACAGGCCATTTAAATCCAGGGAATTACAACACAGAAGTTTTGTTGTCATACTTTGTCTTTTAGTGAAAAATCTGTTTATACTTTTCTAAACTTCTTAGCATTGGGAAATCTTAGCCTAGGATACCAAGAAGAAGAATTAAAATGATCTTGATGCAGTGCTTTTTAGGGAATTTCATTTTAGGACTATTGAATTAATATTATAGAAAAGACTTTCTGGTTTATGAGGAAAAGCATGGACTATTGAAGTTTGGCATGAAAGCCATTTGTCAGGGTAAAGAATCTCATCTAGTTGCATGTACTAGTGTTTACCACATGTCAGGCAGACTCCAGTACGAATTTAACCAGTGAGCAACTTGTATCTCTAGAATGGTAGCTTTGCATGTGTGCAGATAAGGTAAGGCTGATCCAAGCACTTTCCAGGTATTGTTTCTCAGTCCTACCCAGAGTTCTACAAAAGGGGAAGCTGATAGATGCGTCAGTGTGGAATGAGGCCGCCTTTTTTAAAGTCTTATGTTTAAAAGTCTTTCATTATTCATTATCTGGTTTTCTCCCTGGCACACTTTTTTCTAATGCTAATAGACAGTATCTATGTGAACTATATGGTGATGGTCTGGAATAAATTGCTGCAATTCTACTTAAAGGCAAGCAGTAGCATCTAATGACTCTTAGAACCACTCTCTTTCTCTAACCTTACTGTCCATCTTTCAAGCAGTAAAACTGACTCAGCTCTGAGTAACCAATGTGCCAGGCAAAGTAGGGGCATTCTGTTAAATTGGCACTGTTAACTAATCAGTGTGAGCACTGCTAAGAAGCCAGGGCAGTTCTTTTCTGTTTTGCTTTTGGTTCAGTGACACTATTGAGGCCATGCCAGTTCCCCTCTCTTTGTTCCACTCCTTAAGAGGGATGGCCCCTGTATTTTTAAAGCAGACTCCTCTCAAGACTCTACTGAAATATAATTTTTTTTTTGAGACAGGATCTCCCTGTAGTCCCAGCTGGCCTAGAACTATGTCGAACAGTCTGGCCTTGAACTCAAAGAGATCCACCTGCCTCTGCTTCCTGAGTACTGGGATTAAAGGTGTGCATCATCATACCCAACCTGAAATACAGTTTATAATCAATAAAATCCATATATTTAAATTATCACAAGGTGAATTTTGACACCTACATTTGCTAGTATAACCAGCACTCAAGTCAGGATATAGTACTTTTCCACCACCTTAAAAGCTTCTCTTTTGTCCTTTCCCAGTCCATTCTCTAGTCCAAGATGTACTCGTTCTTCTGATTTCTGTCACCATAGATTAATATTCAAAGTTCTTTAATTTTGTATGGAATCATCCAGTAACATTTAATTTTAAGAGTAGAAAGCAGTCTTTAATGATTATTACTTCTCTCATACGCTTCCGCTTAGAGTTAGAGTAAGTAAAATGATTCCAGATAGGATTTTTTTTCTTTCTTCTTAAAGATTTTAGATGATTTTTTAATGTCTCACCCATGTCTCAATAACAACTACATAGATAGAAAGGCCTTCCTGTGTAACCCAAAGTTCTACTGATATCATTAAAATCCATTTTCTCTTCTAAGCATTTAGGAAAATGTAACCAAGATTTATTTACAGGTGAGATTTATGGCCAGGATGGCTCTAATGTTTGCTATCCACAAAGTAGATGATAAAGAGACCAGCCATGTGCTGCTGTGCTAGTGACCATGAAGAGCACACTGAAGAAGTCTAGGGACCTTGCTGAAGCTCAGTAGAGTAAGTGGTTTTAGTCAAACCTCACCTACTTGGTACATCCACCAGACAGTGAAACTTGAAGATGAATATATAATTTGAAACCTTAGCACCTCCCTAACAGATGTGTTTAAAGCAATTCTGTTTCAATACCTGTGTGACAGGTAGTCTCTGGACATCTTTAGATGTCTTTTGTCTTACTAAGTGAAAAGAGAAACAGTGTAAATGTTAATATAAAATGCTTTTATATTCAAGAGTGCATTTAATATTTATTATATAGTAGTCCCCTTTATCCATGAGGGCATAGTCTCCAGGACCCCTAGGGATGTCCATAATTGCAAATAGAGCTGTACTCTACATGTACTATTCTTTTTCATCCTACATACGTACAATAAAATTTTTTTAATAAAATTTAACTTACATGCCAGTCACAGTGAAAGATGAACAGCAGCAATAATATAGAGTTGCAATAAAACCACCGGCACTGTGACGCTCATGTTTCGGGGTCATTATTAAGTAAAATAAGGATGATTTAGGTATAGGTACTGAAATCTTGATGTCTTAAAAAAGCTGAGAAGGGGGGCCTGGAGAGATGGCCTAGCGGTTAAGAGCGCCGACTGTTCTTACAGAGGACCCGGGTTCGATCCCCAGCACCCACATGGCGGCCGAGAACCGTCTGAAACTCCAATTCCAGGAGAACTCCAGTTCCAGGGGAATCCGAGACCCTCTTCTGACCTCCGCGGCATTGCATGACACGGGTGCACACACTTACATGCAGACAGTACGCTCATACACATACAGAAATTAAAAAAAAAAAAAAAAGCTGAGAAGGTTACTGAATGACTAACTCAGGGTACAGCAGGTGCTCCAGATAAAGAGATGATTCACATTCCAGCAGGACAGAGCAGGATGGTATAAGAGTTCATCATACTTCTCATAAAACACATAATTTAAAATGTGTTTGTGAATTATCTGTTCTGGAGTGTCCATTTAATATTTTCAGACATGTCTGGCTGTGAGTAACTAAAACCATGGAAAGCAAAACTGGAGAAAAGGTTGGGGGTGGTAACAGTGATAACCGTAACTGCTGAGGTGCTTGCTCCAGAAGGGACAATGACAGACACACCAGTTGGGGTGCTTTCCCTCTCCCTGCAGCCTTGATCTGCTTTCCTTTTGTCTGCTGTATGCTTTTTCCCCATCTGCTCTTCAGGAGCAGTCTGTTTCCCTAACCAGCCCTGCTGCATAATTGACTTTCTCACTAGAGGGCACAAGTAGTCAGCAGAAAAGATGGTGAGCAAGCAGAACGATCGCCCAAAAAGAAGCAGAGCCAAAGACAAGTTGCTTTTGCTTTAAAGGAATTGTTGAAGAAGTCCATTTAGTATAATAAAAACATTTGCCTTTTGTAACTTTTGGTATCTTAAAAGTAGAAGAGACCAGGGCATGGTGGTGCACACGTTTAAACCCAGTACACTAGAGGCAGAGGCAGGTGGATCACTGTGAGATAGAGGCCAACCTGGTCTCCACAGTGAGTTCCAAGGCAGCTATGGCTACAGGGAAATCCTACATCAAGAAAAGAAGGAAGGAAGGAGGGAAGGAAAGAGGAGGGAAAGAGAGGGGAGGGATGGAGGGAAGGAAGGTAGGAAGGTAAGAGAGAAAGGGAAGTAAAGAAAGAGAAGGAAGGAGAGAGAAGAAAAAGGAAGGAAAAAGAGAAGAGAGGAGGAAAAGAAAGAAAGAGAGATTAAAGAGAATTTAAGAGACTTTAAAGATAACTTGGTTTAAGAACCTCATTTCACAGTGAAAAAAACTGAGGCCCAGAAAAGTTAATTATTTGGAGTTGTAAAATCTCTGCTAGGTAAGCCAGGCGTGATGGCGCATGCCTTTAATACCAGCACTCAGAAGGCAAAAGCAGCTGAATCTCTGTGAGTTCAAGGCCAGCCTGGTCTACATAGGGAGTTCCAGGCCATCTAGGGCTAGAGGGAGACCTTGTCTCAAAAAGACCCCCCCCCAAAAAAAAAAAAATCTCTGCTAGGTGAACACCCTGTTCCCTTCATCAGGAAGCCTTTTTTTTTTTTTTTTTTTTTTTTTTTTTTTTTTTGAGACAGGGTTTCCCTATAGTCCCAGCTCTCCTGCGACTTAAAAACCTACTCAGAGAGTGTCAAGATGCAGTAGGTAGAGCATCGTCATTCGTCTACTGTCCTTGACCATAGGTGGGTAGTTATATCTGTCAGGAAGTAAGAATTAAAATACTTCTGTTAGGTAAATCAACCTCCCCTCCCCCATCTCTGATGGTTTTAGGAGAATCAGGTAGTACTCAGTCTGAACAAAGTCATTGAGACGTTATCCTGTAAGTTAACAGTGGAACTGTCTTAGTCCTGAATGAAACTAGTAAAATGAATTACTAACCATCCCTTAAAATGCATCATTACTTGATGGATATCAAGGTACTTTTTCTAGATAACTGTTGGCATGCTAGTAGAGAGATCTATTAGGAAGGTATTCTAAAATAGTTAATGTAAGGTTAATTTAAGCTCTAAAAAATTTAATCTAAGATTTTCCCAAGTAAGTAAATAGAGAGTACAACTTAAATTTGTTGATAAAGCTTATTTGGGAACGTCAACAGAAAAATAAATGTCTAAAAAATAAATATAAAAAAATAAATGTCCCAAACATGTCTATAATGCCAACCACTAAATGCACTTTATACTTTGTTCTGCTTCCCTTTTGTTAGTATCTTCTTGTTCTTTCAACAAGTGCTTTTAAGCACAAATTGTGCTCAGGCATTCTTCTAAATTCTGAGTATGCAACAATGAACAAAAAAATTACATGGCAAGAGAGAGGCAGGCAGTAAATAAATATGTCCTTAGTGTGTGAGAAGGTGATAAGTGCTATGGAGAGAGCACAGTGAGGAAAGAGGAGTCAATTGTGTCATGCAGACAGGAGGTTAATACTATAAATAGGGCAGCCAAGAATTTGAGCCTACACTAAATGATGTGAAATGGGAGGCTGTGCTGGACGTATGAAAATGGGTTGTGTAAGCAGAAGAAACAATTTCAGACACCCTCACACAGGAATGCCTTGCATGTCATGTTTGAGCACAGCTTAAAAAAATCACTGTGGCTGAAGCAGAGTGAACAAGAGGGAAGACAGCATAGACTGAGTCATTGTAAGAACTCTGGCTTTGGTTTGAGTATGTTTGCACTTGTTGCAGAGTTTCTCAGCAGCAGAGTAACCTAGATTTGCTGTTGGCTCGGATATAGGATGAAGAAAGAGAAGTGAAGGTTGACAGCAAAGTTTTTAGCTGAGACATCTGAAAAGGTGGAGTTTCTATAGCTGAAATGGAGGGTGGTGTAGCAAGAATAGATTTGGTAAAAAGAAAGTGGGTATCTGGTTTTGTGTTTAGAAGTGTTAAGCTTTCTGCGTCCAGCTGATATTTTTACGTGGAACTGCCAAGAGAACCAGTTGGATTTAGGCATCTGGAGTTCAGATTAGAGGTTCATACTGGATTTATAAACTTGGATATCAATAAACATATAGATCGTATCTAAAAGCACAAGATTGGATGCTGTTACCAAGAGAGCAGCTACAGAGAAGGGACCAAAGACAGAGCTCCGGTGCACTCTGGAGTTCAAAGCAAGCAGACTGAGAACCGTCATAGGGAAATAAGCCCTGGATTTTCACTTTGAGATTACAAATACAGTTTATCTTTTTCTAAATCACACAGTACAATAGGTTCTCTTGGCTTCATGCTTACTTTAAAATGTTTTTTCCAACTTGTATTGAAGTATGATATTACCCACGAATAACACATTTTTTTTAGACAGGGTCTCCCTGTAGCCCCAGCTGGCCTTGAACTCACTATGTAGACCAGACTGGCCCTGAACTCACAGAGCTCTGCCTGCCTCTGCCTTCTGAGTGCTAGGATTAAAAGCAAGCCCTACCAGCCCGGCATGGTGGCTCACGCCTTTAATCCTAGCACTTGGGAAGCAGTGGCAGGCGGATCTCTGTGAGTTCAAGGCCGGCCTGGTCTACATAGCAAGTTCCAGGACAGCTGGAGCTACAGGGAGACCCTGTCTCAAAAAGACAAAAAAAAAAAAATTTTTTTGTCAATTCAAGGGTTAACCATATTTAGTGGATTTTTTGAAGGTTTTTAATTATGGGGTGGGGGAAAATGACCCTATATATTTATTATATATAAATAAATTTATTATATACTATAATATTATATATCAACTATGAGGCTAAGCTCTCTAATCGCTTATACTATTGTGGTTTTGTAACCCCTATACTTGTCTTTTTTGTAAATTAGTTAGTGTATCTTAGTATGAGTTTTATATAATTCCATTGATGTCTCTGATACTTCTTTGATAGTATAAATTTTTTATTAATTCTACTTATTCGTTTCTTCTTTATGCAGTTCATCTATCGTCCACTGCATATTCCCATTTCTCTGCTTAATTCTTATTCACTATGAATTGTTCATGGCTCTTTCTGGTTATTCATTTGGTATTTGCACACTTTTCTGTTGATTTTGTTCTAGTTCATCTTGAGATTCTCTGCGTATAGTTTTTCTTTTTTGCTGTTGTTCTCTTAAATTTTTTTTTTTTTTTTTTTTTTTTTTTTTTTTTTTTTTTTTTTTTTTTTTTTTTTTTTTTTTTTTTTTTTTTTTTTTTAGACAGGGTCTCTCCCTTAGTCCCAGCGGACGGAGGCTTCGTCCTGCTAGATGAACCAGGCTGGCCTTGGACCTCGACAGAGATCCAGCCTGCACTCTGCTCTCCAGCTGACTGGGATTAAAACATTGTGCCGCCACGCCCAGCATAATTTTATTTTCTAAGAGAGCTTCTATTTTTTTTTAATTAAAGTATTTTTTTTAATTTTAAAATTATAGTTATGTATGGTATTGATTGTACTGTCTGCATGCAGGTTGTGGCACCCGTGGCTCGTAGTCAATCGCCAGCGGATGTGTCAGAAGAAGGGCTGTCGGATTCCCCTGGAATGGAGTCTACCTGGAACTGGAGTGTTCAGAGGCTCCGGCTGCCAATGTGGGTGTGGGGATCGAAACCCGGCTTCCTCTGTAAGAGCAGTCCAGTGCTCCTTAACCCTAGGCCATCTCTCCCAGCCCCCTAAGAAGCTTTTTTTAGAAGCATCTATTTCCAGGAGTTACTGAATTATAAAATTTGACTTAGTTCTGTGATGAGTCAAATGGCCACTGCAATCTGAAGTTTAGATTTAAAGATTTTAAAGGCCGTTGATTGAACCAAGATCGAGTCATTCTTAAAGGTAACAAGCATGGGCCAGTAAGATGTGCGTCACCAGTGAGTATAAGATGAGCATCTCCACAATGAAGCCAGACAAAACCTGAATTCAATACACGGAAAACCATGGCAAAAGGAGAAAGGACTCATAAAGGTTTCTCCGTGAACTCCCCATAACGATTCTCTCTCCACACATGCCAACAATAAAAAGAAATAACAAGCAAGAAAGAAATTAAGTCTAATTTGCAAGGATCATGCCATTTAGTCCCGTCCATCAGCTGTCAGTACTACCTTTAGTTGAATATTCAGTCTGGAATAATAGTGTGGTCATATACTATTCTGACAGGCAATATAGGTAATAGAAGGCTGGTGCAGGACCCAGGAGCTAGCACACGTAACCCTGAGTTCTACACCACCTCACCTTAACCACTGAACTATTTTGCGACTAATAAATACTTCTGTGTGCTTCAGTTTCTTCGATTGTCTAGAATAGGGGAGAACGGACTCTTAGAGAGTGCGCTCAGGAGTAAACAGCTCACCGCAGCTACTCTTCCTCAGGACCCAGGTCAGTTCCACGTACCCCACATGGCTGGTCCCGTCTAAACACCTGTCCTTAACCCCAGTCAGGAGATTCCATTCCTCTGTCTGGCCGGCCGTATGCATATTGCATGTGTGTCATGTACTTAACATGCAGGCAAAATACTCACTTACGCAAAAATTAAAAACAGCCAGGCATGGTGCATAGGTCTTTAATCCCACTTCGGAAGTCGAAAACAGAGGACTCTCGATGAGTTTGAGGCCAGCTGTGCTACATCAGTAGGACTAAAATAAACTTAAATAAATAAATAATAAATTAAACTTATTTTTTATTATTAGGAATATAGGAGCCTATGTTAGTTATAAAGAAAGTAAAAATGAACTTAATATATGGGTAAAGAGATTTGTGGTCAATTCCGCTAAGTCCTACAGTCAATGAAGACTATGAACATTGATTTTTAGAATACTTTTTTTTTTTTAAAAAAATTTTTTTTTTTGTAAAATTAATGTTTTGATTGATGCTTTGAGTGCATTTTCATGGACATTTTTCCAATTCAGTTCAAGGCTATATTCCTTTCCCATCCCCCCCACCTCCCCACCCCATCCCAGATCATGCTATTATGCATACTGTACCTGTCATCTTTCTCCTCAGTTTTTTTTTTTCACTTTTTAGCTATAAGTGATAATCCATGAGTACAAAGCATCCTTCATCGCAATAAACCTACTGCAGGCTTTGTGGGCCCAAAGCACCTACAGCCCCACCATCCAGGTGGGGGGGTGACATTGGTTGTTGTGTCAATAACAGTTGATCAAAATGCGTGTCCTAGACTACATTGATGTTAGTTTCTACCCATTCACCCCAATTCGCGCCTTCACATTTCTAACCAACCGCCCCACTTGACCAGCAGGTATTGTCCCGTGAGGGTAGAAAAGGGTCACAGGGTGGAAATGAGAGGTAAGAACAGTCCACGTCCTCTTGTTAGAGGTGTGACTTGGACTCGGTCAATTCTGGCTGTTTCTATTTCTGGGCTGAAAGTCTTGTCCAGCGATAACCTTTTCGATCCTCTAATGAAGCAAGCATTCGTAATATCAGGTATTTAAAGAGCACTAATCGTTATAGTTGGTTTACTTTAGCATAGACACACATGTTTTGGCTGTTAATCCATATGAATTTACAATTTTCCCCCTGCTTAAATAATGACAGGGTCTTACTGTGGCTTATACATCTAACCTGTAGAGGGTGTAAGTTGTGGAATCAGCCATGGTCTATTTCTCCAAGGGGAGAGCCAATAGCCAATTAGATTGGGATATACAGGCCACATGGCTGGCCCTCTGTGCACAATATTTCCAGGCAGGTGACGTGTATCTGGTGCTGATGGAGGTCTTGCTTGACTGAGGAGCCACCATATTTGCTTATTGGATTTAGTGGCCTTTGGTAACACTCCTGGCTCCAGAGGCCATCTGTCACACTTGCATGGTGGTTTCAATACATCATTCAAAAGATGGAGCGAAAGATCTGAATAGAGGACTTCACAGAGGAGAGTTAGAGATGGCCGGAGAAACTAGAAACATTTAAGAATGTTCAACTCTGATAAATTAGGAAATGCAAATTAAACCACTCTAAGATCATCACACTTACTCAATAAGACTGGCTAGATCAGAAATGAAATACAACGTGCTGGAGAGGTTGTGGGAAAGGGAACACTCATCAGTTGCTGTTGGGGGGGTGGGATGTAAACTTGTACAGCCCTATGGAAAAGCAGTGTGGAGAAACCCTTGAAAAGACTCAAAATGAGCCTTCCATTTGACCCAGTCCATACCACTCCTGGTATATACCCCACAAGACACACTTACTGCAAAGATACATGCACAGCTAATTTTATTGCAGCTCTGTCACAATAGCAAAAGCTGGAACCAGCCCAGGTGCCCTTCAACTGACGAGTGGATAGGAAAAAAATGTGGTTAACATGTATACAATGGAATACTATGCAAGCAGTAAAGAGGGACAACAACATCGAAATTTGCAGGTAAATGGATGGAAAAGACATTATGTTAAGGAAGTAACACGTCCCAGAAAAAACAAACGACAAATGGTGTCCCTCATATGTTGGTGCTAGTACCAACAACCCCAGAATAATATTTCCTCATGGAGAGGGAAGGCAAGTAAAAGAAACAAACAGAAAGACTGCATCAGAAAATGGACTGAAATGGAAAATGGTGAATTGGAAAGGGGGGATGGGGTGGGAGAAGGGACACGGGTGTATATCGATTAAGGCAATATTTTAATTGACGTGAGCTCAGCAAGTACCCAGTTTCGCCTAGACACTGTCTACAGGACACAATGGTGTTTTAGGACTTAGTAAAAAGTAAAAGTAAACAGTGTATATTAAACAACATTGGTTTACAGAAATTCTGATAAAAAGGTATGCATCTGAATTAAATGGAGAAATAATTCGCTGTTGCCCACATTTGCTTTACAATAAAATCTGTAGAGCAAGGACTTTGGGATTAACGTATAAAAATGTTCTCTATAATTTCTCTGTTGTACAGTATCACCTTGTAGCATTCTCTCTAAGATGATTTAACGTAAAAAATTAAGTTTGCTTCCCAAGTTAATCATATATTAGTCACCCAAAACACACATGGGTGAATTTGATGAAACTATATTCCTTGACTCCACCGGCTGACCTACGTTAAAGAGTGTTAGAATACACAATCTACTTCTGGAGACGTCATACGGACTAAAAAAAAACAGGGGGGATACAGAAAAGACACTGAAAACCTTTTCAATCAAAACCCCAGTGCACAATCAAGGTCTTAATATATACTAGAGCTATGAGAAATAGATTTTTTTGAGAATAGGAACTCTTTTAAATTAAACCTTTAAGATTCATAGTGATTTTAAAGCGTTTATTTATTTTCTATAAAGAGAAATATATTTGAGACGTTGAGAAGCACCCAGAATCTTTGCTGGTGTAACTCCAACATATCTGACACATACGCTAATAGTTTTGTTGTTGTTTTTAGTTAAGACAGGTGTAACAGCATCTAGCTTGCAGCTCTCACGGATGACACCTTGCTCCATCTTCCTGAGTGGTTGGGCTTACAGATGTGCACCGTCATACCTGGCTTTCTGAAAACTTTTGTGGAAGTTCTTCAAAGGGGCTTATCTTGAGAATGGTGTCCCAAAAAAAGAGTAATAGGAGAGAAACACTGACCAGGCAGACTTGTTGTCCAGATTTTGTTCAGTGAAATCCTTGTTTGAACTCCCGAAAGCAAATCCAAGATCCATAGCACATTTCCTCTGTGAAGCTTTATTTCACTTTTTATACCAGTGATTCTACAGCCAACTCAGATTTCTGCCTTTCTTCTGCCAGTGTTTCCCGTGGTTCTGGTTTTATAGGTCTTCACTGATTTCCCATCCACTACTTTCTCGTTTTGAATAATATATCCAGTCCACCCTTTTCCATTCTCTCTATATTTGTACACAAATTTGCTATCTGACCATTCTACTAGTCTCTATCTCTTAAGCAGTGTTATGTAATTCTTATGCTGTTATTACTTAATCTCCTGAAACCCCTTTGTCTATTGGAATAGAACCAGTAGTTTTCAGTGCACTCTCCACCACCAGGCAGTATCTTGGCCTTTCTCCTTTTAGTTAAAATCCTAGATCTGTTTTGCTTTCTCCTCACTATGGGGCCTGATTGCCTAATATGGTAAGGTATTTCCCAGACAGGGCTACACTGTTAACATGGAATAACAGCCTGCCTAAGTTTAAAGACAAGGTAGGTAAGCTATCAGATAGACTTAGTTATTTATGCAGTAAAGTGATATATATTTTTTAACAGGACATCATATAACAACCACAATCTTTTTTTCCTCGGTAGCCCCCTATTGCTATTTAACAGAGTTACGAAAGGAATAAACCACAGATTTAATTCCTACCACTCAACAACCTCTTTATCTTTAGACAGATAAGGGAAAGAATAAATAAGTAAATAAAAGGTGATTAAGCTAGTTCACTGAACAGTAAGTTTTGAGACGTGTTGACAATTACATGCAAACTAACATGAATACATGTTCATAAAGAGCATCTATCAACAGTAACGGATAAACGAATCCCAGTAAGTCACTGAAATGACCGTCTACACAAAAACCACAGTCCTGATTATAAACACAAAGCCTCAGTGAATCAATGGCAGATGTTTCCACACATAGCCATTTGGGTTTGCTGGTAAAAAACAAGCCAAAGCTGGCCCGGAACTTGTGCAGTTGGCGAGAATGGGCAGTTGAGGGCAGGGGATGGAGATCGATAAATGGCAGTCAGCCAGCCCTGTCTGGGAAGCCGCCTGTCATCCAGTGCACACTGAAGAATCTTCCCTAGTGTCTGATGCCGCCCTGACCTAGAAGAATCCTTCCCCTCACTGTATGTTTGTTCTTGTTTTTCAACTGTAGTTTCTTAAAATACTGCAGATGCTGTGATTTCTATATATGGTTTGTGCCTTGCTCTAACCCAAGCTGCATAAACCATCTTAAGAACAAAGTTTCTTTTGGCATCTTCCTCTTATGGACTCCATTAATTTTAGAGCATGCTGTTGCCAAGGAAGTCTCAGTAATCAGAGCTCATGTATTCCTTGGAGACCCTGTAAGTTTGGACCCAGTGTTACATTATATCGGTAAATTGTGCCTTGATCAGAAAGCTCTTTAAAGATAGAATAAACTGAGCTTCAAGGTAATCTCTTTGGGCTTCTTTCAAATGTCTTACCCCAAAATGTGGAAGATTTATCTAGCTACTAAGAAGGTAGTTACTCCCCTAACCTTTTCTTTCCTGTCATTTCTTCTTTCTGCCTCTAACTGCCTACAGAGTATTTGTTCATGTTAGAATCTATGACCTTAACGTGTATTGTTAGAGGAATATTCATGAGGTTGAAATTCAGAGGGAAGCGTGTTTTTTTATGACTATAAAAAGGTAATTTATTCCATTAGAGAAAATTTATGAAGTAACAATGTAGAAGAAAAGTATAAGACTGATTCCCAAAAGCAGCAGGATCATTTCTAGAGGTTGTTAAAAATGCACAGCAGTACTTTCAGAGGACATGGTGATGTGTGTGTGGTGGGGGCCAGGGGCAGGGGTGGGTTGCTGCATGGGTTTCGTGGAAGGGGCCAAAGATGCCACATTTCCTATGATGTTCCATATCAATACAGTGGTGTTGTTTGAGCTGACACTTAGAGTAGAACTCGAAAATCAAACAGGTAATGTTAAACACAGTTTGATAAGGGTAAGCAATAATTCAGAACATCCTGCAAATTGAAAAGAAAGCACTCTTTAGTTTTAAACCTTGGGGCCAACCCAACAGTAAATGACCCCACTTGTATACATTATGGTATATAATAAAAAGTTCTACGAGCGTCTGCATTGAACTACTCGCTTCATAACTATACTGCTGAACTGTGTTACTATCAAAACCTCATACTACTTCATTACACCCCAAGCCATAAGTCTTATAAGACTTAAAGAATCTAAATTGTGTTGAGGGTTCAAGAGATGGCCTCTGTATTTTGATTCGAGAGGCGGCACCTACTGACTGCTCCACTTGCACAGGACAAGCGAAGGTTTGTTCCCGGCACCCACATGATGGCCAAGGACTATACTTGAACTCCAGTTCCAGGGGGAATCTGCCACCCGCTCTTCTCGTGAGAAATGCACGCAGCCAATTGCAATGGGAGCAACGTGGTACACCTACTCATCAGGTGGTCACCCTCTACACATAAAATAATATAAAAAAAAAAAAAAAAAAAAAAACTGCTGGGTGTGGTGGTGCAGAGTAGGTAGATACAAATCTGTGAGTTCAAAGCCCAACCTGGTCTACCAACAAGAGTAAGTTCCAGGCCAAGCTGGGGCTACAGGGGGAACCCCTGTCTGTCTCAAAACACTCCCCCTCAAATTCATATGTTTATTTATTTCTAAAATGATTAATAATCATGATTACCGAATAAATTTAACGATACAAGTGCACACATAACTACAACACATCTTTGTGGATAGGTAGTATACAACGTAGCTCATGATGTGGAGGGCATGAGGGCTTTCTGGTTAAATTCCTATACTAAAATATGTGTGTGTGTACTGCGTGTGCATACTCATCAATTCGTCTTTGGCTTTTCTTATTTATGATTTTAGGGTAAATTTTATAGGTCCATAATTCAGGGATAAATAAAAAACGGTAAGGGTATCATAAAAATAATTTGCTATGAAAAAGGAATGCTTCATGCTAGGTATTTCAGGATAGAATACGAATAATTGTAACCATACTTTTCAAGGAATATAAATTACTTGTTCTAGCCAACATTGATGGTTGGGCCAGGAAGATCAGGAGGCCGTACATGGCCAGACCTACGTCCATCATTGATTTGACCACGAACCCAACTGGTGGGAAGTGTAGAGGACCTTCTGATGACCTTTACACGCCTGCAACATGGCATTGTGGACCTCCCACACAGATGTGCAATTGCATTCACAAAAACTAAATGAAAGTAAAAAAAAAGAAAACATTTTGATGAATTTCCTATTTGTTTTTTCCCAAGTTTTCTATTTTTTCAAAGTACATGATTTGAAACCAACTATATTCTTGAGAAAGGGTCATTTCTACTTAAACATTCTTGAGACCCCATCATTACCACGATGACAATTTCATAAGGTTGTCTTCAAAGCACTTGGGTTCAACTCTTTTATCAAAGTACTCAGTCATCTGGTGGCTTTGATCCTGAGAGAGCCTCCAGGAATGATTGTTTCCCTTTCAGTTGGAATCTGAGGATTGCCGTGGTTACAACAGTACTCATTTCTTCTGCTGATAGCATGGCTGGAGAGCCTTAACCATGGTTTAGGCTTAGCTAATGCTAGAGTTCTAGCCCCATGATTGAGATAGAAAGCTTAATGTAGGATCTGAGGCCCCTTTTCACATGCAATTATTATAAGATTTACCCCTTCGAGCAGGAATTGTTAAGCTTGTAGCTCTAACAGATGTTGCTTGTGAAAGTGTTATGTTATTTTTGGTGGGACCTATACAGTTGGTTGAAAATGTAAAGATGACTGGTTATAAGTTTAACGGTTTTAATTTTTCTCCATACCACCTCAGTTTCAATCAAGCATCATTTAGGAATAAAACAGAAAGAAGCAGTTCATTTTGTGGCACTATATTTCTCTTCTCTATAGTTTTCACTACCCAAACTTATGGAGCATATATGTTAATACAGATGTGCTCTTACACAGTATGTGCTTTTTTTTTTTTTTTTTTTTCTTTTGTTTTGGAGAGGTCTGTTATTAGGGAGGACCAGGTTCTCTCCTGCAGCTTCGGGGTCTGCTCCACCTGGAAGCTCACTTTGTAGACCAAGGCCGGCCTGGAGAACTGCGACACAAGAAGAATGCCGCCCCTGTGCCTTCTGCCTTCCCAAATGCCTGGAATTAAAAAGGGTGTGCCACCACACCCAGCCAACAGATGTGCTTTTTAAAATGCTTGGTGTTTTCTGTGCTTTAGAATTCTGTTAATGTTATAAACTTTTTTTTTTTTTTTGTTTTTGTCTTTTCGAAGAACAGACACATAAGGGTCTCCCCTGTAGTCCCAAGCTGTTATCCACTGGAGCTCACTCCTGTAGATCAAGCTGACCTTGAACTCACAAAGGATCCGCCTGCCTCTGCCCTCCCAAGTGCTAAGGATTAAAGGCGGGCGCCATCACGCCCGGCATTTATTATAAAATCTCTATTTTAATAATATTTTATAATATTTGATTTATTGCGGGAACCCCTGCCAAGGCTGATCCACCCCTAGAAGTATCCAGAGGAGTCCGTGAGCGCATGAAGCCGACGGAGTCAGAGAGTGCCAGACAGAGCCAACACTATCTTGGAGACTTGTCTGCTGTGCTCACAACTCATTTATTCTTTCTTTCTGAAAAACATAGTTTATATACACTGGCGGTAAAATTCAGTTGGCTCAGAAAGTGTGGAAAGGTCCAGGATCCAGAAAGTAAAAAAAAATGTGAACAGAACTGATCCTCAAAGCAGAGCACTATGGGGAAGAGGAGGCTCCTAGCATAAACCTTGGGTGGATAAGAGACAAGCTTCGCGGGGGAAGGCAGTTAAACCTCACTAGTGATGCCACAAAGACATAATAAATCCTTGAGGTTAAAACTGTAGACAGAATAACTAATCACAGTGCACTTAGGGTCTCGCAGAAAAGCAGCGTCAAATGTCAGACTATTGGAGAAAAGCAGTAAATAATATGTACAAATGGAAAAGACTCTTGGCCAGATGATGTTTCCCATAGAGAGCATAAGCGGAAGTTTCTACCTGAGCCATGGAAGCAATGAGTGTCCCAGATTAGAGTGATAACCACAAAGAGCAGGGAGTGTTTGATGAGGCCATTGATTTTAACCTAGGGCCCATTGAACCCCTTGTACCTGGGCCCTAAGCTGCTCTCAGACTCCTGAGCAACGTTTTAAATTCTAAATTAATTCATCCTAGTCTCCAGCAATTTATTATTTATGAGTGTTAATTGCCCATCATGTGTATAAGTGTACCCGTTATTGTGGTGCAATATGCATCATGGAGGTCAGAACAAAGCAATCGGATCCCACTGAAATTGGACGTTTTATAAATTGTATGGATTGGTTTAGCTGGCCTACGTATGGTACTGAGGGAAAGGAAACCCAGGTCCTCTTAACCAAAGAGACAACATCAGTTGGTTCTTAACCACTGAGGCCCATATCTATCTTCAATACCCACAATTTGTAAGAACTCAGTATGATCCTCTAATCACATATGCCCACATTTTAATGGCTACTGAGCAAGAAATGGAAGGGGCTATTGTTAAAACTATACATTGGCAGAATTAAGCCACCATGGCCCACTTATTGAAACTGATGTTCACGAGGAGAGTTGCTTCAGACCAGCTTGCTGACTGGGTAATATAGCAAGGCCTTTCCTAAAAAAATTTTTAAAGCTTGTTAACAAATAACGAGACTACAAAACTAAGAACTAAATTATTAATGTGTGTAGAGCTTAAGCGTTCCTTTGAAATGTCTTAAAAGGTGATACATTTTTAAGGTTTTTTGTCTTTAAATTTATTTATTGAGAGTTTCTTTGTATGTGGTATTTGATATGATCTTGTCTGACTGTTTGTATGGTTTGTGCACCCGTGTCGTGCAGATAGATACATTTTAATAGAGAAAAGTAGGGGCTGGAACAGTAGCGATCCAAGCAGTGGTTAAGAGCACTGGATCTTGTTTTTTGCAAGAGGACCCAGGTTTGGCTCATCAGGCTCACTCACAAAGTACTAGACCAGCCATCTCTATAAACCCCAAGTAGTATTCCATTCTTCTTCTTTCTACACTCTCCAATGGGCATTGTATCTGCCACAGGTGCACCTCATCACCATCCATGGTAGGCAAAAACACTCATATACATAAAAGATGATAGATAGATAATAGCGTACATAGAGAGATAGCAGATAGAGTAGGACAGTATAGGGAAGGCGCAAAGACGCAGAGAAAGAAGAAAAGGAAGGACAGAGAAGCGAAGGAAAGCGAAGGAAGGAAGGAAGGGAGAAAGAAAGAAGAAAAGAAGAAAGAAAAAAGGAAGGAAGGAAGGAAGGAAGGGAGAAAAGAAAGAAGAAAAAGAAAGAAAGAAAGAAGGAAGGAAGGAAGAAAGAAAGAAAGAAAGAAAGAAGAAAGAAAAAGACACACGCAAAGAGAGAGGAAGAAGGAAGGAAGGAAGGAAAGGAAGGCAAGGATAGGAAGGAAGGAAGGAAAGGTGAGGCTTACACATTAAGATATTATGTCACCAAATAAGACTCTATACTCTAAAGTTTTACTTAGGAGATGGGGGATTTTTCAAAACTGAGGTGCCATATTGGTGAGTCATGGGACTCTCCATTGTAATTGAATGCAGTTTCTCATTTACCTAAGTGTTGGGTATGGCTACTTGCTGGCAATTGTGAAGACTTAATGCTCCCTTTCTGAGACCCATGGTAAGGGGAGCAGGGTCAGCCTTATCTTGTTTTGGAACACATAATGCTGTCTGTCAGGGGTCAGCAAACTATGTAAAAATAGTTCTCCTTTGGGGAACACCTAGCCCATTACAGCAGGAAAGCAGCTACAGGAAATATAAAGTGGGAGTGACTATACCCCAATAACTATTCACAAAAGCAGGCTGGTGTCCTGGATTTGCTGTAGTTTGATGGCTTCTACATTGTCACTTATCCCAACTATTGTTTGCTGGTTGCCAACATGACTCTCAAGTGTAAATTTTCTGTCATCTGATTCTTTACTTTCAACTATGTGGGGCAAGGGAAGTCACATGTGGTTTTTGATGGTCTTTACTTGGAAAAGCAGTTAGTAATGAAGACATTTTTTTTTTGTCTTTTTTGAGATAGGGTCTCTCTGTAGTCGTCAGGTCAGTCTGGAACTTACTATGTAAATCAGGCCTGGCCTTGAACCACAGAGATCTGCCTGCCTGTCCTGCCTCCTGAGTGCTGGGATTAAAAGGCGGCACCAACCATAAGGTTATAAGACCTGAAAAGACTTCCTAAAAGAAATAAACAGTGTTTCATGTTTTTTTTAATGTAACTTAGGACCTTGGCAGTTCTAGTTTTGTGTACAGGTACCTCTACCTAACATGCATGAAGCCATGGGTTCCAATCTTGCACTGCATCTCTAAGTTCAAACCCTGGGATCGGTGGTATTCACCTGTTAAGTGCCCCAGCACTTAAGCGGAGGTGAGCGCCAGGAAGATTAAAATTCCAGGTCAATCCTCAGCTACATACTAGAGGTGGCACGGCTGGGTCCTCGGGCTGTGTAATAATACTTCACAGACTCCCTATAGTTGATGTCATTTCATCTGTTCACTCAGTATCCATTATGGAGGAGAGAGGGACGGACAAAGTCAAACTGATTTTTTTCATTCCCCTAATGTTCTGATAATATTAGCTTTGCGCTTTTTCTTCCCCCATCTCTGAGTCCTATTCTTAACCTCACAAGGCTCCAGAATTTGAGATTAGTTAGTAAGGGTACAGTATAGAGATGGACATGTAATCACTTGATGCTTAAAGAAAAATTCTTTTCTTATATAAGACTTTGAGACCTAGTGACTTTCGCCTTTTTACATCAATAAGGAGATATACTCTTGATAAGGGTACTTTTCAGAAAATGCTTATTTGCCATCATTCACTTTAATTGCTGGTTAGTATGAGGTTTTTTTCAATTTCAACTTGTAGTAAGTTTGTCAGCTGAATATGAGTGTTTAAGTGTCTACTTGACACACCTGGGTGGAGGGAGCCTCAACCAGGGAAGTGGCTCCAGTTGGATTCAGCGCCTGGCTTGGAGCACCCTGTGCGAGTATTTGTCTTATAGAGTGGTCGAACGATTTGCAGTTGGGGGGGGGCTGGCCGAGCGATGAGTGGTTGCCACCGTTACTGTTGCGGGTTGTCTGTGT
Organism: Rhizomys pruinosus; assembly: GCA_009823505.1. Classification (NCBI taxonomy): domain Eukaryota; kingdom Metazoa; phylum Chordata; class Mammalia; order Rodentia; family Spalacidae; genus Rhizomys; species Rhizomys pruinosus. Next base: position 2,310,192 of record VZQC01005068.1, on the reverse strand, counting down.
ATATGGAGATTAGATGGGCAGGTCTTTTTAGCATTTTTTGGGTATGGGGTAGCAATGCAGGTGAAACGATTGGCGCCAATGGCTTGTCTTCTAGCCTCTCCTGCTTCCAGGTTGCTGCCCTGAGTTCCTGCCTTGGGCTCCCTGAGTCGCACTCGAACCTCATATTGTAAGTCCACTGGCTACCTGGGACCCACACAGTTGGAGTTGTGAGCTGGAATAAACCCTTGTCTCTTCCCAAATGTTTGGTGTCGTTAGGTCAGAAGTGTTTTGTCACCAAGGGGCAACTCTGGCAAGACAACCAGAACAAGTTAGATTATGGAACTCTTCTCTTTTTGCCCTTGTCAAACCTTTTGAAGATTTACGTAGTATATTATTTATCCTTATCTCTATGTATGCAATGTTTTGTCTCCCTACATGTTTTATGTTCGCATCGGCCACCTGCTTAATGGACAGTGGCTGGTGTAGGAGGCGGGAAGAATGAAGAGACATGGGTCAGAAGTCCCTTGGAATGTGGCAAAGTTAGATAACTATGTTTAGTTGCATTGGTGGGTGCTGGGAAAAGAACACGCAAGAGGATGCTCTGCATAGAGGAGCTACAGTTGCCTCTTTTGCCTCAGCCTTCTCACCATCAGCCTGCGCCTTTCAACTTCAGCTCTACTGAAAATCAATTTTAGGAGAAACAATGGGGGTGTGCGGATTGGATTAGGTACGAGATGAGGAACAACTTTTTCTAGAGCTAACCACCCTCTGATTGCTGCAAATGGTAAGTGTAGTAGAACGCTGATACTTTGTTCAGAAAGAGAATCCAGCTGGTTACCTATCTTTGTTCTATTTTTTCAGTTACAATTAAAGATCTCTGAAACACAGGCCAAGCAAAAGGAGTCTTTAATACTACACATTATTTTGGATTGATGTTCCTTAGCTCATATCTTCATACGCAGACATTCTTCTCAGTCATTTAGACATACATATGACACATTTCCGTTTCCTCTCCACCCTTCACCCAGTATAAGGGGGCAAAATTCTGCAGCATATTGGCTCCAAGACATGCGCATACTGCACAATGGTTTCTCTTCCAGTCTTTTTTAAAAGTTTTCTCTACAGAGGTTTTATTGTTTTGGGGCGACGATATTGTACCTCCTATAGTCCTGTTCTTATTGACCCAGTCTTAGCTTGGTTTGGGGTTTTTGCGACCTCCAATTGTAGGCTCGTGTCAAAGTTATCTGCCCATATACTATGTCATATATGTATCCAGAAATTTGTCCTCCAGGAATAAACGTAATATGTTAACAGTGTCATGATATTATGTCTTACGACGCTTACACTTTTCCTTATTAATTGAGTTGATAATTACTACTAAAATTGAGAAAATAAGTATAAACCAACTCCCACAAGCCTTCATCCTCCCAGTATTATCATTACTTCAATTACCATGTCTGAAAGTAGGTGGTAGTTAATTCTAGGGCTCACTGTGGTACATCTACACAATGGAGGACTATTCACGTCCCATGGAGAAAGATGGCATTATGAGCTTTGCAGATAAACTGAGATGGAGCTTGAACGCCATTATGCTTATGTGAATGTAACACAGAGAGTCTCCGCCAAAAGATACACAAAAGAGAAATGGTTTCACCTCATTTGTGGACACTATGCAAACACACTAAAATCCCCAGACGAAAGGAAACCTGAGAACGCAATTATGGTTCTATTTATTGCTTTTCGGAAAGCACAACTCATTGTTGTATTATATTTAAAAAAAGAATAATGAATCCTTCAATATCATATGAGGCAAGTCTCTAGACACTCCCACGGCCACATCAATTATTTCCTAGACTCATGTTGAATTACTGATATAATGGGTGGCAGAGAGTTATGGTTATCTCATGTTTACTAATGAGTTACACATGCAAAATTATTGGAGGAAAATGTGAATTCGTAAGCACAAAAAAAGACTGAGAGAAGAATGATGTCAGGACTAGTTATGGAGAAATGCATGAACTGGATGGGATTGGGGTAGGGTTTGGTCGGGAAGCGATAAGGAAATATTTTTTGTCCTGATAATAGTAAATGAAAAATATGATGTATGAAAAACACAAGACATCAATAAATGAAAAAAAGAGGTTCACACAGGTCTTTTATAACATCACAGTTGCTTTAGATAGAAAGAAATATGACAACGGACAACGTTGCTCAGCTTGCTTTCAATCAACCGGGGAACTTTTGTACAATATACATTCTCAACAAATGCAGGAGAAACCATGTCCGCTCGAGTTTGTTTTGAGGCACTTTAATTTATTATTCTCTTATCTTTTATTTTATGAGAGTACTTTTCGAGACAAAGCTTCTTCTTCTACTGTAACGTCCCAGCTGTCCTGAAAAAATAGTAACTCACTCTGTAAGACCAGGCGGCTTGGACTCACAAAGATCCCACCTGCCTCTGCCTCCAAGTGCTAAGGATTAAAGGCGTGCACAAAATGGAATCGCACCACGCCTGGCTTGACGGAACGCTGTGTTACATATCACTTAGCATAATGGCTGTCAAGCTAATCCATCCATTTACCTGAAAGGTTCATGATGTCATCTTTTCGTGACCACTAGTTTGGCAACATTGCGGTCATAGGGCAATAAGGCAAGAAAAGAGAATTAAAGGAGTACGTAATTGGAAAAGAGAAGTCAAACTATCCCTGTTTGCAGATGGCATGATATGATAGTTTACCTGTGGGATGCTCAAAACTTCACCAAAACACTTCTAGGATCAATCACATTGAAAGATATTCAGTGAAGTGGCAAGATACAAAAATTAACCTAGAAAAATTTTCTTTACACCAACAACAAAATAGTACCTTTCTTCATCCAGTAAACCAACACACAAGGAATTCAAAGAGACCCTTCCCATTCACAATAGCCTAAAAAAAAAAAAAAAAAAAAAAAAAAACCTGGCCCAAAGACACTCACAACATATAAATTTTTAAACCTGAAAAGGTAGATATAAAAGATGACTATCTATAAGATGGAAAAAAACACTACCATCGCTTCATGAGATTAAGCATAAAAATTAATTACAGTAAAAAAATGTACATTCTAGTATTAACCAAATAAAATTAGTAGCAAATTCAATGCAATCCCAGGATTCCAAAATCCCCATGAGGTGTGTTCCTTCACAGCAGACGACTCCTGGAAAAAAAAAATCCTTAAATTCATACAGAATGGCCGAACGATAAAAAGATGCACCAGTGATGCAAGTGGTGTGAATGTGTGAAGGGTCAAAGTAACTCCAAGAAGCTGAAAAATGCACAATCACAGGGGGATCAACCTTACCTCTCAGACTTCAAGCTCTACTACACATTAAGGCTATACTAACATAAAGACAGCCTGTACTATGGCTCGGCAGAGAAAGATGAGTGTCCGGTTGACAAGGTGAGAAACAGGATAGGTGGCAAATTCCTTTATCCGACTGCCAGGTCATGGGGAAAAGTGCGCGAATGAGTCGGTACTAACGTGAAAACGGTAGGGTGGTAAATAGTCGACTCAAAGCCCGAGCCATCTCGCCAGCCAATTTCAACGTCTTCATAGTAAGTTGCTGGAGATAAGGGGATTCACCACAATGCCTCCGAACTCTGGAGCTGCAGTGGACCTTTCACAAAGTCACTAGTGTAAAGATATATACAAACCCATGATTGAAAGTTTATCATTTGTAGCTATATCAGAGATTAAGGGTATTATTTTTCCGAAGTATGCCGTAGGCTGGTACAGCAATGAGCTTAGAAACAAGGCGGGCTCGCTAGTGCACCGACTATCTATCGAATAGTAAAAAGCTGATGATACTCATTAGGAGTTGCGTGCCCAGCTCCGATGCGATTAGACAGTTTAAAAACACTTTGATGCTTCCTATAGATAACTTTTCTGTATAAACCACTTTTAATTTAAATAATATTTGTAACCTGTAAAATAGACTCTTTTAACCTATACATATATCATGTATAGTTATATAAGTATACCCCTGAAGACTCTTTTTATACAAGAGTTCGGACCAGTGTGGTGATGCATGCTTTATCCCAGCATTTGAAGGCCAGCCTGGACTATACCAGGCCAGGTGTGGCTACAAGAGGGGAGGACCCCATCTCAAAAAGACCAAATGAAAGAGAGAGAAAGAGAGATAAGGAAGGCAGGAAGGATGGAAGGAGGAAGGAAGGGAAGGAGCTCATCGCGTGCCCAGGTTTAGCATAGCTGTGTATATGAAGAGACAGCAAAGAAATCGCTTACGCGAAGAGAGAGAGAGATGAAAAAAATACAGAGCTGAAGGCCAGGCATGATACACACCATTAGTTCGGACGGCTAACGCCACAAGCACTAGTAGAGCAAGAGGCAGGGCAAGCATCTTCCATGCCTTAGGCGAGGTTGGCAATGTGATGTCCGCACGAGCACCTGGTGCTTGTCTCACTGGGGCGGAAAATTCCCACGGTGTAAAGTACCGCGCTGTTAACCTATGTATCAGGAGAGATTCACGCTGGTCTTCAAAGTACGCATATATATATGTAAAAAAAACAGCATTGAAAAAGGGTTCACTGGTGGAGGGATGGGAACAATCCGGTAGAGTTATGGGATCCAGGATTCTAGGGACAGATGAAGATGAAAAGGAAGGAGTCTTAAATTTAAAAATTGGGTGATTGGGTGGTGTTGTACACCGCAAAGTCTGGTGTGACATTCGGTCATATTCAATTTGTCACGAGGAGGGTGATTCAGTGAGGGGTACTCCACACTGACCAAAAACGCACTATGTGGGGACACAGGGATGGAGATATGGGGTGAAAGCCAGGGTGTGCTGTTAGTGCTGGGGAAGCTCAGCCAACGAGCTTATCTGGTTTCCTTTGTGAAAGCACAGCAGTGCCTCTTAACTGCGTGTTGCGGGGAGGGTGAGGGTAAGTAACCACAGGGGGACCAGCCGCCATCTCTTCAATTCTGGAATCTGAATTTTTAAATCTACCCTATAATTCTCATATTTTCTTTATTTTTGAGACAGGGAATTACTACACAGCCAGGATCTCAAATTCTCAGTCTCTGCCTGGCCTCTTAGTCGCCAGTGCTAGACTTGGGTGATAAGCTTGTGTGGTCTATCTAATCTACCAGAAATTATGCAGACATTACATCTTATCTTATGTGATAGTATTTCCTGATTTTCCCCATTAAAACACAATACTATTTCATAGGATTCTTTCGTCACACAATTATTTTCTGAGACTAAAGGGGATTGTTTTGTTTTGTTTTGGTTTGGTTTTGGTTTGGTTTTTGAGACAGGATATTCCTGTAGCCCCGGCTGGCCTGGAACTCACTATGTAGACCAGGCAGGCTAGACTTGAACTCACAGAGATCCACCTGTCTCTGCCTCCTGAGTGTTGGCATCAAAGGTGTGCATTAAAATTTTTAAATCCAAGGTTTTAGCGAGCAGATAACTGAAATACTGGAGCCCTGGAGTGCTCACTACCCTACTGGAAATTCTAAGAAACACCAGCAAGGTCCATTAAATCTCCAAATCACCCTATAAAAGCAATTACAGAAGAGGATGAACTTCTTACCTAATCCTATACCAAATAATTTCGTTGTGAGTGTACTTTTGAGTTAGAAGCCCAGCAAATCGCCCTATTTCCTGGTGGGTTTTATTTGGAGGGTTTTTTTTTTGTTTTTGTTTTCTTAGGTTTTTGCAGTATTGGGGATCAACATACTGGGTAAGCACTGGAAAAGAGATAGTCTATCCTACTATTGTATTAGGGTAGCACAGTTGAGCTAGGCCCTGGATTGGATTCCCAGTATCATATACACACATGCAAGTTTACATATGGCTGAGTAACACCATAACTATAGTTAATATCAATGTATACTTGAAAAAATGCTGAAATGTTAACTGTCTCAACTACAAAAACAATTATATTAGAGCATTGGGTTAGATTAATTTAGCCATTTCACAATGTATGTATTTCAAAATACTATATCATAAATATCATTCTTTCACTGGAAAGATTAATAAAAAATAAGAAACAAAGTTCACACTTAGTTCCCACATCATCAGTCCCCTAGGGCACTTTCTCAAGTCGCAGGCCTCTGCAAAATGCAGCACATTCTGTCCATGCTGTTGTTGCTGTAGTCTCAGTCCCAGCCTGCCTCTCTCTCTCTCTTTCTCTCTCTCTTATCATCTCTCTCTCTCTCTCTCTCTCTCTCTCTCTCTCTCCATCTCTCCTCTCTCGTTCTCTCACTCTCTTGCTCTCACTCAATTGTTCTCTTCTTGCTTGCTTTGTTCGTCTCTTTTCCCTGTCTCTTGCTCTCCATTCTTGTATTTGCAAGTAGCTCAGTGTGCCCTCAACTCCAATTCAGGGTTTCACATGTCCAGTACTGCTTAAAGAGAATAATGAAGACAGAATTACAACCCAAAGAAATCCTAAACCCTGTTTCTCAAACTTGGATTTGTGAACATATGCCAAAGGTCCATGAGAACTGTGTTCCCCTCTTCAAAAGGAGTTTGTATAGTGCTCAGTATTTAAAACCACTGAACGGGTACAGGGATCATAATATTGCACTCTCTCAGCCAGCAAGCTAGACCCAGCACTCAGCTACAGTTAAGGGTAGTGTCTGGGCAGCACCCAGACAACCTAAGAGGGCTGAGCCTGGCCTTAGAGACACAGACCCTTCCCCATGGCAGCAATAATGTTTTGTCTTTTATCATACTAATAGGAATAATATTTTGGAGCCCCAAGAAAGTTTTTAAGTTGGGTTTGGTGACACAGCCCTGTTATCTTACTGCTTTCGCAGACTGAGCAGGTGGATTACAAGTCTGAGACGCTATCCCTGCTACTCTACAAAGTTCTTAAACGAAGCTGATACAAGGCTCCTGTTTGTTCTCCAGGGTAAAGATAACTATCAAGGCACATGCCTTTAACATCCAGCACTCCAAGGCAGGGAGGAGATCTCTGCGAATCGAGGTCAGCAGTTCTTAAACACACACGATTCTGGGCTCCGCTGGGGCTACGGACATCTCAAAGGACAAATGGGGAACAGCTTCTGACACTTCCACTCACTGGTTTACTCATAGGAAAGCGAGCCTTGAAAAGACATCATAGAAGTACATGGTGGCAGAACAGAACTAGAAGCCAGCCACCACTCCATCCCACTGCTTCAAGCTGATCCGGAAAAAATGAGATTGTAATCTCGGCATGGTGGAGAGAGGCAGGAGCACCACAATTCAGGCTGTCACTCTAAGAGGAGTGTTTGTTTGTTTGTTTGTTTGTTTTTGTCTCTGGAGACAGGTTCCCTGTAGCCCAGCTGTCCTGGAAACTCCACATTATAGACCAGGCTGCCTTTGAAATCACAAAGATCCACCTGCCTCTTTTAAGCCAGACTGAGTTACCTGGTATGACACCGCCACCCACCCTTCAGTCCTTCCTGGTCCCCAACCTCCCTGTCCTAGTCTAGCTGGCTCGCCCTGCCCCATGCCATAAATCCTGAAGTGACCTTACTGCTCTGGCCTGTGAGAGAAAGGCAAAGAGAAACAAACAAACAATAAACAAGAAAAATGCCAGCCTGAGAATACAAACTGACCACACGTTCGACGAGAAGCAGCATTACAAACAGCTCTCACTTCTGGGAAGCTGCAGAGCTGACGCATGCACTGCACCTCCGACCCGCTGCATGCCTCCATGACATAGAGAAGCATTTCCAGACCCACAGCGAGCAGGCCCTCCAGCCACAGAGAACAGGCACCTCCCAGACCCCACAACACAGGCACCTCCCAAAGGCCACACCTATTCAAATAGCCCTGGGGTGTCCAGATATCCAATATTGCAGCCTGTTAGCTCCTGTCAAGCATCCATAACAGATGGGATGCTGGCCTGTGGTTCTAAGGCTGTGTTTGCTTCTTTTTCAATTTTTTAATTCATTCTTTTTTTTTTTTGGTGTTTTTTGAGACAAGGGTCTCCCTTAGTCCCAGCAGTTCTGGACTCACTCTGTTGACCAGGCTGGCCTTGACTCACAAGATTGCCTGCCTCTGGCTCCCAGTGCTAGGATTAAAAAAAAAAAAAAAAAAAAAATTTATTCTTGTATGTGTATGAATGTACTGTCGATATGTAGGTCTGTGATCTGTGTCATGGATGGCTCAGAGGTTCAGAACAGTGTAATCGGTTCCCCTGGACTGGAGTCAAAGACAGTTCTTCGCTGCCATGTGGGTATGGGGATTCGACCAGGGTCTCTCAAAGGTAGAGTCTTAACTGCTGGCCTCTCTCCAGCCCCCACAGGCTTCATTTCTACACTGTATAGAAAGAGGAGGCAAAGCAAACCCACCCCATGTACACCTCAGCCTAGCCCACTGTGCCTGTCTGTATTGTGGTTGGGGAGACATGGGGAAGAAGAAAATAAAGATGCTGGAAATCATTATTTTTTGTCTCTTTGAGACAAAGTCTACCTGTAGCCCACTTGGCCTGGAACTTACAACATAGACCAGGCTGGCGTTGAACCACAGGATCCACTGCCTCTGCCTCCAAGCTGGGATTAAAACAGGGCCCCATGTCAGCTGGAAATTGTCGTTTTACGACAAATTCATCCCACACCCTAACTCAGGCTTCCCGCTTTCCTCCTGATTATTTCCAGGTAGCCTGTTGTGTCTATTGCTCTTGTAAACACCTTGAAACAAAAGAAATTGGGGGACTAAGAGGAGAGCTCAGTGTGTAAGAGCACTGGCCACTCTAGCAGAGGACCTGGGTTCAATTCTTAGCACTTACATGGTGGCTATCAACTGTATGCAACTCCAGTTTTAGCATATCTAGAGCTTTCTTGGGCATTGCTTGCATGGGTACACTTCCATACAGGCAGGAATATGCTCGTACACATAAAAAAATAGGGGGCTGGAAGAGATGGCTAGGCGGTTAAGAGCACTGATGCTTTTGCAGAGGGCGGTTCAATTCCAGCACCCTCATGGTGGCTGAGAACTTCTTTAAACTCCATTCCAGGGAATCGACCCTCTTCTGACCACCGCACATTGCACGACACGGGCACCCTAAATGCCGACAGTACATTCATACACATATATAATATTAAATAAAATAAGAAAATATTTTTAAAAGCAACTTGGGGCTGGCATGGTGGTGCGCTTATCTCAGCACTCAGGAGGCAGTGCAGGCAGATAGATCTCTATGAAATCAAAGCCAACCTGATCTACAAAACGAGTTCCAAGCCAGCTGAGAATACAAGGAGACCTTATCTCAAAAATCAAAAAAAAAAAAAAAAAGAAGCACTTGGGGAGAAGAGTTTATTCAGCTCAGTAAGTCTTATTGAGGAGCCAGGGAGGCGCTCAAAGCAGACCGGACACAGGATGAAGCGAACATGGAGGACACTGCTTAGTGGCTAGTTCCTCTGGCCTGTGTCCAGAATATGGTCTCATACAACTCAGAATCACATGCCCCAGGGACAGCGCCACTTACAGTGATTTGGGCCATCAGTAATCAAGACAATTCCCCACGGGCATCCTGCAGGTGATCTACAGAGGAATTCTCCAATTGTTCCCTCTTTTGCCTGTTGAGTTGCGACTGCAGCTTCCACCACATACATGCCCAGTCCATCCAATCAGAATGGAGAGGCCTGAACAAGGCCACTTACTTCTTATCTGGGACACTCCCAGAAGGTGCGCCTGGCCTCCCGGAATAACTCATGTCCAGTTCACAGATGCACATTAGAATCACGGGGGAATTTTCAGAACAGTGCCAAATTTGCGTTCTAAGAAGCAAAGAAGAGTCAAAGTAGTGATACATGCTTGTAATCCCAAAACTTGAAAGACAGGCAGGAGAATCGTGCATTAAAGGCCAGGTCTAGTGAGATATTATCTCTGAAAACCAATGGCTCAGGGGCAGGAAATATGGCCCAGTGGTCTGGTGGCTTGTAGGTGACACTGAGGAACAGGCCTGGTACAGGAGTCCTGAGAGAGGCGGAGACCTGGCAGGGGCTCAAGCATACGCTATTAATCTTTTTTCTATATTTATGTGTAAGTGTGTGCTTACTTGTCTGTGTATATGTGCACCACACACATGCAGTGACCACAGAGGTCAGAAGAAGGGCGTCGGATTCTGGAACTGGAGTTATGGGTGGTTGTTATCTGCCATGTTGGGATTTTAACCAGGTCCTCTGCAAGAGATAAGTCTCAATAAACTTGCCTGAACTATTCTCCAGCCACCTAAGTTAATCTTATGCAACGAGTCACCTGAGGAAAAGGCTTCCCTTGGAGAACAGCCGATAGATGTGGCCTGTGGGCATGTCTACGGGAGGTGGATTTATTAATCATGCAGAGACAGTACTCCACTGGCCACAGGCCAATCCAATTGAGCCAATTCCCAATTGAGGCCCACCAGGTGTGTAAGTTGACATTAATGCTATCCAGCACAGTTGATCTCTTGTCAACTTGATATGCATCACTATTAAACCACAATTTTTTCACTTCTTATACCAATATATGATATGATGTTAACATTAATGTCACAACATAGGACAGTACAGTCTTAAAAGCCTCTCAGTCCTTAAAATGTCGAAATACTTATAAGTTCAGGCTATTAAAGTCTCTTACTGTGGGCTGCTGTAAATCCAAAAAAGCACTGTCTTATTTCAATGGAGGTCAGGCACTCTCAATAACAAACCTATGTCAACAAGTAGCTCAAAGTGGAACCTGGGATTATACCTTATTCTGGGCTCAAAGTTTTGGTCAGTTCCCTCTCCGCTGAGCCTGGCACACACCAATCCACCCAAACGAGTGTTTCCTTCACATCTGCTGCTGCTCTTGTGGTCGTCCATGGTTGCATCTCCAAAAAGCAGGGGTCACCACTGAAACTGAAGAAGCACCTTTCTTCTGACCCTTCCTCGTTGCAAAGCTCAGGTCTCCATTATCCTGTAATACTGGGGTCTTCACTGCTACCGAGGTGCACTTCCATCAATGGTCTTTCCTGACCTCAAACAGTGCCAAGGCTCAGCTGCTCTCTGTGACTCCATCACAGTTTCAACACCAGAACCATATAGGAGACTCTTACATATCACCAAGTCCTGCTTCAGGCTTGACACGGAGGCTCGGGCTCTGGACCAGCTTCTGTGGTCTGACCCTGAAGAAATTCTTCAGAAATTTCACCATAGTGATCCTGGTCTCCTGTTACTCATAACTGATTTTTCAGCCAAATTCACCGCCAGCTAACCAGCATCATTGTCCCAGTAAACAAAAATTACTTCAGGTTCTAGTCCTCTTTTTACTTACAGCTGATTCTTCAAGCCCCAGCTGACCAGAAACCACAGATTAAACAGTCCTTGATGATCTCTGCTCCCCTTTGAAACTAGAAACTCACACAAGCCAGGCCTCCACCTTATATAACTCCTTCAGCAAAACTGCTCCAAGCTCCACAGCACACAATCTATAGGCTTCAATGATCTTCCCAGCCCAAATTCCAAACACCTCCAAACCTCTTCCCCAAAACACCAAGGTCAGGTCTGTCACAGCAATACCCCACTCTTCTGGTACCAATTCCTGTTCTAGTTTGTCTTCCATTGCTGTGACAAAACACTCAGACCAACACCAACTTGGGGAGTAAACCATTTATTCAGCATACATCTCCTGTGTCACAGTTCTCCCTCAGCGAGTCCAAGGCAAGAACTCAGGGCAAGAACCTGGAGGCAGGAGCTGAAGCACAAGCCGTGAAGGAATGCTGTTCACTGGCTTGCTCCCTTGGCCCGTGCCCAGCCTGACCTCTTATACAGTTACACAACAACCTGCCAAGGTTGGCACCACCCATATTGGGTGGCCCTCAACATTGCTCAACAATCAAGACAATGCTCACAGACGTGGCCCAGGCCAATCCAATGGAGCCAATTACCCAATTGGCTCCTCAACCCAGGTGTTTCAAGTTGACACTAAAGCTATCCAGCCACATTGACCCTTGTCAATTTGACACACAAACACATCACTATTAAACCACCATATTTCCAGTTCTTATCCCCAAATATGATGTTAACATTAATCACAACCTAAGACAGTACAATCTTTTATAAAGCCCCACAGTCCTTAAAATGTCCAAGTACTTAAAAGTGTATGCTATTAGATGTGTCTTAACTGTGGGCTGCTGTAAAATCCAAAATATGTACTCCTGTCTTATTTCAAAGGGAAGAATCAGGCACTCTCAAACAAAACCTAAGTCCAGCAAAGCAGCTCAAGGCTGGACACCTGGGATTCACTCACGATCTTCTGGGCTCCAAAGGTTCGGCAGCTCCCCCTCTACACCTCCGCCATCCCTGGCACACACGGATCTCATCTCGAGGCCCAGGCCGAATCCATTCACACCTGCTCTGCTCTTGGTGGTCGTCCCATGGTCCTGGCATCTCCAAAATGCTGTGGTCGCCATTGAAACTGAGGCAGTGCTTCACAATGGTTCTTCTGACCTCTCCTGGCAAAGCCTCAGCTTCTCTCCATGACCCCTGCAATCTCCTGGGTCTTCACTGCAACCAGGTGCACTTACTCCATGGTCTTTTGCCTCTCACAGTGCCAGCCAGCTGCTCTCTGTGACCCTCAAATTTCAACACCAGAACCATATAGGAGACTCTTACACACTACCAAGTCCTGCTTCGGCTTGAACGGAGGCTCGGCCCCTTCTGGACACAGCTTCTGTGTGTTGACCCTGAGAAATTCTTCCCAGAAATTTCACCAAGTGATCTGGTCTCCTGTTACTCTACAGCTGATTTTTCAGCCCCAGCTAACCAAATCAATTGTCCCAGTACAACAAAGAATTCATTCAGTTCTGGTCTTTTACTTAAGCTGATTTTTTCAGCCCCAGCTGACCAGAACCCGCAGATTACACAGTCCTGATGATCTCTGCTCCACTTTGAAACTAGAAACTTCACAAGCCAGGCCTCCACCTTCTACAACTCCTTCAGCAAACCTGCTCCAAGCTCCACAGCAACAATGTATAGGCATTCAATGATCTTCCCACTCCAAATTTCAAAACACCTCTGCAGTCCTTCCCCAAAAAGCCAAGATCAGGTCTGTCACAGCAATACCCCACTCTTCTGGTACCAATTTCTGTTATAGTTTGTCTTCCATTGCTCTGACAAAACACTGACAAACCAAGTTTGGAGAGGAAGGGTTTATTCAGCTTACATCTCTTGGGTCACAGTTCTCACTCAGAGATCCAAGCAAGAATTCAGAGCAGGAACCTTAGAGGAGCTGAAGCAAAGCCAGGAGGATTGCTGTTCACTGCTTGCTCTTGGCTTGCCAGGCACTCTAGATAGCTTGGTCCCACTGCCCAGGGTCACCCATTTGGGTGGGCTCCCTACATTGCTAAAATCAAGACAATACTCACAGACTTGGCCACAGGCAGTCCAATGGTGTCAATTCCCCAAAGGAGGCTCCCTCAACCCAAAGTGTGTCAATATTGACACACGCTCTCCAGCACAATGACCCCTTGTCAACTTGACACACAAAACTCATTACTATTAAACCACCAACTTTCCAGCTCTTATCCCCAAAATGATGTTAACATAATCACAAACCTAAGACTAGTAAAACCTTTAAAAGCTCCCACCTTAAAATGTCCAAACACTTAAAAGTTCACGCTATTAGAAGACTCTTAACTCTTAACTCTTAAGTTAACTCTTAACAAATTATACATCAAGATAATAATAATTTTATTGTACTTTGTAACATAAAGTACACATTTATTAGGAAAAAAATAAGATAAAACAAGGCTGGACCATGACAGAAATCCTACAACTAAGGAAAGAGAAGAGATATGAATCCAACCTGGCCCAGCCTAGCCCAGATCAAGAAGGCAGGACTCCTAAAATGTTAACATTAATCACAACCTAAGACAGTACAACCTTAAAAGCCCCACAGTCCTTAAAATGTCCAAATACTTAAAAGTTCAGGCTATTAGAAGTCTCTTAACTCTTAAAAAATGATAGCAACTGAAATGGTTTTACTACAGTTGTACTGACTCAATCTAGATTTTGCTTTTCTTCCTCCAGAGTATACTAACCGTACATATTATATGCACTAAGGTGACTATGCTCTACTTGAATGTGAAGTTTCACAAGGAAACCTTAAAAATTTACTAGGAACAGTTGTCAGAAGCATTGATGATCTTCCCTACCACAGCCTGCTGGGGTGGAAGGAAAGACTGTCATGTCAGACTTGCCAACATTTGTCTGCTCAGAGTTTAGCCAATTAGGGCAGCTGTTTGTCTACTAGCATCAGCTCCACCCAATCCCATCATGTGCCCAGGAATCTGGCCATCCTATTGGCTACTTCCAGATTTATGACATCATTGTCTTTGCCAACCTACCAGCACCTCGTAGAATCTTGGGGTTTCCATAGAGATGCCTGTAAACAAATTTAAATCAGTGCAACTGACCAGTGACCAGTAGTTGCTGTCTGATACTGGACACACAGGCTGGTTCGGTCAGCAGCTCAGACAACACCCAATATTTATCTACCTCTGTTTTACAATGAGTTATTATTAATTCACCACTGACAATGTCACATAAGTAAGAAACTTTCAAAGGTGCTTCATTAAATTTTCCCATATATTTATCAAAGTTTAAAATACTTAGAAAATGGAGAAAGTTTTTGANAAAAAAAAAAAAAAAAAAAAAAGACCAAAAATAAATAAATAAATAAATAAATAAATAAATAAATAAATAAAGGCAAGCCCTACCATACCTCCCATACTTGGCTTTTTTGTAAAAGTAGTGTAAGAGAGTTGAAAATTCCAGAGTCTTTTCTGATACTCTTTGAAGTAGAAATCACACGTTCTCTGCAGTTCTTATCCAGAACATTCTCTGCAGTTCTTATCCAGAATGTTCATGTGCTCCTGGATCATGCAGTGATTGCTTGCATTGATTCATCTCTTAGTCTACTTTGCTTTGCCTAATTTTTTTCAACTTTATTACTTTTTTTATTAACTAGCACTTCCATTTAATCTAAGAAGCTTTTTTTTTGAGACAGGGTCTCTCCCTTTAGTCCCAGCTGGCCTGGAGCTTGCTCTGTAGACCAGGCTGGCCTTGACCTCAACAGAGATCCGCCTGCCTCTGCCTCCCAGTGCTGGGATTAAAGACATGTGCCGCCACGCCCAGCATAATTTTATTTTCTAAGAAGCTTTTTTTTTTAATTAAAGTATTTTTTTAATTTTATTTATTTATGTATGTGTATGAATGTACTGTCTGCATGCAGGTTTGTGCACCCGTGTCGTGCAATGCCGCGGAGGTCAGAAGAGGGTGTCGGATTCCCCTGGAACTGGAGTTCTCCTGGAACTGGAGTTTCAGACGGCTCTCGGCTGCCATGTGGGTGCTGGGGATCGAACCCGGGTCCTCTGTAAGAGCAGTCAGTGCTCTTAACCACTAGGCCATCTCTCCAGCCCCCTAAGAAGCTTTTTTTAGAAGCATCTATTTCCAGGAGTTACTGAATTATAAAATTTGACTTAGTTCTGTGATGAGTCAAATGGCCACTGCAATCTGAAGTTTAGATTTAAAGATTTTAAAGGCCGTTGATTGAACCATCTCATTTTAAAGGTAACAACAGGGCCAGTAAGATGGCTCCAGTGAGTAAAAGCACTTCCCATGGAAGCCAGACAACCTGAATTCCATACACGGAAACCATGGCAAAAGGAGAAAGTGACTCCTAAAAGTTTTCCTCTGACTCCCCATACATTCTCTCTCACACATGCAAAATAAAATAAAAATAACAAGAGGACCAGAAATTAGCTAATTTGCAAGGATCATGCCATTTAGTCCCGTCCATGCTGTCGTACTACCTTTAGTTGAATCTTCAGTCTGGAATATATAGTGTGTCATATACTATTCTGACAGGCAATATAGTATAGAGGCTGGTGCAGACCCAGGAGCTACACTCCCTGAGTTTAACCCCACCTTAACCACTGAACTATTTTGGATTAAATACTTCTGTGTGCTTCAGTTTCTTCATTTATAAAATAGGGATAATGGGACTAGAGAGCTGGCTCAGCAGTAAACAGCACCAGCTACTCTTCCTCAGGACCCAGGTTCAGTTCCCAGTACCCACATGGTGGTTCCCGGCTAACACCTGTCCTTAACTCCAGTTCAGGAGATTCCATTCCCTCTTCTGGCCTCTATGCATATTGCATGTGTGTCATGTACTTAACATGCAGGCAAAATACTCATACGCAAAAATAAATAACAGCCAGGCATGGTGGCATAGGTCTTTAATCCCAGCACTTGGGAAGCAGAGACAGATGGATCTCTGAGTTTGAGGCCAGCCTGTGCTACATAGTAGGACTATAAATAAATAAATAAATAAATAAATAAATAAACTTATTTTTATTAAGTAGGGAAATAGGAGTGCCTACTGTTTGAGTTATGAAATAAAAATGAACTAATATATGTAAGAGATTTGTGGTCATTCCTAAGTTCCTAAGTCAGACTAGAACATGATTTTTAGAATACTTTTTTTTTTTTAATTTTTTTTTTTTTAAATTAATTTTTATTGATGCTTTGTGCATTTCATACATTTTTTCCAATTCAGTTCAGGCTTATTTCCCTTTCCCTCCCCCCCCCCCCCACCCCATCCCAGATCATGCATTCTGCCATAACTGTCCTGCATCTTTCTCTCAGTTTTTTTTTTTCATTTTTAGCTATAAGTGATAATCCATGAGTACAAGCATCCTTCATGCAAAACCTATCTGCAGGCTGTTGTGCCCAAACACCTACAGCCCCACCATCCAGTGGGGGGTGACAGGTTGTTTGTTCAATCAAGTTGATCAAATGAGTGTCCAGACTACATTGCTGTAGTTTCACCATTCACCCCAATCGCAGCCCTTACATTCTACCACGCCCCCTCTTCCGCAGGTTGTTCCCTAGGCTTAGAAAAGGGGCACAGGTGGATGAGAGGTAAAACAGTCCACTCTCTCTGGAGCTGTTGACTTGGACTCTGGTCAATTCTGGCTGTTTCCTTTCATGGGCTGACAGTTTGTCCAGGAATAACCTTTCGATCCTACTAATGAAGAACAAGCAATTAGATATATAGGTATTTAAGCAGCACTAATAGTTATGGTAGGTTACTTTAGCATAGACACATGTTTGGATATGTTAATCCATGAATTACAATTTTCCCCCCTGTTAAATATGACAGGGTCTTACTGTGGCTTATAACATCTAACCTGTAGAGGATGTAAGCTTGTGGCATCAGCCATGGGTTATTTCTCCAAGGGGAGAGCCAATAGCCAATTAGATTTGGGATATACAGGCACATGGCTGCCTCTGCTGCACAGTATTTCCAGGCAGGTGAGGTGTATCTGGTGCTGACGGTGGAGTCTTGCTTGACTCAGGGAGACCCATATTTGCTTTATTGGTTTAGTGGCCTTTGGTAACACTCTCTGGCATTCCAGAGGCCATCTGTACACTTGCATGTGTGGTCTCAATACATCATTCAAAAGATGGAGCAAAGATCTGAATAGAGACTTCACAGAGGAGGAGTTAGAGATGGCCGAGAAACATCTTAAGAAGTGTTCAACATCTCTGATAATTAAGGAAATGCAAATTAAAACCACTCTGAGATACCACCTTACTCCAATAAGACTGGCTAGGATCAGGAACATGAATGACACCAAGTGCTGGAGAGGTTGTGGGGAAAGGGGAACACTCATCCATTGCTGGTGGGAATGTAAACTTGTACAGCCACTATGGAAAGCAGTGTGGAGAACCCTTAGAAGACTCAAAATGAGCCTTCCATTTGACCCAGTCATACCACTCCTGGGTATATACCCACAAGACACAACTTACTGCAAAGATACATGCACAGCTATGTTTATTGCAGCTCTGTTCACAATAGCAAAAAGCTGGAACCAGCCCAGGTGCCCTTCAACTGACGAGTGGATAGAGAAAATGTGGTACATGTATACAATGGAATACTATGCAGCAGTAAAGAGGGACAACATCATGAAATTTGCAGGTAAATGGATGGAGCTGGAAGACATTATGTTAAGTGAAGTAACACAGTCCCAGAAAAACAAACGACAAATGGTGTCCCTCATATGTGGATGCTAGTACCAACAACCCAGATATAAATATTTCTCATGGAGAGGGAGGCATAGTAAAAGAACAACAGAAAGACTGCATCAGAAAATGGACTGAAATGGTGAATTGGAAAGGGGGGATGGGTGGGAGAGGGACACGGGTGTATATTCGATTAAGGCATATTTAATTGACGTGAGCTCAGCAAGTACCCAGTTTCGCCTAGACACTGTCTACAGGACACATGGTGTTTTAGGACTTAGTAAAAGTAAAAGTAAACATGTGTATATTAAACAACATTGGTTTACAGAATCTGATAAATATGGTAATGCATCTGAATTAAATGGAGATATAATTCGCTGTTGCCCACATTTGCTTTACATAAAATCTGTAGAGCAAGAACTTTGGGATTGACACATACAAATGTTCTCTATAATTTCTCTGTTGTACAGTATCACCTTGTAGCATTCTCTTTAAGATGATTTAACGTAAAAATTAAGTTTGCTTCCCAAGTTAATCATATATAGTCACCCAAAACAACATGGGTGAATTTGATGAAATCTATGCCTTGACTCCACCCTATAGTCATGTATAATACAACTATCTTCTGGAGACTCATACGCTAAAAAAAAGGGGGGGGGATACAGAAAGACATGAAACCTTTTCATCAAACCCCTGCAATTCAAGTCTTAAAACTAACTATGGGAAAAGATTTTTAGAATACTTTTTAATTAACCTTTAGATTCATGTGATTTTAAAGTTATTTATTTTCTCTTAAAGAAGAAATTATTTGGAGAGTTGAGAAGCCCAAATCTTCTGTAACTCCAACATATCTGACACATACGCTAATAGCTTTTGTTGTTGTTTATGTTGAGACAGGTTCTCACTCTACAGCCTAGGATGACTGCTCCATCTTCCTGAGTGTTGGGCTTACAGATGTGCACCGTCATACCTGGCTTTCTGAAAACTTTTGTGGAAGTTTTCAAAGGGCTTTCTGAGATAGTGTGAAAAAAAAGAGTAAAAAAAAGACCAGGACTGTTTCCAGTTTTGTTCAGAATCCTTTTGAACTCCCGAGCAAATCAGATCCCTACACATTTCTCTGTGAAGCTGACTTTCACTTTTATACCTGATTCACCCCTCAGATTTCTGCCTTTCTTCTGCCAGTGTTTCCCGTGGTTCTGGTTTTATAGGTCTTCACTGATTTTCTCCTACTTTCTCTCTGAATAAATATCAGTCCCCTTTTCCATTTCTCTAATTTTTCACAACTTTGCTTCTGACCATTTGCTACATCTCTTCTCTTAAGCAGTGTTTGTTAATCTTTGTTACTTAATCTCCTGAAACCCCTTTGTCTATTGGAATAGAACCAGTAGTTTTCAGTGCACTCTCCACCACCAGGCAGTATCTTGGCCTTTCTCCTTTTAGTTAAAATCCTAGATCTGTTTTGCTTTCTCCTCACTATGGGGCCTGATTGCCTAATATGGTAAGGTATTTCCCAGACAGGGCTACACTGTTAACATGGAATAACAGCCTGCCTAAGTTTAAAGACAAGGTAGGTAAGCTATCAGATAGACTTAGTTATTTATGCAGTAAAGTGATATATATTTTTTAACAGGACATCATATAACAACCACAATCTTTTTTTCTCTTGGTAAGCCCCTATTGCTTTTAACAGAGTTAGAAGGATAATAAAACACAGATTTTTCTCCACTCAACCTCTTTATCTTTAGACAGATAAGGGAAAGAATAAATAAGTAGAAGAAAAGGTGATTAGCTAGTTCACTGAAAGTAAGTTTTGAGACGTGTTAGAAATTTGATAACATGATAATGTTCATAAGGATCTTCAAAGTAAGGATAGATTCAGTAAGTGATGACCGTTACAAACAGTCCTGTTATAAACAGCCTCAGGAAGTTGGCAGACATTCCATTTGTAAAAAAGCAAGCTGGCCCTGGACTTGTGCAGTTGGCGAGAATGGGCAGTTGAGGGCAGGGGATGGAGATCGATAAATGGCAGTCAGCCAGCCCTGTCTGGGAAGCCGCCTGTCATCCAGTGCACACTGAAGAATCTTCCCTAGTGTCTGATGCCGCCCTGACCTAGAAGAATCCTTCCCCTCACTGTATGTTTGTTCTTGTTTTTCAACTGTAGTTTCTTAAAATACTGCAGATGCTGTGATTTCTATATATGGTTTGTGCCTTGCTCTAACCCAAGCTGCATAAACCATCTTAAGAACAAAGTTTCTTTTGGCATCTTCCTCTTATGGACTCCATTAATTTTAGAGCATGCTGTTGCCAAGGAAGTCTCAGTAATCAGAGCTCATGTATTCCTTGGAGACCCTGTAAGTTTGGACCCAGTGTTACATTATATCGGTAAATTGTGCCTTGATCAGAAAGCTCTTTAAAGATAGAATAAACTGAGCTTCAAGGTAATCTCTTTGGGCTTCTTTCAAATGTCTTACCCCAAAATGTGGAAGATTTATCTAGCTACTAAGAAGGTAGTTACTCCCCTAACCTTTTCTTTCCTGTCATTTCTTCTTTCTGCCTCTAACTGCCTACAGAGTATTTGTTCATGTTAGAATCTATGACCTTAACGTGTATTGTTAGAGGAATATTCATGAGGTTGAAATTCAGAGGGAAGCGTGTTTTTTTATGACTATAAAAAGGTAATTTATTCCATTAGAGAAAATTTATGAAGTACAGTAGAAGAAAAGTATAAGACTGATTCCCAAAAGCAGCAGGATCATTTCTAGAGGTTGTTAAAAATGCACAGCAGTACTTTCAGAGGACATGGTGATGTGTGTGTGGTGGGGGCCAGGGGCAGGGGTGGGTTGCTGCATGGGTTTCGTGGAAGGGGCCAAAGATGCCACATTTCCTATGATGTTCCATATCAAACAGTTGTGTTTGAGCTGCCTTAGATGAGTCTGAAATCAAACAGTTTATGTATAAACTCAGTTGATAGGGGTAACAATAAAAATTCAGACATCCTGCAAATTGGAAAGAAACCACCTTTAGTTTTACCCACCCCAACAGTAATGCCACTTGTATAATTATGGTATATATATAAAAAGTTCTACAGGTCTGCATTTGACTACTTCCTTCATAATAATTCTGTGAAGTATTCAAACCTCAACTACTTCATTACACCCCATAGTCTTATTGACTTAAGAATTATTGTGTTGGGGTTGAAGAGATGGCTCTGCTGTTGAGAGCACCGACTGCTCTTGCACAGGACCTGGGTTTGATTCCCGGCACCCACATGATGGCCAAGGACTATCTTGAACTCCAGTTCCAGGGGAATCTGACACCCTCTTCTGACCTCCGCAGCATTGCATGACACGGGTGCACCTACTTGCATGCAGGTGGTACACTCATACACATAAAATAATAATAAAAAAAGAATCATAATGTTTATGCTGGGTGTGGTGGTGCAGAAGTAGGTAGATAAATCTGTGAGTTCAAGGCCAACCTGGTTTACAGAGTAAGTTCCAGGCCAGCTGGGGCTACAGGGGGACCCTGTCTCAAAAACACTCCCCCTCAAATTATCATGTTTATTTATTTTATGTTATATATATAAATTTAACATATATAAGTGCACACATACACACACATTTGTGGGATAGGAGTATAGCTCAGATGTGGAGGGCATGAGGCTCTGGTTAAATTCCTACTACTAAAACAATGTGTGTGTGTACTGGTGTGCATCTCATAAATTGCTTTGCTTTTCTTATTTTATGATTTTAGGTAAATTTTATAGGTCCATTTCAGGATAATAAAGGTAAGGGTATCAAAAATATTTGCTATGAAAAAGGAATTGCTTATGCTATAAGAATAAGAAAAAATTGTAACCATACTTTTCAGGAAAAATTATTGTTAGCACATTGATGGATTGGGCCAGGAAGATCAGTGGGCGTACTGCCAGACCTACGTACCTCATTGATCCCGAACCCACTGGTGGGAGGAGAGACCTCTGACCTTCACACGCCTGCACCATGGCTTGTGGCCTCCCACACATATGTGCACACACAAAATAAATGAAGTAAAAAAAAGAAAACATTTTGATGAATTTCCTATTTGTTTTTTCCCAAAGTTTTTCTATTTTTTCAGTACATATTTGAAACCAACTAATATTCTTGAGAAAAGGGTCATTTTCTACTTAAACATTCTTGAGACCCCATCATTACCACGATGACAATTTCATAAGGTTGTCTTCAAAGCACTTGGGTTCAACTCTTTTATCAAAGTACTCAGTCATCTGGTGGCTTTGATCCTGAGAGAGCCTCCAGGAATGATTGTTTCCCTTTCAGTTGGAATCTGAGGATTGCCGTGGTTACAACAGTACTCATTTCTTCTGCTGATAGCATGGCTGGAGAGCCTTAACCATGGTTTAGGCTTAGCTAATGCTAGAGTTCTAGCCCCATGATTGAGATAGAAAGCTTAATGTAGGATCTGAGGCCCCTTTTCAGCAAATGCAATGTTTATAGATTTACCCTAGCAGGAATGTTAAGCTTGTAGCTCTAACAGATGTTGCTTGTGAAAGTGTTATGTTATTTTTGGTGGGACCTATACAGTTGGTTGAAAATGTAAAGATGACTGGTTATAAGTTTAACGGTTTTAATTTTTCTCCATACCACCTCAGTTTTCAATCAAGCATATTTAGGAATAAGAGAGCAGTCATTTTGTGGCACATATTTCTTTATAGTTTCATACCCAAACTTATGGAGCATATATGTTAATACAGATGTGCCTTAACAGTGTGCTTTTTTTTTTTTGGTCTTTTTTGAGACAGGTTCTCCCTGTAGCTTCGGCTGTCCTGGAACTCACTTTGTAGACCAGGCCGGCCTTGAACTCACAGAGATCCGCCTGCCTCTGCTTCCCAAATGCTGGGATTAAAAGGGTGTGCCACCACACCCAGCCAACAGATGTGCTTTTTAAAATGCTTGGTGTTTTCTGTGCTTTAGAATTCTGTTAATGTTATAAACTTTTTTTTTTTTTTTTTGTCTTTTCGAGACAGGGTCTCCCTGTAGTCCCAGCTGTCCTGGAGCTCACTCTGTAGATCAAGCTGACCTTGAACTCACAAAGATCCGCCTGCCTCTGCCTCCCAAGTGCTAGGATTAAAGGCGTGCGCCATCACTCCCGGCTTTGTTATAAACTTTTTTAATAATATTTTATAATATTTGATTTATTGCGGGAACCCCTGCCAAGGCTGATCCACCCCTAGTTCCCAGGGAGCCGTAGCCAGAAGCCACGCAGAGAGTGCCAGACAGACACACTTCTTGGAGACTTGTCTCTTGCAAACCTCATTTATTCTTTCTTTGTTACAAGTTTATATAGTGAAAATCAGTGGTCTCAGAAAGTGTGGGAAAGGTCCAGGATTCCCAGGAAAGTAAAAATTAACCAGATGTCCTCAAACAGAGAGGATGGGGAAGAAGCTTCCTAGATAAACCTTGGGTGGTAAACAGCTTCGGGGGAAGGCAGTTAACCATTGAAAGCACACATAAATCTTGGTTAAAACTGGTAAGACAGATAACAATCACAGGTGCACTTAGGTCCTGAGAAAAGCAGGTAATAGCTATTGGAAAACATAATAATCAATGAAGACTGGCCAAGATGATTTTCCCATAGAACCAAAGGGAAGTTCACTGCCTGGCAGCTGTGTCCCAGTTGGTGTTCCAATCAGCAGGGTGTTTGATGAGCCCATTGTTTTAAGGGGCCCATCCCCTGTCTGGGCCCTAAGCTGCTTCTCAGAACTCCTGAGCACCGTTTTATTCTAAATTAATTCATCCTAGTCTCCAGCAATTTATTATTTATGAGTGTATTGCCCTCATGTGTATAAGTGTACCCGTGTTGTGCAATGCTCATGGAGGTCAGAAGAAGGCATCGGATCCCCTGAAATTGGAGTTATAGATGGTTGTTAGCTGCTACGTGGGTACTGGGAATAGAACCCAGGTCCTCTACAAGAGCAACCAGTGTTCTTAACCACTGAGCCATCTCTCCAACCCCCAAATTTGAACTCGTATACCTTATTCATTGCCCACATTTTTAGCTACTGAGCAGAAAGGAGGGACATTTTAAAACTATATTGGCAGAATTAAGCACCATGGCCCAGCTTATTGGAAACTGAGGTAGGAGAGTTGCTTCAGACCAGCTTGCTGACTGGGTAATATAGCAAGGCCTTTCCTAAAAAAATTTTTTTAAGCTTGTTAACAATAACAACTCAAACTAGAATACTTATTAATGTGTTAGAGCTTACAGCTTCTGAAATGTCTTAAGGTGATACATTTTTAAGGTTTTTTTAATTATATTTATTTTTGTATGTGTATTAATGTACTGTCTGCATGTAGGTCTGTGCACCCGTGTCGTGCAGATAGATACATTTTAATAGAGAAAAGTAGGGGCTGGAAAGAAGGCTCTGCAGTTAAGAGCACTGGTTGTTTTTGCAGAGGACCCAGGTTTGTCCTAGCAACCATAAGGTGGCTAACAGCCATCTATAACCCCAGTTCATTGTCTTCTTCTAACCTCCATGGGCATTGTACGCACAGGTGCACTTACATCCATGGTAGGCAAAACACTCATATACATAAAAGATGATAGATAGATAGATAGATAGATAGATAGATAGATAGATAGATAGATAGATAGATAGATAGATAGGAAGGAAAGAGAGAGAAAGAAAGGAAGGAAAGAGAGAGAAAGAAAGGAAGGAAAGGAAGGAAGGAAGGAAGGAAGGAAGGAAGGAAGGAAGGGAGAAAGAAAGAAGAAAAAGAAAGAAAGAAAAGAAGGAAGGAAGGAAGGAAGGAAGGGAGAAAGAAAGAAGAAAAAGAAAGAAAAGAAAGAAGGAAGGAAGGAAGAAAAAGAAAGAAAGAAAAGAAAGAAAGAAAGAAAAAGAAAGAAAAGAGAGAGGAAGGAAGGAAGGAAGGAAGGAAGGAAGGAAGGAAGGAAGGAAGGAAGGAAAGGTAGGTAACACATTAAGATATTATGTCACCAAATAAGACTCTATACTCTAAAGTTTTACTTAGGAGATGGGGGATTTTTCAAAACTGAGGTGCCATATTGGTGAGTCATGGGACTCTCCATTGTAATTGAATGCAGTTTCTCATTTACCTAAGTGTTGGGTATGGCTACTTGCTGGCAATTGTGAAGACTTAATGCTCCCTTTCTGAGACCCATGGTAAGGGGAGCAGGGTCAGCCTTATCTTGTTTTGGAACACATAATGCTGTCTGTCAGGGGTCAGCAAACTATGTAAAAATAGTTCTCCTTTGGGGAACACCTAGCCCATTACAGCAGGAAAGCAGCTACAGGAAATATAAAGTGGGAGTGACTATACCCCAATAACTATTCACAAAAGCAGGCTGGTGTCCTGGATTTGCTGTAGTTTGATGGCTTCTACATTGTCACTTATCCCAACTATTGTTTGCTGGTTGCCAACATGACTCTCAAGTGTAAATTTTCTGTCATCTGATTCTTTACTTTCAACTATGTGGGGCAAGGGAAGTCACATGTGGTTTTTGATGGTCTTTACTTGGAAAAACATTAGTAATAAGACTTTTTTTTTTGTCTTTTTTGAGATAGGGTCTCTCTGTAGTCTCAGGTGTCTTGGAACTTACTATGTAGACAGGCTGGCCTTGAACTCACAGAGATCTGCCTGCCTCTGCCTCCTGAGTGCTGGGATTAAAGGCACGCACCACCATACCTGAAAAGACTTCTTAAAGAATAAACAGTGTTCATGTTATTTTAAATGTACTAGGACTGTAGTTTAGTTGGTACAGTGCTTACCTAGCATGCATGAAGCCATGGGTTCAATCTTCAGCACTCTATAAACCTGGGGTGGTGGTATTCACCTGTAGTCCCAGCACTTGGGAGGTGGAGGCAGGAGGATCAGAAATTCCAGGTCATCCTCAGCTACATACTGAGGTGGAGGCTGGTCTGGGCTGTATAATATTACAGGCTGCCCTATAGTAATGATGTCATTTCTCTGTTCTCAGTTCATTAGGAGAAAGGAGGAGAAAGTCTAAAATGATTTTCCTAATGTGTCTGTTTGCTTTTCCCATCTAGTCCTATTCTTAACCTCACAAGGCTCCAGAATTTGAGATTAGTTAGTAAGGGTACAGTATAGAGATGGACATGTAATCACTTGATGCTAAAGAAATTCTTTTTTTATAGACTTTGACCATGTGACTTTGCCTTTTACATCATGGATTCTTGGAAGGGTACTTTTCAGAAAATGCTTATTTGCCATCATTCACTTTAATTGCTGGTTAGAATTTTTCATTCAAGAGTAGTGTGCTGAATAGCTTTAGTGTCAACTTGACACACCTGGGTTGAGGGAGCCTCAACTGGGGAATTGGCTCCATTGGATTGGCCTGTGGCCACACCTGTGGAGTATTGTCTTGATGGTCGAGCAGTGGGGGGGGGGCTGGCCCACAATGAGTGGTGCCACCCTGGGCGGGTTGTTGTGTATAGTATAAGAGGGCAGGCTGAGCATGGGCCAGGGGAGCAAGCCAGTGAACAGCACTCCTCCATGGCTTGTCCTTCAGCTCCTGCCTCCAGGTTGCTGCCCTGAGTTCCTGCCTTGGGCTCCCTGAGTGATGAACTACCACCCAGGAGATGTGAGCTGAATAAACCCTTTCCTCCCCAAGTTGGTGTCGGTCAGAGTGTTTTGTCACAGCAATGGAAGACAAACCAGAACAAGTAGATTATGGACTTTTTTTGCCTTGTCAACTTTTGAAGATTTACTTATTTATTATCTTATTTGTATGAATGTTTTTCCTACATGTTTGTATGTGCACCACATGTATGCAGTGCTGGAAGGGGCCAGAAGAAGGCATTAGAGCCCTTGGAATTGGAGTTAGATAATTGTTAGTTGCCATGTGGGTGCTGGGAACCAAAGCAGGGATCTCTGCAAAAGCAGCAGTGCTCTTTGCCCAGCCTTCTCTTCAGCCTCGCTTTCAACTTCTAGCTTACTGAAAATATTTAGGAGAAACATTGGGGATTCATGAAGGTACAATAGAACATTTTCAAAGCTTCCACCCTGATTGCTTGAAATGGTAGTTAGTAGAAGTGTATTTTGAAAGAGAATCTGTATTCTTTTATTTTTCAGTAACATTAAAGATTCTGAAACAGGCAAGCAAAAGGAGTTTTAATATAATACTTTTATTGATGTTTTGTATATTTCAGACATTTTTCAGTTCAATTTAGACATATTCACCTTTCCCTTCCTCCCACCCACCCCAGTTAATGCATTCTGCCATACATGCCCTGCATCTTTCTCTCAGTCTTTTTAAAGTTTTTCTCTACAGAGGTTTATTGTTTGGGGCAGAATTTACCTCTATCAGTCTGTTCTTTGACCCAGTCTTATGTTGTTGTGGTTCCCTCCCAATTGTATTGCTCCAAAGTATGCCCATATATATGTCATATATGTACCAGAATTTTGTCCTCCAGGAATAAACTATATGTTAACTCTGATATATGTTTACGAGTTCACTTTTCCTTTTAATTTTATATTACTCTAAAATAGGAATATATACCTTTCACCCATATACATTATTAATTACCATGTCTGAAAGTAAGTGGCCAGTTAATTCTAGGGCTCACTGTGGTACATCTACACAATGGAGTACTATTCAGCAGTGAAGAAAGATGGCATTATGAGCTTTGCAGGTAAATGGATGGAGCTTGAAGCCATTATGCTATGTGAAGTAACACAGTCCCAGAAAGACAAACAGAGAATGGTTTCCCTCATTTGTGGATGCTAACACCAAATCCCCCAGACGAAAGGCAAACTGAACGACAATTATGGTTATATTTTTGTTTATCGGAAAGCAACTATGTTGTTATAATGTGAATCTCTCAATGGGCTCTAGAATCCACCCACCAATTATTTCCAGACTCTGTAATTACTGTATATGGGTGGAGAGTATGTATCCATGTTATAGAGTAATATGAAATTAATGGAGGAAAATGTGAATTCGTAAGCACAAAAAAAGACTGAGAGAAAGATGCAGGACAGTTATGGCAGAATGCATGATCTGGGATGGGATGGGGTAGGGTTGGGGGGGAAGGGATAGGGGAATTTGCCTGAACAGAAATGAAAAATGATGTATGAAAAACACAAGACATCAATAAATGAAAAAAAGAGGTTCACATTATAACATCACAGTTGCTTTTAGATAGAAAGAAATATGACAACGGACAACGTTGCTCAGCTTGCCTTTCAACCGGGGGATTTGGTACTAACATCCACAAATGAGGGAAACCATTCCCTGTTTGTTTTTTGAGGACTTTTTTTTTTTTTTTTTTTGGTCTTTTCGAGACAGGTTCTTCTCCTGTAGTCCCAGCTGTCCTGGAACTCACTCTGTAGACCCAGGCTGGCCTTGAACATCACAAAGATCCACCTGCCTCTGCCTCCAAGTGCTAGGATTAAAGGCGTGCACCACCACGCCTGGCTTGAGGACTGTTTTACTTCACTTAGCATAATGGCTTCAAGTTCCATCCATTTACCTGCAAGGTTCATGATGTCATCTTTCTTTACCACTGCAAATGCTTGCTAGGGCAATAAGGCAAGAAAGAGACATTAAATGAGTACTAATTGGAAAAGAGGAAGTCAAACTATCCCTGTTTGCAGATGACATGATAGATAGTTTACCTGTGGGATGCTCAAAACTTCACCAAAACACTCTCTAGAAATAATTGAGTATTCAGTAATGGCAGAAGACACAAAAATAACACTAGAAAAATTTCTTACACCAACCAAGAAATAGTAGCCTTTCTTACATACCAACAACAAGCAAATAAAAGGAGACCTTCCCATTCACAATAGCCTAAAAAAAAAAAAAAAAAAAAAAAACCTGACCAAAGACACTACAACAAAAATTTTAAACCCCTGAAAAAGGAGATTAAAGATGACATCAAAAGATGGAAAAACCTCCCATGCTCATGGATTAGAAAAATTAATATAGTAAAAATGTCCATTCTACCCAAATTAATATACAAATTCAATGCAATCCCAATTAAAATCCCCATGAGTTTCTTCACAGACTTGGAAAAAAAAAATCCTTAAATTCATACAGAAAGATAAAAGATCCCAAATGGTTAAAGTAACCCTGAGTGAAAAATGTAATACAGGGGGGATCACCTTACCAGACTTCAAGCTCTACTACAAGGCTATAGTCATAAAGACAGCCTGGTACTGGCACAAAAATAGGCCTGTTGACCAGTGAAACAAAATTGAAGATCCAAACTTGAGCTCATATAATTTCAGCCATCTCGTATTCGATAAAGGGGCCAAAAAAGCTCATTGGAGGAAAGATAGCATCTTCAGCAAATGGTGCTGGCAAAACTGGATCACCATATGTAGAAGAACAAATTAAACCCCTACCTCTCACCCTGACAAAAATCAATTCCAAATGGATCAAAGACCTCAGCGTGAAACCTGAAACTCTAAAAGTGATAGAAGAAAAAGTTGGTAGCAATCTATAAGACATAGCAGTAGGAAAAGACTTTCTAAATCAAACAGCAGCTGTGCAGGAAATAAGGTCAACAGCTGACAAGTGGGACCTCATCAAACTCAAAAGTTTCTGTACAGCAAAAGAAAGTCAAGGAAGTGAAGAGAAAACTGACAGAGTGGGGAGAATCTTCACCAGTGATACATCTGACACAGCATTAACATCCAGAATATATAAACTACTCAAAAAACAAAGAAGAAAACAAATGACTCACTCAAAAGATGGAGTAAAGAGACTTCACCAGTAAGTAAGTAGCACTCAT
The DNA here is from genome assembly GCA_009823505.1 of Rhizomys pruinosus. Taxonomy (NCBI): domain Eukaryota; kingdom Metazoa; phylum Chordata; class Mammalia; order Rodentia; family Spalacidae; genus Rhizomys; species Rhizomys pruinosus. Next base: position 2,280,392 of record VZQC01005068.1, on the reverse strand, counting down.
CCACCGCTGGTGGGAATGTAAACCACAACCACTGTGGAAAGCAATGTGGAGAACCCTTGCAAGACTCAAAATGAGCCTACCACCTGACCCAGTCATACCACTCCTGGGTATATACCCACAAGACTCACCCTACTACAGAGATACATGCACAGCCATGTTTATTGCAGCTCTCATCACAATAGCAAAAAGCTGGGACCAACTCAAATGCCCCTCAACTGACGAGTGGACAGAGAAAATTGTGGTACATCCTCACAATGGAGTTCTATGCAGCAGTAAAAAAAAAAAAAAATGACAGCATCATGAACTTTGCAGGTAAATGGATGGAACTGGAAGATATTATGTTAAGTGAAGTAACACAGTCCCAGAAAAACAAATGACGAATGGTATCCCTCATCTGTGGATGCTAGTGCCAATAACCTAGTTGTAAACATTTCTTGTTGGGAGTGATGCATATTGGAAAGAACAACACCACCAACAGAAAAGACTGCATCAAAGAACTGATTGAAAGGGTGAATCTGGTGGGGTGGGGGAGCTGGGAGGGGGACACGGGTCTAGATTTGACTTGTAACATAATCTTGTACAAAAAAAAATATGTAAAACAATGAATTTAAAAAATCTTTTTCTGGGGCTGGAGAGGTGGCTCAGCAGTTAAGAGTGCCAACTGCTCTTGCAGAGGACCCGGGTTTGATTTCCAGCACCCACATGGCAGTTAAACTGTCTTTAACGCCAGTTCCAGGGGAATCCGACACCCTCTTCTGACCTCTATGGCATTGCACGATACGGGTGCACCAACCTACATGCAGACAGTATACTCATACACATAAAAAATAATAATAGTCGGGCATGCTGGCGCACGCCTTTAATCCTAGCACTTGGGAGGCAGAGGCAGGCGGATCTTTGTGAGTTCAAGGCCAGCCTGGTCTACAGAGCGAGTTCCAGGACAGCTGGGACTACAGGGAGACCCTGTCTCGAAAAGACAAAAAAAAAAAAAATAATAATAATAATAATAATTTATAAAAATAAGTAAATAAGGAGATCTCCTGAGCCCAGCGGCAGGAAGAGGGGGAGACAGGTAGGAACTGGGTGTCTTGGCGAGCTGATTGTTGATCCTTTGGTCCTGCTGTCTTTGGTTTGATTGGCCTCTGTGGCTGTGAGGTTGGAGTTATCCTCCCAGCTGGGATTAAAGGTGTGATCTTTGGCTTGATTAGATCTAGTGGCTGTGGGGGCGGAGTTATCCTCCCAGCCGGTATTAAAGGCACGCTTGTGTGACTCTTTCGAGATTTGAGATCTCCTGAGCCCAGCGGCAAGGTGCAGGGCGGGCTGAAAGGAAGCCCCCCCCCCCCCCCCCCAGCCAACTGAGATTACGAAGAAGGATCTGAAGGAGGCAAGCAAACAGCACCGCCTTCAACACAGAGAGGCATTTAGACTCACATCGGAATACAGGCAGGGGAAGCCCATATGCCAGGATCACAAGGAAGAGACTAACACTGGAAAGGGGCGGATAATCCCACGCCAAGCGTTACCAAACCTATGGACGACTCCTGCAGTGGGGATCCCCCTGGGGATGCCCCAGGACACAGCATCAGAAACACAATTGGGAACATACTTAAAGAACACAAGATCAATAAAGCAACAAATTAAGAAACTAAGAAAAGAGGAATGAGGACCGAGAGAGAGAGAGAATGACAAGCTCCGGAAGGACAGTAGAAACGATGAAAACGATCCCATGCTGAAAAAGAAAAGAAACAACCAGCAACAAAAGAGCTAACAAAAAGAGATCGAGAAGCTCCAAAAGAAATAGAAACACTAAAGAAATCAGAAGAGGAAAGGAAAAAGGAAATCAAACACTCATCCATTCAAGAGGAAAGGAATGAAAAAAGCCTCAGAAGCAGAATGGGAGGAAGCAGAACAAAGAAATCAGACCGGAGGACACACACAGAACAACTAAAAACCTCAAGGGAAGATAATTATGAAAAATTTAAAATACAACAAACAGAACAACCCAGGGCTGTGGGACCTATGAAAAGATCAAACCTCCCATCATAGGAATAATGAGAGAGAAGAATCCCAAGAGAATGGTATTGATCAGATCTTCAACAGAATAATAGATGAAAACTTCCCCACAACTAAAAAAGGACAAAACCAATACCAACAAGAAGCAACACGAACTCCAAACAGACAGATCAGCAAAGAAATTCTCCACGCCACATCATAGTTAAAATGCTAGACCCAAAACAAAGAAAAAATTCTTAAAGCGACAAGAGGAAAACAACAAGTGACCTATAAGGGAACCTATCAGAATACAACGAACTTCTCATGGCAAACGATGAAGGCAAGAAGAACCTGGAGCAAAGCATTCCCAGTGTTGAGGGACAATGGATGCCAGCCCAGGTTACTATACCCAGCAAAAATGTCAATCATAGTGGAAGGAGAGAGGAAAATCTTCCATGACATAAACAACTTGAAAGACTACACTGTCCGGAAAACCAACCCTTCAGAGAATACTTGAAGCAATTCAAAGAACAGAAGAAGGAGCAAACCAACCCCAGGTACCTAGAAGGAGAAATCAATAAAAGCATAACTGCAGAAGTAGAAACCTAAATCAAAACCGCAATGGATAATAAGGCAAAAGGAAGAAACAACCTATCAGTCATAACCTTACAATATTAATGGACTAATTCCCCCAATCAAAAGACACAGACTGGGAGACTGGATTAGGAAACAGAATCCATCGATATGCTGTTCTACAAGAAACACATCTTATCTTCAAGGACAGGCACCACCTTAAAGGTGAAGGATGGAAAAAAACTATTCCAGCAAATGGTACCAAAAAGAAGCAGGTGTTGCTATTTCTAATATCGGATAAAATAGACTTCAAAGTAAAAGAAATCAGAAGAGACAAAGAAGGCCATTACATTTTCATCAAAGGAACAATCCACCAAGAAGATTTCACAATTATGAACATATATGCCCCAATTCTGGTGCACCAAAACTTTATAAAGACAATTCTCAGGACCACAAGTCACAGACTAACGCCAGCACCCTCAAGTGGGAGACTTCAATACCCCACTAGATCCTTTGGATAGGTCAACAGGACAAAAAAATAAAACAGAGAGACACTCTGAACTGAAAAGCNACGCCTTTTTTTTTGTTTTGTACTTTTTTGCACTCGGAGTCGCATCTGTAACGTCCTCCGGTGTCCTTGGAACTTACTATGTAGACAGGCTGGCCTCTTGCAACTCACAGAGTCTGCCTGCCTCTGCTCCTCCTGAGTGCTGGGATAAAGGCATCGACCACCATACTGCAAACGGCTTCTTACAAGAAAAAACGTGTTCATGTTAATTACAGGTGACTGGACTGTAGTTTAGTTGTGTACACGTGCTTACCTTAGTCATGCCATGAGAGCCATGGGTTATCCCAGGAACTCATTGAAAGCTGGAAGTGGTGGTATTCCCTGTGCTGTCCGCTGGGAGTGAGGCAGGAGGATCAAAATTCCAGGTATCCCTCAGCTCCATACTGAGGTGGAGGCTGGTCCTGGGCTGTATAATATTACAGCTGCCCTATAGTAATTGATTGTCATTTCTCTGTTCTCAGTTCATTAGGAGAAAGGAGGAGAAAGTCTAAAATGATTTTCCTAATGTGTCTGTTTGCTTTTCCCATCTAGTCCTATTCTTAACCTCACAAGGCTCCAGAATTTGAGATTAGTTAGTAAGGGTACAGTATAGAGATGGACATGTAATCACTTGATGCTAAAGAAATTCCTTTTTTTATAGACTTTGACCATGTGACTTTGCCTTTTACATCATGGATTCTTGGAAGGGTACTTTTCAGAAAATGCTTATTTGCCATCATTCACTTTAATTGCTGGTTAGAATTTTTCATTCAAGAGTATGTGTTGCTGAATAGCTTTAGTGTCAACTTGGACACACCTGGGTTTGAGGGAGCCTCAACTGGGGAATTGGCTGCCTTTGGATTGGCCTGTGGCCACACCTGTGGAGTATATGTCTTGATGGTCGAGCAGTGGAGGGGGGGCTGGCCCACAATTTGAGTGGTGCACCCTGGGCGGTTGGGTGTGTGTATAGTATAAGAGGGAGGTTGGCATGGAGCAGCAGGGAGCAGCCAGTGAAAAGCAGCACATCTCCATTCTTGTCCTTCAAGCTCCTGCCTCCATGGGTTGCCTGCCCTGAGTTTCCTGCCTTGGGCTCCTGAGTGATGAACTCCACCCAGGAGAATGTTGGCTGAATAAACCCTTTCCTCCCCAAGTTGGTGTCGGTCCCCAGAGGTTTTGTCACAGCAATGGAAGACAAACCAAAACAAGTAGATTATGGACTTTTTTTGCCTTGTCAACTTTTGAAGATTTACTTATTTATTATCTATTTGTGGAATGTGTTTTTCCTACATGTTTTGTATGTGCACCACATGTATGCAAGCATGCTGGAAGGGGCCCAGGCAAAAGGCATATGAGGCCCTTGGAATTGGAGTTAGATAATTGTTAGTTGCCATGTGGTGCTGGGAACCAAAGCAGGGATCTCTGCAAACAGCAGCAGTGGCGTCTTTGCCCAGCCATTCTCTTCAGCCTCGCTTTCAACTTCTAGCTTACTGAAAATATTTAGGAGAAACATTGGGGAATTCATGAGGGTACAATAGAACATTTTCAAAGCTTCCACCCTGATTGCTTGAAATGGTAGTTAGTAGAAGTGTATTTTGAAAGAGAATCTGTTTTATTCTTTTATTTTTCAGTAACATTAAAGATTCTGAAACAGGCAAGCAAAAGGAGTTTTTAAATATATATTTATTAATGTTTTGTATATTTCAGACATTTTTCAGTTCAATTAGACATATTCAACCTTTCCCTTCCTCCCACCCATCCTCCCACATCCACCCAGTAATGCATGCCACACTATGCTACACCTGATCTTTCTCTCAGTCTTTTAAAAAGTTTTTCTCTACATAGAAGGTTTATTTGTTTGGGGCAGAATTTACCCTCTACAGTCCTGTTCTTTGACCCCAGTTCTTATGTGTTGTGGTTCCTCCCAATTTAATTGCTCCAAATAATGCCCATATATTGTGCATATATGTACCAGAATTTTGTCCTCCAGGAAAAACTATAATGTTAACTCTGATATATGTTACGAGTTCACTTTTCTTTTAATTTTATATTACTCAAAATAGGAATATAAACTTTCATACTCCATATACATTATTAAGTACCAATGTCTGAAAGTAATGGGCCTAGTTTTAATTCTAGGGCTTCACTGTGGTACATCTACACGAATGGATGTACTATTCAGCAGTGAAAGAAAGATGGCATGATGAGCTTTGCAGGTAAATGGATGGACTTTGAACAGCCCACATTCATGCTTAGTGAAGTGTAACACAGTCCAACAAAAGACAAACAGAGAAAAAAGGTTTTCCCTCATTTGTGGATGCTAACACCAAAGACCCCAGATCAAAAGCAACTGAACAGACAATTATGGTTATATTTTTTTTATCGTGAAAGCAACTATGTGTTTATAATGTGAATCTCTCTGGTTAGTTTTAATCTTTACCCATTATTTCAGACGTCTGTAATACCTGTAATATGTGGAGAGTAATGTATCCATGTTATGGTATGAAATTAATGGAGGAAATGTGAATTCGAAGCACAAAAAAAAGACTGAGAGAAAGATGGCAGGACAGTTAATGTGCAAGAATGCAATGATCTTGGGATGGGATGGGGTAGGTTGGGGGAAGGGATAGGGGAATTTGCCTGAAACAGAAATGAAAAATATGTATTAAAACACAAGACATCATAATGAAAAAAAGAGGTTTCACATTATAACATGACACAGTTGCTTTAGATAGAAAGAAATATGAAAGGATAAACGTTGTCAGCTTGCTTTTCAACTTGGAATTGGTAACTAAGCATTCCACAAATGAGGAAACCAGTTCCCTGTTTGTGTTTTTGGGACTTTTTTTTTTTTTTTTTTTTTGTCTTTTCGAGACAGGTTTCTCCTGTAGTCCCAAGCTGTCCTGGAACTCAGCTCTGAAGACCGCACTGGCCTGAACCATCACAAAGATCCACACCTGCCTCTGCCTCCCAAACAGTTGCTAGGATTAAAGCGTAGCACCACCCGCCTGGCTTGAGTACTTTTACTTCACTTAGCATAATGGCTTCAAGTTCCATCCAGTTACCTGCAAAAGGTTCATGATGGTCATCTTCTTTACCACTGCAAATGCGTGCTAGGGCAATAAGGCAAGAAAGAGACATTAAATGAGTACTAATGTGAAAATGAGGAAGTCAAACTAGCCCTGTTTGCAGATGAAATGATGATAGTTTACCTGTGGGATGCTCAAAACTTCACCAAAACACTTCTAGAAATAATTGATTTTCAGTAAAGTGCACGATCAAAAATAACCTAGAAAAATTTCTTACCACCAACAAGAAATAGTAAGCCTTCTTAATTTACCCAACAACAAGCAAATAAGAATGGAGACCTTCCCATTCACAATAGCCTAAAAAAAAAAAAAAAAAAAAAAAAAAAACAAAAAAAAACTGAACAACAAAGACAAACTCACCAACAAAAATTTTAAACCCCTGAAAAAGGAGATTAAAAGATGACATCAAAAGATGGAAAAACCTCCCATGCTCATGGATTAGAAAAATTAATATAGTAAAAATGTCCATTCGTAACCAAATAATATACAAATTCAATGCAATCCTTTTAAAATCCCCATGAGTTTTCTTCACAGACTTGAAAAAAAAATCCTTAAATTCATACAGAAAGAGTAAAAGATCCCAAATGGTTAAAGTAACCCTGAGTGAAAAATGTAATACAGGGGGGATCACCTTACCAGAGACTCAAGCTTATTACAAGTTGCTATAGTCATAAAAGACAGCCTGGTACTAGGCACAAAAATAGGCCGTTGACCAGTGAACAAAATTTGAAGATCAAACTTGAGCTCAATACATTTCCATCAGCCATCTCGTATTCGATAAGGGGCCAAAAAGCTCTTGGAGGAAACGATAGCATCTTCGGCAAATGGTGCTGGCCAAAATGGATCACCCATATGTAGAAGAACAAATTAAACCCTCTACCCTCTACCTCACCCTGAACAAAAATCAATTCCAAATGGATCAAAGACCCTCACTGAAGCTGAAACTGAAACTTAAAGTGATAGAAGAAAAAAGTTGGTAGCAACTATAAGACATAGCATAGGAAAAGACTTTCTAAATAAAAACAGCAGCTGGCAGGAAATAAGGTCAACAGCTGACAAGTGGGAACTCTCATCAAACTCAAAGTTTCTGTACAGCAAAAGAAAGGCTAAGGAAGTGAAGAGAAAACTATCAGAGTGGAGAGAAATCTTCCAGTGATAATCTGACACAGCATTAACATCCAGAATTATATAAACTACTCAAAAAACAAGAAGAAAACAAATGACTCACTCAAAAATGGAGTGAAGAGACTCACACCAGTAATAAGTAGCACTCATCCACCGCTGGTGGGAATGTAAACCACAACCACTGTGGAAAGCAATGTGGAGACCCCTTGCAAGACTCAAAATGAGCCTACCACCTGACCCAGTCATACCACTCACCTGGTATAATACCCACAAGACTCACCCTACTACAGAGATACATGCACAGCCAGTTTATTGCAGCTCTCATACATAGCAAAAAGCTGGGACCAACCAAATGCCCTTCACTGACGAGTGACAGAGAAAAATGTGTACATCCTCACATGGAGTCTCTATGCAGAAGTAAAAAAAAAAAAAAATGACAACAGCAGCAATGAACATTTTGCAGGTAGTGGTGGAACTGGAAGATATTATGTTAAGTGAAGTAAACAGTCCCAGAAAAACAAATGACGAATGGTATCCTCATCTTCTGTGGATGCTAGTGCCAATAACCTAGTTGTAAACATTTCTTGTTGGGAGTAATGCATATTGGAAAGAACACACACCACCAACAGAAAAGACTGCATCAAAATGATTGAAAGGGTGAATCTGGATGGGGTGGGGGAGCTGGGAGGGGGACACGGGTCTAGATTTGACTTGTAAATAATACTTGTACAAAAAAAAATATGTAAAACAATGAATTAAAAAAATCTTTTTTCGGGGGCTGGAAGGGTGGCTCACAGTTAAGCAGTGCAACTGCTCTTGCAGAGGACCCGGGTTTGATTTTCCCAGCACCCACATGGCAGTTAAACTGTCTTTAACGCCCAGTGTCCAGGGGAATCCGACACCCTCTTCGGACTCCTATGGCTTGCACGATACGGGTGAAAGAAACCAACCTACATGCAGACAGTTATCTCATACACATAAAAAATAAATATAGTCTGGCATGCTGGCGCACGCCTTTAATCCTAGCACTTGGGAGGCAGAGGCAGGCGGATCTTTGTGAGTTCAAGGCCAGCCTGGTCTACAGAGCGAGTTCCAGGACAACTGGACTACAGGGAGACCCGCGAAAAGACAAAAAAAAAAAAAATAATGAATAATAATAATAATTTATAAAAATAAGTAAATAAGGAGATCTCCCTGAGCCCAGCGGCAGGAAGAGGGGAGACAGGTAGAAACTGGGTGTCCTTGGCGAGCTGATTGTTGACCTTTGGTCCTGCTGTCTTTGGTTTGATTGGCCTCTGTGGCTGTGAGGTGGAGTTTCCTCCCAGCTGGGATTAAGGTGTGTCTTTGGCTTGATTAGATCTAGTGGCTGGTGGGGCGGAGTTATCCTCCCAGCCGGTATTAAAGGCACCTTGTGTGACTTAGATTTGAGATCTCCTGAGCCAAGCGAAGGGCAGGGGGAGAGCGAGAAGAAAGCCCCCCCCCCCCCCCCCCCCCACCCCCGCCAACTGAGATTACGAAGAAGGATCTGAAGGAGGCAAGCAAAGCACCGCCTCAACACAAGTAAAGAGGCATTTAGACTCACATCGGAATACAGGCAAGGGAAGCCCATATGCCAGGACCTCACGAAGAAGAGACTACACTGGAACAGGGCCGGATAATCCCACGCCAAGCGTTACCAACCCTATGGACGACCCTGCAGTGGGATCCCCCTGGGGATGCCCCAGGACACAGACATCAGAAACAAAATTGGGAACATACTTAAAGAACACAAGATCTAAAGAACAAATTCAAGAACTAGAAAAGAGAATGAGGACCGAGAGAGAGAGAGATGACAAGCTCCGGAAGGAGTGAAACACTGAAAGATCCATGCTGAAAAAGAAAAAGAAAAACCAGCAAACAAAAGAGCTAACAAAAAAGAGATCGCGAAAGCTCCAAAAGAAATAGAAACACTAAGACATCAGAAGAGGAAAGGAAAAAGGAAAATCAAACACTCCATCCATCAAGAGGAAAGGAATGAAAAAAGCCTCAGAAGCACGAAGGGAGGAAGCAAACAAAGAATATCAGCACCGGGAGGACACACAGAACAACTAAAAACCCTCAAGGGAAGATATGAAAAATTTAAAAATACAACAAACAGAACAAAAACCAGGAGCTGTGGGACCTATGAAAAGATCAAACCTCCTGCATCATAGGAATAGAGGAAGGAGAAGAATCCCAAGAGAATGGTATTGATCAGATCTTCAACAGAATAATAGATGAAAACTTCCCCAAAACTAAAAAAGGACAAACCAAATACCACAAAGAAGCAACACAAGAACACTCCAAACAGACAAAAGCAGAAAAGAAATTCTCCACGCCACATCATAGTTAAAATGCTAGACCACAAAACAAAGAAAAAATTCTTTAAAGCGACAAGAGGAAAACAACAAGTGACCTATAAGGGGAAACCTATCAGAATAACAACGACTCCTCATGGCAAACGATGAAGGCAAGAAGAACCTGGAGCAAAGCATTCCCAGTTGAGGGACAATGGATGCCAGCCCAGGTTACTATACCCAGCCAAAAATGTCAATCAGAGTGGAAGGAGAGAGAAAATCTTCCATGACATAAACAACTTGAAAGACTACATGTCCGGAAAACCAACCCTTCAGAGAATACTTGAAGCAATTCAAAGAACAGAAGAAAGGAGCAACCAACCCCAGGACCTAGAAGGAGAAATCAATAAAAGCATAACTGCAGAAGTAGAAACCTAAATCAAAACCGCAGATGGATAATAAGGCAAAAGGAAGCAACCAACTTATCAGTCATAACCTTACAATATTAATGGACTAAATTCCCCCAATCAAAAGACAAGACTGGGAGACTGGATTAGGAAACAGAATCCATCGATATGCTGTCTACAAGAAACACATCTTAGCTTCAAGACAGGCACCACCTTAAAGTGAAAGGATGGAAAAAAATATTCCAAGCAAAATGGTACCAAAAAGAAAGCAGGGGTTGCTATTTTAATATAAGATAAAATAGACTTCAAAAGTAAAAGAAATCAAAGAGACAAAGAGCCATTACAATTTTCATCAAAGGAACAATCCACCAAGAAGATTTCACAATTATGAACATATATGCCCCAAATCTGGTGCACCAAAACGTATAAAGACAATCTCCAGGACCACAAGCACAGACTAAGCCACACACTCAATGTAGGGGACGTCAATACCCCACTGAGTCCTTTGGATAGGTCAACAGGACAAAAAATAAAACAGAGAGACATCTGACTGAAAACGACGATATGATACACACAAATGGGCCTCAAGAAATTCTAAAAAGAGCCCCCCACTCCGCTAAAAGCTAATCCAGTCAATACCAGAGAATACACTTTCTACGTAGCACCCCACGGTAACATTCTCCAAAATCGACCTCATACGAGTGGGAACAGCAAAGACAAACCTCTACAACACTAAACAAAGATTGAAGTGATAATACTGCAATCATCTTCCAGACCCAGTGCATATGAAGCTCAACACCAACACTAGACGAAGCCCTCCGACCTACAAGAACAACTGGGACTAAAAAACACACTCCTGACTAATTAATGGGTCACGGAAGAAGAGAAGAAAGAAAAAAAAAACATTCCTGGACACTGAATGGACAATGACATACCAACACAACAAACCATGTGGGATTCTCTTGAAAGACAGTCCAAGAGGGAATTTGTAGCCCTGGGTGCACTACATTAGAAAACAGAAGAACACAAGTGAATGATTACACTACACTACAAAGCAACTTGAGATTTGGCAACAACAGATTGAACCTCTAAAAGCCAACAGACAGGAAGAAAGAAGCGAGATCAAAATACCACAAAAACAGAGCAGAAAGAAACAATGAAAGAGAACAAACACAAAAACAATACAACAAAAATCAATTAAGCCAAAAGGGTTCTAAAGATATAATATTATGAAATCGATAAAATAGATAAACATGACTCTAAAATAACCCAGTTGAACAAAAAAAAGAAGGAACAACTCCAAATCAATACAATTGTGATGAAAAGGGGAAATTATTATACAAGGGAATCACAACCGGACAAGGAAAGATCAAGAAAATTATTGGGAATATTACAAGAACCTATATTCTAAACAACTTTTGAAAATCTAGAGCAAATGGATGAATAATTCTGACATCCTGGGGATCACCTAAAAAGCTGGGCCAGAGCAGGAGGAGAGACAGCTAGCGTAATAAATCAGACACCATCATAAGATATGAAGAAAGAATAGAGGACTTGTAGTAAGAAGACGCTCCCAACTAAAAAAAATAGCCCCAGTCCCAGACGGTTTCACAGCAGAATTCTATAAAACATTCCCAAAAAGACCTACAACCATATTATTTCTGAACACTGTTGTATGAAGTATACAATCAGAGGGAATTGCCCCAAGTCCTTCTACGAAAGCCTTCACATCACTCTATTACCAAAACCAGGCAAAGATCCAACAAAAAGAGAGAACTATAGTGATCCCATCTCCCTCATGAAACACAGATGCCAAAATTCTAAACAGAATACTGCAAATCGCATACAGACCTCACATCAAGAAGATCATCACATATGATCAAGTTGGATTCATACCAGAGATGCAGGGATGAGGGTGTTCAACATATGAAAATCATATAAACATCACACTAAACACATAAATGGAATACAAAGACAAATACAACCACCACCATACATCTCATTTCTCCGTTGCTGAAAGCCTTTGACAAACTCCAGCATCCCTTCATGCTTAAGCCCTAGAGGATTGGATTGGAGGATCATTACCTCAATGTGAATCAACGCCATATAGCAGGAAACCCACAGCCACTATTCATCCTAAATGGGGAAAATGACAGAAAACATTACCGCTTAAAGGTAGGAAGCTCCGGCAAGGCTGCCCCCTTCTACACTCCTCTGCAATATATTGCTTAAACACTTGCTAGAGCAATAAGCAGCAAGAGAAAAGGATATTAAAGCGTGAGTACTAATTGGAGAAGACGGAAGTCCTAACGTATCCCTATTTTGCTGGTGATATGATTGTTTACTTAAAGAGATGCAAAAACTCCACCAGAAACTCCTAGAAACGATGACAGCGTTCAGCAAAGTGGCAGGATAAAAATTAACCTTAAAAGAAACAAGGGCCTCTGTTTACACCAAAACAAGCAACTGGAGAAGGAACATCAAGAAGACCTTCCCACTACAATAAGCCCCAAACAATAATAAAGATAACCAAAATAGAAAAAAAAAAAAAAAAAAAAGATAAAAACTAAACAAAAATTTTTAAAAACCCTATAAAGCAGAAAGAAAGATTGAAGACACGACCTTCAGAAGTATGGAAAAAACCCTCCCATTGCTCAGGGATGGGAAAATTACAGTATGTAAACAATGTCCATTTTACCAAAAAACTCTGGTATCAGATTTAATGAGCAATCACCATCAACAATACAAGAGTTTTCTTCACAGGTTGGAAACAAAGTTTAATTCATTTGGAAACAACAAAAGAGACCACTCGAATAAGCGCTAAATCTAGTCTGAGTGAAAAGATCTACACGGAGGGATCTCTATACCAGATTTTTTTAAACTTATATCTACAGGGCTATAGTCATAAAAACAGCCCGGGACTGGCACAAATAACAGACTGTTGATTGACCAATGGAACAAAACGAAAGATCCAAATCTGAGCACATACTAAATTTTCAGCCATTCTCATATTTATCGACAAGAAGGGGGCAAGAAACCAACAATGAGAAAGGAAAAAAAAGACCAGCTATCTTCAGCAAGTGGGTTGTTGCACAAACTGGATCAACCACTTGTAAAGAAAATGAAATTAAACACCCTACCCCCTAACCCGTACACAAAGCTCAACTCCAGATGGATTATAAAGCAACACTTGCAACTCCAAACCTGAATTGCGAGTGTTGATATAGCAAGAAAAAGTTGGCAGCAGGTGACTAAAGACTAGGCCGTAGGAAAGACTTCCTAAATCAAAAAGCGCTGCCGCACAAGACATTAAGGTCGACAATTGACAATGGACCTCTAAACTCAAACTTCGTACACCAAAGAAACAAATCAAGGAAGTGAAGAGAACATCCCACAGAATGGGAGAAACTTCACTGCAATCACTATCTGGACAAAGCATTGATTTCCCAGACATACTAAAAGTACTCAAAAACAACAAAGAAAAAGAAAAAAACGACCGCCCTCAAAGATGGAGGAAGAATGAACAGAGGACTTCAAAGCGGAGGAATTAGAGATGCTGAGAAACACCTCAAGAACTGCTCAACATCAACTAATCATTAACATAGGAAATGCAAATGGCAAAAACTAGTTAAGATAGCTAGCTACTCCCAATTACAGACTGGCGGATCAGCAAAACATGATACCAAGTGCTGGAGAGGTTGTGTGGGGAACGGGCCACACTCTCCTGGCTTGGTGGGAATGTAAACTTTGTACACCACTAGGAAAGCAAGTGGTGGATACCCTTGAGGACCTTGGAATGAACTTGCCACAACGACCCAGCCCTACCACTCTGGGCATGGTACCCTCAAGACTTAAGCGCACCACATAGATACATGCACGGCCATGGTTTCATTGCAGCTCTTTCACAATAGCAGGAAGCTTGAAACCAACCTTAAACTGCCCCTCAATCGACGAGTGGATAGAGACAAATGGGTACATCTACCAATGGAATTCTATGCAGCAGGGTAAAGAAAGACACATCACGAGTGTGCAGGAAAATGGCTGGCTAGAGGATCAGCATGGCTGAAGTCGTATAGTATCCAGTCCCAGAAACACAACGAGCTATGGTATAGCACTCATCTCGTGAGTGCTAGTGCCTAATTACTAGTTGTAAGCTTTGTCTGTGTTAGGGGCCCACTTGAGCTTTTGTACAAAGCAGGTTGGGCATAAATTGCAGTTTTTGGAAAACACAACAACAGCAATAATATTGTATATCAAAGCAATCTTGAACTGACACAACAGTGAACTTCTGCGGCTTTCATCAAACGTTACCCTTCCCCCATGGAAAAATATTGAGAAAGACAAGAGATAAGTGAAAATGTGTTTGGCAGAGTCACGAGCTACTGGTGGGGGGGGGATGTAGCCGGGAACAATGGGCTAAGATTTGTATAAAAATAAATAAATAAATTTATGTGAAAAAAAAAAAAACAGTTAAATTATCTTTGTACACTGCAATCAGAACTCCGTGTGTAGACTGTACCACATTTTTGTGATCCAGTTTGAACACTTTTTTTATTTAAGATTTTGTTTTGAATTTTTATTTATTCCTGTATGTGTAATGAATGTATGTCTACATGCAGGTTTGTGCACCACATGACGTGAATGCCGCATGAGGTCAGAGAGGGTGTCGGATTCCCCTGGAACTGGCAGTGATTCAGGGACGGTTCTCTCAGCGCATGTGGGTGCTGGGAGATCGAACCCGGGGTCCTCTGTAAGAGTGGTCGGCCGCTCTTAACGCTAGGCCATCTCTCCATCCCCAAGGTTTTTTTTGAAAACTTTTTAAATGTTTCTAAGCCATCTCTAATTCCTCACTGTGAAGTCTCTGTTCATTCCTTGCTATGACCCAATTCTATTGGAGTTTCATTTGTTTCTTGTTTTTTGATAGTTTTATGTAGATAATCTGGAACTCAGTCTTGTCAGAATGTATCCTGGTATGATTTCATTCCTCCCACTCTGTGGGATTTCTTCTTCACTTCCTTGATTTTCATCTTTTGATGTACAGACAGCCTTTTGGTTTGATGAGGTCCCATTGTCAATTGTCGACCTATAATTCTTCCAGTTTTTTTTTTTTTTTTTTTTGTCTTTTTCTATGCCTGTGTCTTGTAGTCCTGCTGCCAACTTTTTTCTAGAATCGCCTTCAGATTTAGGGGTTTCAGTTGAGGTCTTTGATCCATCTGGAGTTGACTTTTTGGGGGTTGTTTTTTTTGTTTGTTAGTTCTTGTTTTTGGTCTTTTTTCGAGACAAAGGGTCATCCCTTTAGCCCAGATCAGTCCTGAACCTTTATGTTAGACAGGCTGGCTTTGAAACTCACAAAAATAGCCGGCTGTCCTCTGTTCGCCAATGCTAGGATTAATTAAGGTGTGGCCATGCCACCACGCCCAGCTCTGGAGTTAAACTTTTTTTTTTTTTTTTTTTTATTTTCTGTTTTCGGGGAACAGTGTCTCCCTGATAGACCCCCCCTAGCTGTCTGGAACTATATATAGACCAGGCTGGCCTTGAACTCAGGACAAAGATCCACCGTGCCTCTGCTCCCGGTCTAGGAAGAAATTAAAGGCGTGCGCCACCACGCCCAGCATGGAGTTAACTTTTGTATAGGGCGAGAGGTAGGGGTTTAATTTCATTCTTCTACAAGTGGTGATCCAGTTTTGCCAACACCACTTGCTGAAGATGCTGTCTTTCCTCCATTGTCTTCTTGGCCCCCTTGTCAAATATGAGATGGCTGAAATTGTATGTGCTCAAGTTTGGATCTTCAGTTTTGTTCCATTGGTTAACAGGTCTGTTTTTGTGCCAGTACCAAGCTGTTTTTATGACTATAGCCCTGTAGTATAGTTTGAAGTCTGGTGTAGAGATCACCCTGTATTGGTCTTTTCACTCAGGGTTGCTTTGGCTATTCAGGGTCTTTTGTTTTTTCCAAATGAAATTAAGGACTTTTTTTTCCAAGCCTGTAAAGAAACTCTTGGGGATTTTAATTGGGATTGCATTAAAGGAAAAGATTTTTTTAACTATATCTTTTTAAAAATTTTTTTATTTATTTTCATATGTGTATGAATGTACTGTCTGCATGTAGGTTGGTGCATCCGTGTGTCCTGCAATACCGCGGAGGTCAGAAGAGGGTGTCAGATTCCCCTGGAACTGGAGTTAAAGATGGTTTTCAGCCACCATGTGGGTGCTGGGGATTGAACCCGGGTCCTCTGCAAGAGCAGTCGGCACTCTTAACTGCTAGGCCATCTCTCCAGCCCCAAGAAAAAGATTTTTTATAAAAAAATGATTAGATCTTCTGATAGACTGAAGTGGCTGTGCTTGTGGGACAGATTAAAGAGCCGTGATCTGAAGGGGCAGGTTTCTCAGTGCCTGCCCTCTATATGAACCGGCTGCACAGGAAAAAAAAAATGATTAGAGGGGGGCTGGAGAGATGGCCTAGCGGTTAAGAGCACCAACTGCTCTTGCAGAGGACCTGGGTTCAATCCCCAGCACCCACATGGCGGCTGAGAACCGTCTTTAACTCCAGGTCCACAGGAATCCAACACCCTCTTCTGACCTCCGAGGCATTGCAGGACACGGGTGCACAAACCTGCATGCAGACAGTACATTCATACACATAAAAAAATAAAAATAAATGATTAGAGAAGGAAAAGGGCCAACAAAAAAATACAGTGTTCTACCAAGTAAGAGTGAGAAGTTCAAGGACCCATGTGGCACATGGCTTGAACCTTAGCATTTAGGCAGCACATCTTTTGAGTTCAAGGCCAACCTCATTTACAAAGCAAGTTCTGAGCCAGTCATGGGAAAATTGGAAAGAACCTAAATGCCCAGCATTCTGGCAGTAGTTAAATAAACTGTCCATGTCATGAAATACCATGAATTATGGTTTATTTCATCATTTCCTGCCACTAGCTATTCAGGTTTGTTGTCTTGGAATAGAATACAGTAGAAGCAACCATTAAAACTGAGTTATAACGATCATATAATCTAATCTGGATAAACATGGTAACAATATTACTGAATGAACTAGATCCAGAATCATAGATACAATTGTATCTGTGTAGCTCAGGCTAACCTTGCATTGTTACCCTTCTGCCTCAACTTCAGGAGTTCTGGGAAAAGAACCATGTGAAAGTCACCTGGTATGACTTTCTGTCTTCTCTGAATTTTCTTCAATCCCTTGTTATTATTATAATTTTTCCCTGTAAATGTTTTAGTCATGAAAACTTACCAAAGTTAAGATTTCCATGAAAGGAAAGACTGCTTTAGTGGCCTTTTCATGAACCCAATTGTTTGGGTTTTTTTCTCTGTGTATGTGTACTTTATGAGAAGTTCAGAGAATAGCCTTGAGCAAAGAGCAATTTTTACCTTTTGTTTGCACAGTATCTCTCACTGGCCTAGAACTTCACCAGTAGGGACATTAGCTGGCCAGTGAGCTGCAAGGTTCTGCCTCTGCCTCCCATCTCCGGGACTGCTGGGATATACCACCACACCAGGCTTTGTATGTGACTCTAGAGATCTAAATTATGTTCTTCATGCTTGCAAGGCAAGTGCTTTCCCAACCGAGCCATCTATCTCCCCAGCCCCCAAGTGAGAATTTTGTCAGATAGCTTTGTCCCTCCCTCTGATTGCTATTTCAGCTGGGTTGCATGCATTGAGTAATGATTAGAAATGGACTGGATTCCTCCCTTAGTGCCATCCATATTCAAACATGTAGCAGGGTAGTTGCAGCTTATTTCATATACAGCACTGTGGACGGTTACAGTCTCTTTCAGTTAATGTTTTTTTTATGTATCTTTTTTAAAATTTTTTTTAATTTTTTATTTATTTTTGTATGTGTATGAATGTGCTGTCTGAATGCAGGTTTGTGCACCTGTGTCGTGCAGTGCCTTGGAGGTCAGAAGAGGGTGTCAGATTCCCCTGGAACTGGAGTTAAAGACGGTTCTCAGCCGCCATGTGGGTGCTGGGGATCGAACCCAGGTCCTCTGCAAGAGCAGTCGGTGCTCTTAACCGCTAGGCCATCTCTCCAGACCCTTTTTTTTTTTTTTATGTATCTTTAAGAGGACTCTGTGAAGATTACCTAGGATGTAGCTAGCTACATGCTTCATCTTCCAGACTCATAAAGTTTGAATCAGGTTAGTTTTTAGTGCACTGTGATTAAGCAGTTCTTATGTATTCTTAGTAATCTTATAGTCAAAACTCTGAGGTTTATTCTTGGACTCTTCCTTGCTTCCTTAGCACACATTCTTATCCACTTCAGCAAAGGCTATGGATTGAACCCATGTTCTTTTCCTGGTGTGTAGGTAGTGTGTGGGTGTAGGTATGGGTGTGGATTCCTACATGCATTTGAGTACAGATACACACCCATGACTGTATAGAAGCCAGAGGTCTAATAGTTATGGTAGGTTACTTTAGCATAGACACATGTTTGGATATGTTAATCCATGAATTACAATTTTCCCCCCTGTTAAATATGACAGGGTCTTACTGTGGCTTATAACATCTCCTAACCTGTAGAGGATGTAAGCTTGTGGCATCAGCCATGGGTTATTTCTCCATGGGAGAGCCAATAGCCAATTCGATTTGGGATATACAGGCACATGGCTGCCTCTGCTGCACAGTATTTCCAGGCAGGTGAGGTGTAGCTGGTGCTGACGGTGGAGTCTTGCTTGACTCAGGGAGACCCATATTTGCTTTATTGGTTTAGTGGCCTTTGGTAACACTCTCTGGCATTCCAGAGGCCATCTGTACACTTGCATGTGTGGTCTCAATACATCCCTCCCATGTTAACGTCAGGTCTTCGGCAGCAGGGTCTTATTGCCTCTCCTCCTGTAGGTATCCCAACTTAGAGGCAAGGAGCCCTTACCTTTTGTGGGGCCTTGGATCCCCTGGCCAACATCCACCTGGTAGAACAATCCATTGCTGATGTCAGAGCTCCTGTATTAATATATTTTGCCTGAGTGCATAGCCCTAGGACTTTAGTATTATATTTGGTTCTGAACAGAGAGTAATCCCTTCCACAGTTCCCATGTCTAGTAGTCAATTAAAGAAAGCAGTTTTACCGGTTTTATAAGAGATTACCTCTACAATAGTTGTCTCCAATTTACAGTTGGGGAGC